>LR738709.1:658559193-658606823 GCA_902687465.1 Secale cereale | reverse complement strand
GGGGGGGGGGGCACGCGCCCCCCACCCTTGTGGGCAGCCCGTGGGTCCTCTCGCCCCCCTCCGGCACTTCATGGGCTTCTTTAGGTCCAAAAACAGACTCCGTTTATTTTCAGGTCAATTGGGCTCCGTTTGATATTCCTTTTCTGTAAAACCCTAAAACAGGAGAAAAATAGAAACTGGCACTGGGCTCTGGGCTAATAGGTTAGTCCCAAAAATAATATAAAAGTGTATAATAAAGCCCATAAAACATCCTAGAAGGATAATATAATAGCATGGAACAATCAAAAATTACAGATACGTTGGAGACGTATCAACATCCCCAAGCTTAATTCCTGCTCGTCCTCGAGTAGGTAAATGATAAAAACAAATTTTTTGATGTGGAATGCTAACCAACAATAGTTTTGGGGTTTCGTCGTTTTGTCGTGTGCGTGTGTGGCATTCATTCATATCATGTAGTCATGTGCATCGCATTGCATTTGTGTTGTCGTTTGCATCCGGTTCCACGCGTTCCTTCCGTTGTCCATTTCGCGTTCCGGAGCTCCCTCACGTGTCCGTGGCGTCCCCGTGGCCTACTTTGGTGTTTGGCCATGTAACGTTACCGGTTTGGCGCGAGACTTGTCGTGTGTTGTTGTTTTGGTGTGTGTAACCCGCCTGTCAAATCTCGTCGCGTTTGGAGTTCGTTTGGTGCCCCAACAGTTATTCTCGTGGGCTCAAAGTGCCTCCACTTTGAGGCCCAAGACACCCCTCCAACAGCCCACCAAACCAGCCCAAACCCCTCCCTTCATCTAGGCCATCCAATTCTGATCGCATGGCCGAAAACCACACCTCATTTGGACAACCCTAGCTCCTTGTGCCCATATATTTGTCCACCTTCCTCAAATTTTGCCCCAAAAATTAGGAAACCCTAGCCTCTTCTTCTTCAACCTCCAGCCTCCTCCTCCCACTCCGGTGGAGCTCGCCGGACCCTCGTCGGAGGTCCACCGCCGCCTTGCCGGAGCACCACCGCGCCACCTCGCCACCGGCCGCGCCTCTCACCGCCGCCGCACCACCTCCACTCACCGACCGCCGCCGCGACCTCAGGCCGGAGCGCCGCCGGGCCGCCACCTCCCGCCGGCACCAGCCGCCGCCTCCCTCGCATCAGATCGCCGCCGTGCCTCGGTCACTCGGGAGCGAGGTCCCCGAGCCGATCTGATCGAGCGACCGCCCCCCCGATCCGTTGACCGGCCGCCTGGGCCAGATCTCCCGCCTAGGCCGACGAGCGCCAGCAGGCCGGCCGCCTCGCCCCGATCTCCCGCCTGGGCCGACTCCGCCGCCCCTCGTACGATCCAGCCGCCAGCGCCCGCTCCGCTGGGCCGGCCCGTCCCGCCTGCCTCCATCGCGGGCCCAGTCCGCTGCTAGGCCGAGCCAAGGCCCAGCGCCAGGCGCCCCTCCAGATCCGCAAGCCCGGGTGGGCCTCCTTCCACCGCCCGGGCCCGAGCCAGCCCGATCCGGCCCGTTGACCTTTTTCAGATCTGAGGTAGTCCCAGATTCCACTAAGTCTGTAGAAATTTTGATCTCTGATGCTGTTTTCAAACGGTGATAACTTTTTGTGTGGTGGTCCGTTTTGCGCAAATGATATGTCAAATTGTTCGTGGAGACATGTACTACATTTCATTCCATTGGGCCATGCATGTTTGAGATCATCTTGGTGCTGAAATATCTGTTGGAAGAGTGCATCTTGATATAAACTGCTGTTAGTGTTGTTTTTCATGCCATCTTTGCAAGGTGATAACTTGTTGCTTGTTTATCCAAATGATGCAAATGAGATGTCCACGTGTTCGTCTTGTCATGCTCTACATGTTGATTGCTTAGACTTGCATGATAGAATTAATCTTGCCATGTTTATCTCCGTTGCAAAGTGCTATGTGGCTGTTATGTTGCTAAACTTGTTATGAGATGTCATTTTGAGGAGCTCATTGCTATCATTATGATTGTCCCCATGATGCATGCTTAGGTGTTTCGGATTCACCATCATGTGTACTTTGCTGTGGTGCTTACCACTTGCCATGTTTAGCTTTGAGGTGACTTAAACTTGCTCTCAAAGATGCCATGATGAAACTGCTGTTTTAACACTTAGTGAAATTTCACTAAGTCTGGAATCTGTAATTTCCAGATGCCATGTTTGCTTGTTGTTCTAGGCCAATCCATTATAGTTTTGGGGTGACTCTTGATGATTCCTTGTAGTATATATTGTTGGCTATCCATTCATGCTCTCACATGCTTATTAGAGTGGCTGTAGCGTATTTAACTTTTGCTCCCAAGTTGCAATAAAATACTGCTGTTTATCTATTGCCCCGAAGTTGCTATGTGGCTGTAATTTTCAGTTTTCGCATGTTTATTGTTTTGTGTGTAACTTTTAGCCCGTAGCTCCGATTGGAGCAAGTCCTATATGAAACTTGTGTGATTTTTCATGTAGATTCATAATATCCTATTGTTATCATGTTTTGAAGCATTTTGCTTGATCGCATATTGTCATGCTCCATGTGCTCCCATAGTGCATCAGTCATGCATCCAACATATTTTGTGAGCGCATTGCATCTTGTTGATTCCGTGCCTTGTGTGTTTGTGTTGAGTAGAGCCGGAAGCTGAGACCGAGTACGAGTACGAGCACGAGCTTACTACCGAGGTTGAGCACGAGGACCCCTCTTACGATCCTATCGACAACTCTTTAGGCAAGACGACCGAACCCCGATAACATTACTATCTTTGCCTATTGCTAGAGTATCGCTCTATAGTTTTGCCTCGATGCCCATGTCTTTCCTGCCAGCCTCCTATTGTAACCATGTTCATGTCTAACCACCCTACCTATGCAAACCGTTGAATGGCTAAGTACGCTTCGCTCAGCCCCTCTTATAGCATTGCTAGTTGCAGGTGAAGATTGAAGATGCTTGCTTCATGTTGAAGTTTGTTGGGTTATATCACACTATATAAATGCTTAAAATGAAACCATCTATATATTGGCAATGGGTGGAAGGCTAAGCCTTTTGCTTGGTGTTTTGTTCCACTCATGCCGCTAGGAACCATATAAACCGGTGTTATGTTCCTTGATTATGCGTTCCTCACACGGTTGGGGTTATGGGTTCCCCTCGATAAACCGCTAAGTGCTAAGTCTTTTCCAGCAAGTCCCAACATTGGTACTATTTGCCTAATAACTAAATAAACTTGCACAGGGAGTGATTAACCCTCTTTCTTAATCAACAACCCCGGGCCAGTGCTCCACATGAGTGTTGGTCCGAAATGAGCAGACTGCGGGGCCACCTCAAGGAAACTCGAGGTCTGGTAAAAACCCGTAGGATGACTTATCCGGTCGTGGCCTGAGACGAGATACGCGCGTCTACTATCAGGGTGTCGGCACGCCGGGAGGATTTGCTGGATTAGCCTTACCTTAGTTCGGAGTATCTTGAGCACGGGATTCCGAGAATACTCGGGCCTTCCCACCTTTGGAGTTGCGACTCCGCGGATCGTGGGCTTGTCATGGGCCAAGTTGGAACACCCCTGCAGGGTTATGAACTTTCGAAAGCCGTGCCCGCGGTTATGTGGCAGATGGGAGCTTGTTAATATCCGGTTGAAGAAAACTTGACACCATGTTACAATACACTACCAGCGTGTGTACCATGACTGTCATTTTCCAAAAGGGGTTTCGGGAGATGAACACGATGGGGTTATGTTTGGATTGATTAGATTAGTATCACTTAGTGATCATCTCTCGACCGAGGCACCTTCTCTTCTCGCTCTCTTTTACGTAGCTAGGCTAGTGCTGCTGCAACCACTTATTCTTATTCTTTCTTTAGCCTTGTTCCACACCCAAGGCTTAAATAGTCATGTTACCCGGGAACGGGATTGCTGAGTCCTCTGTGGCTCACAGTTACTTCAACACACCAGATGCAGGTACGATGGTGAGTTACACTTGTGATGGCACTGAGCTGGACTGGGAGTACGACGAGGAGCGTAGCCGTTACTACGTGAACTATCCGTCTGATCAGTAGTGGTTCTTCTACTAGGATTCGATCTAGACCTGTGGTTTAAAATTATGTTTGGTATCTTGACATTTGGATTTTACCCTTAGATGGGCTGTGATGTTCTATTTGAATGATGCTTGAACATGTAATGTATTTGGGTGACGTGGCGAGTGTAAGCCAACTATTTTATGTTTTCCATCCCCATTTTTACATGAGTTGTGCAAAGATACTAAACTTGCGATCATTCCACAATGGGATTATGTCTTTAAGTCGTGCCTCGACACGTAGGAGATATAGTCCCATCCTGGGCATTACAAGTTGGTATTCAGAGCCTTCTCCGACCTAGAAGCCCCCACTGATTGATCGAATCGTTGACGGTCGAGTCTAGGCACACACTGAAAATAGTTTTGAGTCCTATATTTATATCAGAGAGTAGGATTTCTTGTGCTTCTCATCCCCTTTCTCTCTGGTGAGGACTCCTGACGACTAATCTTGCCTCTTCTACTTTCAAAATTGCACCAAATTTTTTTAGGAATCTCGCGAGTATTGTGGGATTGTTTTGATGTTCTTGTGACGAGAATATTGTTCTCGATGCCTCCTGACATTAGGGGTTGTGGCAGTGTCCCCGGGAGTTGAGCTTCGGGGTATTGTCATCACAAGCATATCGCGACAGTACTAAATACTTAAGTCGGCCGACATCGAAAATCTCTCCTATACGGTTAGTGGCAAGATAACCCCGACATCACCCAGTGCTGGGGAGGTAGTTCGGGGGTATTGCCATAGCTTGGTATAGTGGATGCTTTTCGAAGGTTCGAGGTAGATAGTTTCTGAGAAAGACTGGTTATGTGTTGATGGATGGATACAGCTGGATGTAGGTTTAGAGTTGATTGCGCGGTGCTTCCCCTGTATCCCCAACACCTGATTGCATAACTGGAAACTTTCGGAAATTAATAGGTGGGTTTATCCAGTAGATCGTAGGCATTCTTCCAACGAATGCAGGTTAGCGAGTTCGGGGTTCTACATTGAGTGAAGTGGTTTTATGACCGATGTTCCGATCGGGAGTTGCATCTTAAAGGGTCCTTGGCTATGCTGATCCGGGGATTGCAAAACCCTTCCGTAACGCGTTCATAAGCTTACAGCACAAAGATGTTAGAACGAAGCTCCTATCTTGTGTTTGTTCCATCTGTACCTTGTTGTTTTTTCTTATTTACCTTTTGTCCCCTATGTGGCTTCTCGTGAAGATTGTTGTTATCATTAAGCTGAGAATTTCATTCGTTCCTCTTGTTCGAATGATTTCATTCGTTCCTATTGTTCGAATGATTCTTGTGAAGACTATGTTGCATTTCAATCCGTTGTTTCAGCTTATACCTTCTTTCAATCAAATTGCTGATTCGTGGTCATCTCTTTCAGGATGGCTCCGAAACGGGTTCCCAACGCTAACCTAGAGGGTGAAGAGGTCCCAGACCGTCCTCCTTCCCCTCCTCCTCCGTCTGAGGCTTGGAGAGCGATTATGCAAACTACAAACCACAACACCCGGATGTTGATGCAGATGATGCAGCAGATGCAAGCTAATCAAGCTAATCAGGGTGTTCCAGGGAATCAAGGCAATTTCTTCAACCAACAGCACCATGCTACTCTCAACCAGTTCTTGGCCAATAATCCAAAGGCTTTCAGTTACTGTGTCGACCCTCTTGATGCTGAAGATTGGTTAACCGATATCAAGAAGCATTTTGAGTGCAGTAACGTGAGGGAAGAGGACTATGTGAAGTTTGCAGCCTTCCAACTCAAGGACCAAGCAGCTGACTGGTGGCAGCAGTACAAAGACTCCAGGCCAGGTCGTGTGATCTCTTGGGAGGATTTCTGCAAGGACTTTCGCTCTCACCACATTCCAACAAGTGTCATCGAGGGTATGCGTGAGCAATTCCGCAACCTGAAGCAGGGCTCTATGACTGTCTACCAGTATAATGTCAAGTTCCAAAACCTCGCCCGCTATGCTAAGCAAGACATTCCAGATGCCAAGAGCAAGATCTATCTGTTCCGCGGAGGTCTGAAAGATGAACTTCATCTTGGTCTCACCTTGTTCGAGCCCGATGAGTTTCACAAATTCTATAACATGGCGCTCAAGCAAGAGGCAGCCCAGCTCAAGATGGAGGCTTCTAAAAAGAGGATTCGAGATGCCGTTCACTCCTCCTCATCTTCTCAAGTCGTCGCGAAGCAACAAATTTTTTGGCTTCCTCCTCCTCCAGTGATTCGAGCTCCCTACAACAACTCCAACAACAACAAGAACTCTAGTGGTCGTGGTTTCTCCCACCCACCCAACCCGAGCAACCAGTCAAAGAATCAGTTTCAGTCTCAAGGTTCCAAGTCAAGTGGTTCTCATTTCCATCCTCTCTCAGAAGTGACTTGCAACAAGTGCACTCAGAAAGGTCACTATGCTAACAAGTGCCCCAACCCGAAGCACCTTCCACCTCCTCCACCTGTCAGCATAGCTATTGTCAAGCATATTTCCAAGCAAGCAAGGGTCAATCTGATGAATGCAGCACAAGCGAAGAATTCTTCTGATGTGATTTTGGGTAACCTCTCAGTTAAATCTATCCCTGCAAAAGTATTGTTTGATTCTGGTGCTTCTCTCAGCTTCATATCAAGGCCATTCTTTACCAAGCATAATTTCACTTCGGCATTTCTTCATAAGAAGTTGCAAATTATTTCTCCGGGCAAGTGCATGACTTCAAATTTGATGGCTCCGGATGTATCTATTCGCATGGGTGATTATCGCTTTCTGGCTAATCCGGTGGTTCTTGGCAATTCCGACATTGACCTCATCCTCGGGATGGACTGGCTTTCTCAGCATGATGCTCAAATTGATTGTGCACAGAAGGAAGTCAAGATTACCCATCCTGATGAAGATGTGATTATCTTTGCCTCCGGGGATAACACTATCAGGCTTTTCTCTCTCAATGACAAGGGCGAGATTAATGCCATCTCTCAAATTCCGGTGGTAAACGAATACCAAGACGTCTTTCCTGAAGAACTTCCAGGCATGCCTCCACACCGTCAAGTGGAATTCGTCATTGAACTCGAGCCGGGTACTGAGCCAGCATGCCAACGTTCGTACAAGCTCTCTCCTGGTGAATTGAAGGAGTTGAAGAAGCAGCTTGATGAACAGGAACGTTTGGGTCTGATCAGGCCTAGCACGTCTCCTTGGGGCTGTGGTGTCTTATTTATCAAGAAGAAGGATGGCACGGAGCGCCTCTGCGTCGATTACCGGCCATTGAACAAGAGGACAATAAAGAACAAGTATCCGCTTCCCAACATCAACGAACTGTTCGAGCAGCTCAAAGGAGCTAAAGTGTTCTCTAAGCTCGATCTCCGAATGGGCTATCACCAAATTCGCATTCGCGAGGAAGACATCCCCAAGACTGCCTTCAGACCGAGCTACGGTTCTTATGAATATACAATCATGTCCTTTGGTCTCGCCAATGCTCCACCTACCTTCTCGAGAATGATGCACTACATTTTCAACCCCTACACCGGCGAGTTTGTGCTTGTGTATCTCGATGACATTTTGGTATTTTCCAAGAATGAAGAAGATCACGAAAAGCACCTCCGTCTCGTTCTCGACAGACTCTGTGAACATAAGTTCTATGCCAAGTTCTCCAAGTGCGAATTTTGGCTCGATAAGGTCTTGTATTTGGGCCATATCATCTCTGCTGACGGTATTGCGGTAAACCCCGGGAAAGTTGAAGCAATTGTCAACTGGGAAGCTCCTCAGAACGTCAAGCAACTCCGAAGTTTTCTTGGTCTTGCCAGCTATTGGAGAAGGTTCGTTGAGAACTTGTCACATCCCTAGCTAACCCTTGCTTTAGGACCTGACTAGAGTGTGCATCATGTTTACTTTCAAAGAAACTTGAAATGGGATTAACAGAAACCCCAGCACCCCTCCCCTAACAACTAGGGTTTACTAAAATATTTTCCAATGTACCCAAAATGCCCTTCAAAATGTTCATCATTTCTGCCTTGGTCTTAAACCTCTGCCAAAAATGGTGCACAATTTTCTAGGACAATCTAGGGTTTTGGATTAAATCATATGGTATTTGAATTTGGGCATTTAAATGCTTTAAAATATTTTAAATGCTCAAATAATCATAAACTAAAATGTTTCCTACTGTTCATATTATATACAGCAGGTATGACAAGTGTTATGATTTATAAAAATGTTTAGGCATTTTTATTAAATGAACAAAGTTGCAAAAGAAATGAAACAGAAAAGAAAATAGAAAAGAGAGAGAGAGAGAGAGAATACTTACCTGGCGCCCACCCGGCCCACCTGCCGGCCCAGCCCAGCTGCCGCTCCAGCGAGCTGCTTGGCTCGGCCAGGCAGGCAGGCAGGTGCTCGACGGCGACCGCGCCGCGCGCCACGCAGCTGCCCGCCGCCCTGCTTCGCCCCCTCGCCGTCCTGGAGGAGTGGATCGAGCGTCCACGTCTCCCCCGACCCCTCAGACACCTCCGTTTCTCCCCGGCTCCTCTCCTCTGCTCTCCCCGCGCCATGGCCGACGCCGCCGGGATCGCACCGTCGTAGTAACCACGTCCACCGTCGTCCCCGAGCTCCGCCGTGTTGTCCCTCGTCTCCGCCGTCCTCGACTGCTTCGACAGGCCGAGCCCTGAGCGCTCGCCCGCCCCGGAGACGCCCCCGAGCTCTTCTTCCCCAACTCCGGCCGCGGAGATCCCCCTCGCTGTGCTGCTCGGCTCCGACCACCTCCGAGCTCGCTTTGGTGCTCGCTGCAACCGCTGTGAGCCTAGCTACCTCCTCCCCCTCTCCGTTGGCCCCCTCTTGCCCTGTAACCCACTGCACGTAGCTCCACCGCACGCACCGCCGCCGTGCTCGTCGCCGGTGATGTTCCGGTGACCATTTGGTCACTGGCACCCGTCCATTGCACTCACCGCAGCACGTAGATGCGAACGGTGCTACGCACGCATCGCCTAGGCACCTGCAGCCGCATCCCCGCACATGCCCGACGCCGGTCGCCGCCGTCGAGCTTGTTGCCGTCGTTTCCGGCCACCCCAGGTCCGGCGACCACCTCCATTCGATGCGGCAGAGCAAGAGCTCTCCAACGCACCCAACCACAGCTCGAACCGTGCACCACAGACGTTTTCCGAGGCACGCCGCCGCGTTTGGCCTCGCCGGCGGCTAAACGCCGGCGAGTTTGACCTGTTTTGACCACGGGTTTGACCCCCTGGGTCAATGACATGTGGGCCCTGCCCGCAAGTCAAACTCAGCTTAGGTGTTAAATTAATTTTAATTAGTTAATTAGTTTAGACACTGACATGTGGGCCCTGGCCCCACTGACAGCTAATTAGTTTTAGTTAACTTTAAATTAACTCAGTTAATTAGCTGTGACACTGACATGAGGGTCCCACTGGTCAGGTTTGACCTGGACTGGCCCTGTTGAATGGCTGACGTCAGCATGATGTCATGCTGACGCAGTAAAGGTTTTTCTGGGATTTTTAGTTATAATAATAATTCAGGAAATTCCAGAAAATACCCAAAACTTCTAAAAATCATATAAAATCAACCATAGCTCAGATGGAAAAGATTTATATATGAAAATTGATCAGAAAAATCCAATCTATCTAATGGCACTGGTTTCATGCATGTTTGAACAAGTTAACTTGCTGTATATATCAAAAACATGATAATGCACTTATTTAAATACTAGTTTGAACTTCAATTTGAATCCTTGATTCAAATAGGTTCAAACCCTTCTGGTCTTAGTTGCATTAGCCAACACACATGCATCTTGCCATGTCATAAACATGCATCATATTGTTGCATTTGTTTGTTAATGATTGTATCGTCGGTATTCTCTATGTTAGGTCCTGCTTCCGAGGATACGGCCGCGTATCCAGTTGAAGAGCAGTACCCGACAACTACCTTGTCAGGCAAGCAATCATTGATCATTCCGATACAACCCAATCTTCTCGCTCCTGCTCTCTTTTACTGCATTAAGGCAACAACGCGTGAACTGCTACTTGCTGCGGTAGTTGAACCCTATTCCCTTGCATGACCTGTCATTGCCACAGTAAATAGTTGAAACCCACTAGCATGTGTAGGAGTTGATTGAGCCATGTGATGTGTGATCCACCATGCTATTTGCTTATGTTGCCTGCTGTGCTTAGAGTTGTGTCTGGTCTGATTCATCTGGGTGATGGATCAGAGTGAAACAATCTTTCGATAAAGAGAAGGAAGTGTGGAATACGCTTGGTAAAGGTATCGATGAAAGGCCATGTAGGAGTACATGGTGGGTTGTTTCATTGGAACCGTACATAGGACCCGAGATCTGTATGTGTGGTTCAAGTTGCAGTTACTACCATGCATTGGGCCCGAAACCAATGGACCCTCTCGACTTATTAGCTATCCTTGATCTCTGTCCAGGAGTTGCAACTAGTTTCTGGTGTTTATAGCTTACTGGAGGTCGTGCACAACGCTGACCCTCGGGGTGGGTTGTGATGCGACAGGTACGTGGCACGGTGTACCGATTGCCCGTTTGGTGACTCGGGAACCCTGTACACATCGTTTGGGGCCGTGAGCGACACCCCGGCCGGATCTCCCCACGGATGGAACCCAAATAGGCGATAAACCTGGACGAGAGACTTGCGTAGTTAGTCAGGTCGTGGCCGACACCCTCGCTGGGCTTCCGCTTGAAGGTTGCCGAGTACACGCCGAGTAAACGGCGATAAGCGGTGGAAGCGTGTGTGAAGAAGTACACCCCTGCAGGGTTATCAAACTATTCGAATAGCCGTTGTTCGCGGTACGAACTACTTGGTTACTCTTACAGTTCATAGACAAGTTGATGGATACTACTAAAAGCCTCAAGATAAGCGTGAGTGCCGTGGATGGCCCTTCCGTAGGATGACGGAAGAGGATCCTCGGTAGTGTATTGATGTGGTGACTAGAGGACTCGTGTTCGTAATAACATCTTGCAATCTGTTGGAAGTTGTAGTATAGGTTAGCCAAGGTCAAAGCTGGCATTCTGCTATAAACTCCACTACCCCCTTTGATAATGTTGCATATATGTTAGGTTCTGTGGTAAGACTTGCTGAGTACCTTTGTACTCATGTTTGCTTAATAACTGTTGCAGAGGAGAACCCTGCCCTGCTGATGGGTTCTACATAGACGTTGACGTCGACGAGTAGCTTGACACCCAGACGGTGATCTGGAGCTTGTGAAGGGCCTTGTAGATAGTCAGGCTACACCAAGCCTGTTTTATTTTCTAAGTTGTATGTACTCAGACATGTAGCTTCCGCTTGTGCTTGTATGACTGTATGACTTGAGTGTTGGGTCATGTGACCCCTACCTGTATGACTATGTTATGTATGGCTCTTGGAGCCTTTTAAATAAAGTACTTGAGTCATAGAGTTCTGTTGTGATGCAATGTTGTATTTGCACATATTGAGCATATTGCGTGTATGACTGAAATGCTTGGTATGTGTGGGATCCGACACCTAGTTGTTTTCCTTTGGTAGCCTATCTTACAGGGAAATGCCTCCTAGTGATTCCAATGAGCCTTGGTAGCTTGCTACTGCTCGGAACACGTAGGCTGGTCGGCATGTGTCCTTCTTCGTTCCTGTGTCTGTCCCTTAGGGGAAATGTCACGCGTTGTTCCTTTAAGTCCATGTAGCTTGCTACGACTTGGGTTCATACGTTGATGACCGACACGTTCGTTGCTGGGTCATGGATGCCTGTCTCTGTAATTTAGTGCCACTTTTGGATTATAACTAGCCATGTCGGCCCGGGTTCTCTGTCATATGGATGCTAGCGACACTGTCATATACGTGTGCCAAAATGCGCAAACGGTCCCGGGCCAGGTAAGGTGGCACCCGTGGGGTTACCGTGCGTGAGGCCGCAAAGTGATATGACGTGTTACAGCTAGATCGGTGTGACTTAGGATTGGGGTCCTGACAGAACTTCTCCAAGATTGCCAAGCCTCTCTCCAACTTGCTCCAGAAGAATGTCAAGTACTACTGGTCTCCAGATTGTGAAGTGGCATTCAAAACTCTCAAAGAAAAGCTCGTCTCTGCTCCAGTTCTTACTCCTCCAGATGAGTCCAAGCCCTACGAAGTATTCTGTGATGCTTCTCTTCAAGGACTTGGTGGTGTGCTTATGCAAGACAAGAGAATTGTGGCATACACTTCTCGTCAGCTGAAGCCAAGTGAGAAGAACTACCCCACACATGATCTTGAACTAGCAGCTGTGGTACATGCTTTGATTACGTGGAGACATCTGTTGTTGGGCAGAAAAGTCGACATCTTCACCGATCACAAGAGCTTGAAGTACATCTTCACACAGCCGAATCTGAACCTCCGCCAGACTCGTTGGGTTGAAATGTTCCAAGAGTATGATCCCAGCATTGAATACACTCCTGGCAAGGCGAATGTGATTGCAGATGCTTTGAGCAGAAAGGCATATTGCAACAGCCTTCTTATCAAGCCGTTCCAGCCTGAGCTTTGTGAAGCATTCAGGAAGCTCAACCTCCAAGTTGTTTCGCAGGGTTTTCTTGCAAATCTTCAAATTGCTCCTACCTTGGAAGATCAGGTCCGTGAGGCCCAACTCAGTGATGCCATGGTGCAGAAAGTGAAACATGGTATTGCAAAGGGTACTCCTAAATACAAGTGCTATCGCGTTGATGAGAGAGATACCTTGTTCTTTGAGGACAGACTTGTTGTTCCCAAAGGTGATCTCAGGAAGCTCATAATGGAAGAAGCACATGATTCTCTCCTTTCCATTCATCCTGGCAGTTCCAAGATGTACCAAGACCTCAAGCAATCTTACTGGTGGACACGCATGAAAAGGGAGATTGCCCAATTCGTGAATGAATGTGATGTCTGCAGAAGAGTGAAGGCAGACCATCAACGTCCAGCCGGTCTTCTCTAACCTCTTCCTATTCCCGAGTGGAAATTCGACCACATTGAAATGGATTTCGTCACTGGCTTTCCTAAGTCCAAGAGAGAGAATGATTCTATCTTTGTGGTGATTGACAAGCTTACCAAAGTCGCTCACTTCCTTCCAGTCAAAGAATCAATCAATGCAGCTCAATTGGCAGAGTTGTACACTTCCAGAATTGTGTCTTTACATGGCATTCCTCAAGTTATCTCCTCAGACCATGGAAGTTTGTTCACTTCAAAGTTCTGGGACTCCTTTCAGTCTGCCATGGGCACTAAGATCAGGTTCAACACTGCTTTTCACCCTCAGACTAGTGGTCAAGTCGAGCGAGTGAATCAGATTCTAGAAGACATGCTCAGAGCCTGTGTCATATCTTTTGGCATGAAATGGGAAGATTGCCTTCCGTTTGCCGAGTTCTCTTACAACAACAGCTTTCAAGCAAGTGCCGGCAAAGCTCCGTTTGAAATCCTCTATGGCAGAAAGTGTCGTACCCCTCTCAACTGGTCCGAGACAGGCGAATGTCAACTTCTTGGCAATGACTTGATCTCAGAAGCCGAAGAGATGTGCAAAGTCATACGTGAGAATCTCAAGGCCGCTCAGTCGCGTCAGAAGAGCTACTATGACGGCAAGCATCGTGATTTGGCTTTCAACATTGGTGATCATGTCTATCTCCGTGTTTCTCCGATGAAAGGCACCCAAAGATTCGGTATCAAAGGAAAGCTTGCTCCTAGATACGTCGGGCCTTTCAAGATCCTTGGCAAAAGAGGCGATCTAGCCTATCAACTTGAGCTCCCTTCCAACTTCGCCAATGTTCATGATGTGTTTCATGTGTCTCAACTCCGCAAGTGCTTCAAGACTCCTGAACGCATGATTCCGTTTGAAGAGATTGATCTTCAACATGATTTGTCTTACCGAGAGCACCCAGTTGCTATTTTCGAAGAAACCGAGCGCAAGACCCGCAACAAGTCCATCAAATTCTTGAAAGTCAAGTGGTCACACCATACCGACCGAGAAGCTACGTGGGAACGAGAAGATCATCTTCGTTCCGAGTACCCTTCCTTTTTCCATTCCTAGATCTCGGGACGAGACCTTTTTGTAGTAGAGGAGAGTTTGTAATGCCCCGGATGTAATACTTTCCCTTTTGGGCAATATATGATATCTCTGGCTTCATCACTTCCATTCCGGGTTCTTTGTCTTTCAGGGTTTCGTCGTTTTGTCGTGTGCATGTGTGGCATTCATTCATATCATGTAGTCATGTGCATCGCATTGCATTTGTGTTGTCGTTTGCATCCGGTTCCACGCGTTCCTTCCGTTGTCCGTTTCGCATTCCGGAGCTCCCTCACATGTCCGTGGCGTCCCCGTGGCCTACTTTGGTGTTTGGCCGTGTAACGTTACCGGTTTGGCGCGAGACTTGTCGTGTGTTGTTGTTTTGGTGTGTGTAACCCGCCTGTGAAATCTCATCGCGTTTGGAGTTCGTTTGGTGCCCCAACAGTTATTCTCGTGGGCTCAAAGTGCCTCCACTTTGAGGCCCAAGACACCCCTCCAACAGCCCACCAAACCAGCCCAAACCCCTCCCTTCATCTAGGCCATCCAATTCTGATCGCGTGGCCGAAAACCACACCTCATTTGGACAACCCTAGCTCCTTGTGCCTATATGTTTGTCCACCTTCCTCAAATTTTGCCCCAAAAATTAGGAAACCCTAGCCTCTTCTTCTTCAACCTCCAGCCTCCTCCTCCCACTCCGGCGGAGCTCGCCGGAGCTCGCCGGACCCTCGCCGGAGGTCCACCGCCGCCTTGCCGGAGCACCACCGCGCCTCTCACCGCCGCCGCACCACCTCCACTCACCGACCACCGCCGCGACCTCAGGCCGGTGCACCGCCGGGCCGCCACCTCCCGCCGCCGCCAGCCGCCGCCTCCCTCACATCAGATCGCCGCCGCGCCTCGGTCGCTCGGGAGGGAGGTCCCCGAGCCGATCCGATCGAGCGACCGCCCCCCCGATCCGTTGACCGGCCACCTGGGCCAGATCTCCCGCCTGGGCCGACGAGCGCCAGCAGGCCGGCCGCCTCGCCCCGATCTCCCGCCCGGGCCGACTCCGCCGCCCCTCGTACGATCCAGCCGCCAGCGCCCGCTCCGCTGGGCCGGCCCGTCCCGCCTGCCTCCATCGCGGGCCCAGTCCGCTGCTAGGCCGAGCCAAGGCCCAGCGCCAGGCGCCCCTCCAGATCTGCAAGCCCGGGTGGGCCTCCTTCCACCGCCCCAGGCCCGAGCCAGCCCGATCCGGCGCGTTGACCTTTTTCAGATCTGAGGTAGTCCCAGATTCCACTAAGTCTATAGAAATTTTGATCTCTGATGCTGTTTTCAAACGGTGATAACTTTTTGTGTGGTGGTCCGTTTTGCGCAAATGATATGTCAAATTGTTCGTGGAGACATGTACTACATTTCATTCCATTGGGCCATGCATGTTTGAGATCATCTAGGTGCTTAAATATCTGTTGGAAGAGTGCATCTTGATATAAACTGCTGTTAGTGTTGTTTTTCATGCCATCTTTGCAAGGTGATAACTTGTTGCTTTTTTATCCAAATGATGCAAATGAGATGTCCACGTGTTCGTCCTGTCATGCTCTACATGTTGATTGCTTATACTTGCATGATAGAATTAATCTTGCCATGTTTATCTCCGTTGCAAAGTGCTATGTGGCTGTTATGTTGCTAAACTTGTTATGAGATGTCATTTTGAGGAGCTCATTGCTATCATTGTGATTGTCCCCATGATGCATGCTTAGGTGTTTTGGATTCACCATCATGTGTACTTTGCTATGGTGCTTACCACTTGCCATGTTTAGCTTTGCGGTGACTTAAACTTGCTCTCAAAGATGCCATGATGAAACTGCTGTTTTAACACTTAGTGAAATTTCACTAAGTCTGGAATCTGTAATTTCCAGATGCCATGTTTGCTTGTTGTTCTAGGCCAATCCATGATAGGTTTGGGGTGACTCTTGATGATTCCTTATAGTATATATTGTTGGCTATCCATTCATGCTCTCACATGCTTATTTGAGTGGCTGTAGCGTATTTAACTTTTGCTCCCAAGTTGCAATAAATACTGCTGTCAGGATTTTGTTGTCAAGTTCAATATGTCATAGCTTGTTGCTATTGATCCGTGGCTCCTTTGGGAATGCTCCAATGGACTTATTTGCTGTAGGATATGTCTAGTTTATGTCCATACTCTTTCCCATGATGTTTGAGTGCTGTAGCTTATTTATCTATTGCCCCGAAGTTGCTATGTGGCTGTAATTTTCAGCTTTCACATGTTTATTGTTTTGTGTGTAACTTTTAGGCCGTAGCTCCGATTGGAGCAAGTCCTATATGAAACTTGTGTGATTTTTCATGTAGATTCATAATATCCTATTGTTATCATGTTTTGAAGCATTTTGCTTGATCGCATATTGTCATGCTCCATGTGCTCCCATAGTGCATCAGTCATGCATCCAACATATTTTGTGTGCGCATTGCATCTTGTTGATTCCGTGCCTTGTGTGTTTGTGTTGAGTAGATCCGGAAGCTGAGACCGAGTACGAGTACGAGCACGAGGTTACTACCGAGGTTGAGCACGAGGACCCCTCTTACGATCCTATCGACAACTCTTCAGGCAAGATGACCGAACCCCGATAACATTACTATCTTTGCCTATTGCTAGAGTATCGCTCTATAGTTTTGCCTCGATGCCCATGTCTTTCCTGCCAGCCTCCTATTGTAACCATGTTCATGTCTAACCACCCTACTTATGCAAACCATCGAATGGCTAAGTACGCTTCGCTCAGCCCCTCTTATAGCATTGCTAGTTGCAGGTGAAGATTGAAGATGCTTGCTTCATGTTGAAGTTTGTTGGGTTATATCACACTATATAAATGCTTAAAATGAAACCATCTACATATTGGCAATGGGTGGAAGGCTAAGCCTTTTGCTTGGTGTTTTGTTCCACTCATGCCGCTAGGAACCGTATAAACCGGTGTTATGTTCCTTGATTATGCGTTCCTCACACGGTTGGGGTTATGGGGCCCCCTCGATAAACCGCTAAGTGCTAAGTCTTTTCCAGCAAGTCCCAACATTGGTACCATTTGCCTAATAACTAAATAAACTTGCATAGGGAGTAATTAACCCTCTTTCTTAATCAACAACCCCGGGCCAGTGCTCCACATGAGTGTTGGTCCGAAATGAGCAGACTGCGGGGCCACCTCAAGGAAACTCGAGGTCTGGTAAAAACCCGTAGGATGACTTATCCGGTCGTCGCCTGAGACGAGATACGCGCGGCTACTATCAGGGTGTCGGCATGCCGGGAGGATTTGCTGGATTAGCCTTACCTTAGTTTGGAGTATCTTGAGCACGGGATTCCGAGAATACTCGGGCCTTCCCACCTTTGGAGTTGCGACTCCGCGGATCGTGGGCTTGTCATGGGCCAAGCTGGAACACCCCTGCAGGGTTATGAACTTTCGAAAGCCGTGCCCACGGTTATGTGGCAGATGGGAGCTTGTTAATATCCGGTTGTAGAAAACTTGACACCATGTTACAATACACTACCAGCGTGTGTACCGTGACGGTCATTTTCCGAAAGGGGTTTCGGGAGATGAACACGGTGGGGTTATGTTTGGATTGATTAGATTAGGATCACTTAGTGATCATCTCTCGACCGAGGCACCTTCTCTTCTCGCTCTCTTTTACGTAGCTAGGCTAGTGCTGCTGCAACCACTTATTCTTATTCTTTCTTCAGCCTTGTTCCACACCCAAGGCTTAAATAGTCATGTTACCCGGGATCGGGATTGCTAAGTCCTCTGTGGCTCACAGTTACTTCAACACACCAGATGCAGGTACGATGGTGAGCTACACTGGTGATGGCACTGAGCTAGACTGGGAGTACGACGAGGAGCGTAGCCGTTACTACGTGAACTATCCGTCTGATCAGTAGTGGTTCTTCTACTAGGATTCGATCTAGACCTGTGGTTTAAAATTATGTTTGGTATCTTGACATTTGGATTTTACCCTTAGATGGGTTGTGATGTTCTATTTGAATGATGCTTGAACATGTAATGTATTTGGGTGACGTGGCTAGTGTAAGCCAACTATTTTATGTTTTCCATCCCCAGTTTTACATGAGTTGTGCAGAGATACTAAACTTGCGATCATTCCAGAATGGGATTATGTCTTTAAGTCGTGCCTCGACACGTAGGAGATATAGTCCCATCCTGGGCATTACAAGTTGGTATTCAGAGCCTTCTCCGACCTAGAAGCCCCCACTGATTGATCGAATCGTTGACGGTCGAGTCAAGGCACACACTGAAAATAGTTTTGAGTCCTATATTTATATCGGAGAGTAGGATTTCTGGTGCTTCTCATCCCCTTTCTCTCTGGTGAGGACTCCTGACGACTACTCTTGCCTCTTCTACTTTCAAAATTGCACCAATTTTTTTAGGAATCTCGCGAGTATTGTGGGATTGTTTCGATGTTCTTGTGACGAGAATATTGTTCTCGATGCCTCCTGACATTAGGGGTTGTGGCAGTGTCCCGGGGAGTTGAGCTTCGGGGTATTGTCGTCACAAGCATATCGCGACAGTACTAAATACTTAAGACGGCCGACATCGAAAATCTCTCCTATACGGTTAGTGGCAAGATAACCCCGACATCACCCAGTACTGGGGAGGTAGTTCGGGAGTATTGCCATAGCTTGGTATAGTGGATGCTTTTCGAAGGTCCGAGGTAGACAGTTTCCGAGAAAGACTGGTTATGTGTTGAAGGATGGATACAGCTGGATGTAGGTTTAGAGTTGATTGCGCGGTGCTTCCCCTGTATCCCCAACACCTGATTGCATAACTGGAAACTTTCGGAAATTAATAGTTGGGTTTATCCAGTAGATCGTAGGCATTCTTCCAACGAATGCAGGTTAGCGAGTTCGGGGTTCTACATTGAGTGAAGTGGTTTTATGACTGATGTTCCGATCGGGAGTTGCATCTTAAAGGGTCCTTGGCTATGCTGATCCGGGGATTGCAAAACCCTTTCGTAACGCGTTCATAAGCTTACAGCACAAATATGTTAGAACGAAGCTCCTATCTTGTGTTTGTTCCATCTGTACCTTGTTGTTTTTTCTTATTTACCTTTTGTCCCCTATGTGGCTTCTCGTGAAGATTGTTGTTATCATTAAGCTGAGAATTTCATTCGTTCCTCTTGTTCGAATGATTTCATTCGTTCCTATTGTTCGAATGATTCTTGTGAAGACTATGTTGCATTTCAATCCGTTGTTTCAGCTTATACCTTCTTTCAATCAAATTGCTGATTCGTGGTCATCTCTTTCAGGATGGCTCCAAAACGGGTTCCCAACGCTAACCCAGAGGGTGAAGAGGTCCCAGACCGTCCTCCTTTGCCTCCTCCTCCGTCTGAGGCTTGGAGAGCGATTATGCAAACTACAAACCAGAACACCCAGATGTTGATGCAGATGATGCAGCAGATGCAAGCTAATCAAGCTAATCAGGGTGTTCCAGGGAATCAAGGCAATTTCTTCAACCAACAGCACCATGCTACTCTCAACCAGTTCTTGGCCAATAATCCAAAGGCTTTCAGTTACTGTGTCGACCCTCTTGATGCTAAAGAATTGTTAACCAATATCAAGAAGCATTTTGAGTGCAGTAACGTGAGGGAAGAGGACTATGTGAAGTTTGCAGCCTTCCAACTCAAGGACCAAGCAGCTGACTGGTGGCAGCAGTACAAAGACTCCAGGCCAGGTCGTGTGATCTCTTGGGAGGATTTCTGCAAGGACTTTCGCTCTCACCACATTCCAACAAGTTTCATCGAGGGTATGCGTGAGCAATTCCGCAACCTGAAGCAGGGCTCTATGACTATCTACCAGTATAATGTCAAGTTCCAAAACCTCGCCCGCTATGCTAAGCAAGGCATTCCAGATGCCAAGAGCAAGATCTATCAGTTCCGCGGAGGTCTGAAAGATGAACTTCAACTTGCTCTAATATCACAAGTATTTCTCAATTTCATAATAACTCCGCTAGCGTGACTCTAATATCACTATCCTCATATCTCAAAACAATTATCAAGCATCCAACTTCTCATCATATTCAATGCACTTAGTGTGAAAGTTTTTACTACATTGATCTTGGATGTCTATCACGTGAAGACTAGTTTTTTAGCCTAAACACATTACCATGCTGTTTTAATAGACTCTCAAATGGATATAAGTGAAGCATGAGAGTTCAACAATTTCTACAAAATATAATCACCACTGTGCTCTAAAAGATATAAGTGAAGCACTAGAGCAAAACTATTCAACTCAAAAGGTATAAGTGAAGCACATAGAGTGTTCTAACAATTCCTAGGACATATTTAACACTCTCAAATAGGTGTGTCCAGCAAGAATAATTGTGGAAAACTAACAAGCAAAGACTCAAATTATACAAGATGCTCCAAGTAAAACACATATCATGTGGTGAATAAAAATATAGCTCCGAGTATAGTTACCGATGGATGAAGATGAAAGAGGAGATGCCTTCCCGGGGTATCCCCAAGCTTAGGCTTTTGGTTGTCCTTGAATTTTACCTTGGGGTGCCATGGGCATCCCCAAGCTTAGGCTCTTGCCAGTCTTTGTTCCATAGTCCATCAAATCAATACTCCGAACTTGAAACTTCACAACACAAAACTTAGACAAAAATCTCGTGAGCTCCGTTAGTATAAGAAAACAAACCACTACTCAAAGGTACTGTAATGAACTCATTCTTTGTTTATATTGGTGTTAAACCTACTGTATTCCAACTTCTCTATGATTCATTCTTCCCAATACTACTCATAGATGCATTGAAATAAGCAAACAACACACGAAAAACAGAATCTGTCAAAAACAGAACAGTCTGTAGTAATCTGAAGTTTTCACATACTTCTGTAACTCCAAAAAATTCAAACTAAATTGGTAAACGTGAGGAATTTGTCTATTAATCATCTGCAAAAAGAATCAACTAAATAGCACGCTCCAGTAGAATCTTATGACCATTCTAGCGAGCGCTAACGATTCTGTTTTTCACAGCAAGATCATATAAACTTCACACAAGTCTTCCCAAAGGTTCTACTTGGCACAAACACTAATTAAAACAGAAAACCACATCTAAACAGAAGCTAGATGCAATATTTATTCCTAAACAGAAGAAAAAACAAAGAAAATATAATTGGATTGCTTCCCAACAAGCGCTATCGTTTAATGCCCGTAGCTAGGCAGGATGATTTCAATGATGCTCGCATAAAAGATAAGAATTGAAACATAAAGAGAGCATCAAGAAGAATATGACTAGCACATTTAAGTCTAACCCACTTCCTATGCATAGGGATTTTGTAAGCAAACAACTTATGGGAACGATAATCAACTAGCATAGGAAAGCAAAACAAGCATAGCTTCAAGATTCTAAGTATATAGAGAGGAAACTTGATATTGTTGCAATATGTAGAAGCATATGTCCTCTCTCATAATAATTTTCAGTAGCATCATGAATGAATTCAACAATATAACCAGCAAATAAAACATTCTTTTCATGATCTACTTGCATAGAAATTTTACTACTCTCCACATAAGCAAAATTCTTCTCATTCATAGTAGTGGGAGCAAACTCAACAAAATAACTATCATGTGAAACATAATCCAATTGAAAACTAAAATCATGATGACAAGTTTCATAGTTATCATTATTCTTAATAGCATGCAAGTCATCACAATAATCATCATAGATAGCAACTTTGTTCTCATAATCAATTGGAACCTCTTCCGAAATAGTGGATTCATCACTAAATAAAGTCATGACCTCTCCAAATCCACTTTCATCAATATAATCATCATAAATAGGAGGCATGCTTTCATCATAATAAATTTGCTCATCAAAACTTGGGAGACTAAAAATATAATCATCAAACATAGCATCCCCAAGCTTGTGGCTTTGCATATCATTAGCATCATGGGTATTCAAAGAATTCATACTAACAACATTGCAATTATGCTCATCATGCACATATTCTATGCCAAGCATTCTATGTAATTCTTCTTCTAGTACTTGAGCACAATTTTCCTTCCCATCATTTTCACGAAAGATATTAAAAAGATGAAGCATATGAGGTATAATTCCATTTTTTGTAGTTGTCTTTTATAAACTAAACTAGTGATAAAACAAGAAACTAAAAGATTCGATTGCAAGATCTAAAGATATACCTTCAAGCACTCACCTCCCCGGCAACGGCGCCAGAAAAGAGCTTGATGTCTACTATATGACCTTCTTCTTGTAGACATTGTTGGGCCTCCAAGTGCAGAGGTTTGTAGGACAGTAGCAAATTTCCCTCAAGTGGATGACCTAAGGTTTATCAATCCGCGAGAGGCGTAGGATGAAGATGGTCTCTCTCAAACAACCCTGCAACCAAATAACAAAGAGTCTCTTGTGTCCCCAACACACCCAATACAATGGTAAATTGTATAGGTGCACTAGTTCGGCGAAGGGATGGTGATACAAGTGCAATATGGATGGTAGATATAGGTTTTTGTAATAGTAAAATATAAAAACAGCAAGGTAGCAGGTTGCAATGATAGGAGACAAGGCCTAGGGTTCATACTTTCACTAGTGCAAGTTCTCTCAACAAGGATACCATAATTGGATCATATTACTAGACCTCAACATGTAACAAAGAGTTACCCCAAAGTCACTAATAGAGGAGAACAAACGAAGAGATTATGGTAGGGTACGAAACCACCTCAAAGTTATTCTTTCTGAACGATCTATTTAAGAGTCTGTAGTAACGTTCAATCTATCATAGAGTTCGTACTAGAATAACACCTTAAGACACAAATCAACCAAAACCATAATGTCACATAGATACTCCATTGTCACCTCATGTATCCGTGGGCATGATTATACGATATGCATCACATAATCTCAGAAATATCTATTCAACCAACACATAGGACTTCAAAGAGTGCCCCAAAGTTTCTACCGGAAAGTCAAGACGAAAACGTGTGCCAACCCCTATGCATAGATTCCCAAGGTCACGAAACCCGCAAGTTGACCACCAAAACATAAATCAAGTGGATCACATGATATCCCATTGTCACCACAGATAAACACGTGCAAAACATACATCAAGCGTTCTCAAATCCTTAAAGACTCAATCCGATAAGATAACTTCAAAGGGAAAACTCAATCCATTACAAGAGAATAGAGGGGGAGAAGCATCATAAGATCCAACTAGAATAGCAAAGCTCGCGATACATCAAGATTGTGCCATCTCAAGAATACAAGAGAGAGAGAGAGAGAGAGAGAGAGAGAGAGAGAGAGAGAGAGAGAGAGATCAAACACATAGCTACTGATACATACCCTCAGCCCCGAGGGTGGACTACTCCCTCCTCGTCATGGAGAGCGCCGGGATGATGAAGATGGCCACCGGTGAGGGTTCCCCCCTCCGACAGGGTGCCAGAACGGGGTCTAGATTGGTTTTTGCTAGCTACAGAGGATTTCGGTGGTAGAACTCCCGATCTATGTTATTTTCCCGAGGTTTCAGTATATATAGGAGGTGTTGGAGTCGGGGCCAAGCAAAGGGGGCTACGGGCTGTCCACAAGGGGGGGGGGGGCACGCGCCCCCACCCTCGTGAGCAGCCCGTGGGTCCTCTCGTCCCCCTCCGACACTTCCTGGGCTACTTTAGGTCCAAAAACAACCTCCGTTGATTTTCATGTCAGTTGGGCTCCGTTTGATATTCCTTTTCTGTAAAACCCTAAAACAGGAGAAAACAGAAACTTGCACTGGGCTCTGGGTTAATAGGTTAGTCCCAAAAATAATATAAAAGTGTATAATAAAGCCCATAAAACATCCTAGAAGGATAATATAATAGCATGGAACAATAAAAAATTATAGATACGTTGGAGACGTATCAATGCCCATATTGGCTCCTACATATTCTACGAAGATCTTTATTGGTCGAACCGTTATGACAACATACACAATTCCCTTTGTCTGTCGGTATGTTACTTGCCCGAGATTCGATCGTTGGTATCCCTATACCTAGTTCAATCTCGTTACCGGCAAGTCTCTTTACTCATATTGTAATACATCATGCCATGACTAACTCATTAGTCATTTGCTTGCAAGGCTTATTATGATGTGCATTACCGATAGGGCCCAGAGATACCTCTCCGATACTCAAAGTGACAAATCCTAATCTCATTTCACTCCAACCCAACAAAACATCTTTGGAGATAGCTATAGAGCATCTTTATAATCACCTAGTTATGTTGTGACGTTTGATAGCACACAAGGTATTCTTCCGGTATTTGGGAGTTGCATGATCTCATAGTCAAAGGAATATGTATTTGACATACCTGAAAGTAGTAGCAATAAACTGTACGATCAAATGCTAAGCTAATGGATGGCTCTTGTCCATCGCATCATTCTCATAATGATGTGATCTCATTTATCAAATGACAACTCATGTCCATGGTTATGAAACCTTAACCATCCTTGATTAACGAGCTAGTATGGTACATGCTTACTAGGGACACGGTATTTGTTTATGTATTCACACATGCATTTAGGTTTCTAGTCAGTACAATTCTAGCATGAATAATAAACCTTTATCATGAATGAGGAAATATAAAATAATAACAACTTTATTATTGCCTCTAGGGCATATTTCCGTCAGTCTCCCACTTGCACCAGAGTCAATAAGCTAGATTACATTGTAATGAATCTAACACCCAGGGAGTCTTGGTGCTGATCATGTTTTTCCCGTGGAGGAGCCTTAGTCAACGGATCCGCAACATTCAGATCCATATGTACTTTGCAAATTTATATGTCTCATTCCTTGACCTTTTCAAGAATGGAGTTGAAGCGTCTCTTGAAGCGTTTTGATCTCTTGTGAAACATGGATTCCTTCGCCAAGGCAATTGCTCAAGTGTTGTCACAAAAGATTGTCATTGGACCCGATGCACTAGGTATTACACCTAGATCAGATATGAACTCCTTCATCCAAACTCATTCATGTGCTGCTTCCGAAGCAGCTATGTACTCCGCTTCACACGTAGATCCCGCCACGACGCTCTGCTTGGAACTGCACCAACTAACAACTCCACTATTCAATATAAATATGTATCTGGTCTATGACTTAGATTCATCCGGATCTGTGTCGATGCTAGCATCGATGTAACCCTTTACGACGAGCTCCGTCACCTCCATAAACGAGAAACATGTCCTTCGTCCTTTTCAGGTACTTTAGGATGTTCTTAACCGCTGTCCAGTGATCCACTCCTGGCTTACTTTGGTACCTCCCTGCCAAACTTATGGCAAGGCACACATCAGGTCTCGTACACAACATAGCATACATGATAGAACCTATGGCTGAGGCATAGGGAATGACTTTCATTTTCGCCCTATCTTCTGCAGTGGTCGGGCATTGAGTCTGACTCAATTTCACACCTTGTAACACAGGCAAGAACCCTTTCTTTGACTAGTACATTTTAAACTTCTTCAAAACTTTGTCAAGGTATGTGCTTTGTGAAAGTATTATTAAGCGTCCTGATCTATCTCTATAGATCATGATGCCCAATATATAAGCAGCTTCACCGAGGTCTTTCATTGAAAAATTCTTATTCAAGTATCCTTTTATGCTTTCCAAAAATTCTACATCATTTCCAATCAACAATATGTCATCCACACATAATGTCAGAAATGCTACATAGCTCCCACTCACTTTCTTGCAAATACAGGCTTCACCGTAAGTCTGTATAAAACCATATGCTTTGATCACCTCATCAAAGCATATATTCCAACTCTGAGATGCTTGCACCAGTCCATAGATGGATCGCTAGAGCTTGCACACATTGTTAGCACCTTTAGGATCGACAAAACCTTTTGGTTGCATCATATACAACTCTTGTTTCAGATATCCATTAAGGAATGCTGTTTTGACATCCATTTGCCAGATTTCATAATCATAAAATGCGGCAATTGCTAACATGATTTGGACAGACTTAAGCATCGCTACGGGCGGGAAAGTCTCATCGTAGTCAACTCCTTGAACTTGTCAAAAACCTTTTGTGACAAGTCGAGCTTTGTAGACGGTAACATTACCATTAGCGTCAGTCTTCTTCTTGAAGATCCATTTATTATCTATGGCTTGCCGATCATCGGGCAAGTCCAGCAAAGTCAATATTTTGTTCTCATACATGGATCCTATCTCACATCTCATGACCTCTAGCCATTTTTCCGAATATGGGCTCATCATACCTTCTTCATAGTTCGAAGGTTCGCCGTTGTCTAACAACATGACTTCCAGGACGAGGTTACCATACGACTTTGGTGCGGTATGTGTTCTGGTCGACCTTCGAGTTTCAGTAGTAACTTGATCCAAAGTTTCATGATCATTATCATTAGCTTCTTCTCTAGTTGGTGTAGGCATCACGGGAACAATTTTCTCTGATGATCTACTTTCCAATTTGAGAGAAGGTACAATTACCTCATCAAGTTCTACTTTCCTCCCACTCACTTCTTTCGAGAGATACTCCTTTTCTAGAAAGGACCCATTCTTAGCAACAAAAGTCTCGCTTTCAGATCTGTGGTAGAAGGTGTACCCAACAATTTCTTTTGGGTATTGAGAGGATCGAAGAAGAGGTGTCTGGGGGGGTGATTAGACACTCAACAAGAAAAATAGAAGTTTTTTAAGTTCTTTAAGATGAGGTGAAGTTTTTAGCACAATTTCAAACATTCACAATACATTTCAAGCAAGCATGGCAAGAGTATAGGAGCAGCGAAAAGTAAAGCATGCAAGTTGCAAGAAAGTAAAGGGAAGAGATTGGAGTGTGCAAACGCAATTGGAGACACGGATGTTTTTGGCGTGGTTCCGATAGGTGGTGCTATGGTACATCCACGTTGATGGAGACTTCAACCCACGAAGGGTAATGGCTGCGCTAGTCCATGGATGGCTCCACTCACAAAGGGTCCACGAAGAAGCAACCTTGTCTATCCCACCATGGCCATCGCTCACGAAGGACTTGCCACACTAGGGTAGATCTTCACAAAGTAGGCGATCTCCTTGCCCTTACAAACTCCTTGGTTCAACTCCACAATCTTGTCCGAGGCTCCCAAGTGACACCTAACCAATCTAGGAGACACCACTCTCCAAAAGGTAATAGATGGTGTGTTGATGATGAACTCTTTGCTCTTGTGCTTCAAGTGATAGTCTCCCCAACACTCAACTCTCTCTCCCAGATTTGGATATGATGGAAAGAAGATTTGAGTGGAAAGCAACTTGGGGAAGGCTAGAGATCAAGATTCTTGTGGTTGGATTGGAATATCTTGGTCTCAACACATGAGCAGGTGGTTCTCTCTCAGAAAATGAATAGTGGAAGTGTAGGCACGTTCTGATGGCTCTCTCACTTATGGAGAAGGGGTGGAGGGGTATATATAGCCTCCACACAAAATCTAGCCATTACACGCATTTGACCCAACTCGGTCAGACCGAATAAACGAACTCGGTCAGACCGAAGCAGTTTAAATTGTGGACGTTAGACATCTCGGTGGGACCGACAGTATCAACTCGGTGAGACCGATGTGTTAGGGTTAGGGCAAAACCTCAACTCGGTTTGACCGATTACACAAACTCGGTGAGACCGATTTTGGTAGTAGGCTAACAGAGACTTGGCCAGGCAAACTCGGTGGGACTGATTCTCTCATCTCAGTGGGACCGAAACATTACGAAGAGGAAACAGAGAGTTTGCAATGCTAACTCGGTGGGAATGATTCCCACATCTCGGTTAGACCAAAATGTTGCAAAAAGGAAATAGAGAGTTTGCATTCCCATCTCGATGAGACCGAGATCCCTATCGGTGAGACTGAACTGATTAGGATTTGTGGTGGTAGCTATGTAATGTCAACTCGGTGGCGCCGGGTAGATCAAATTGGTGGGGCCGAGTTTGACTTTTAGGTTTGGGACATATGTGGAAATGAGAAAGTGGCTGAGGGTTTTGGAGCATATTACTAAGCACTTGAGCAAGTAGACCATTGAGCAACACCTCATCCCTTTTTAATAGTATTGTATTTTCCTATGGACTCAATGTGATCTTGGATCACTAGAATGAAAATGTAGAGTCTTGAGCTTTTGCCAATCTTTGTCCTTAGCTTCTTGAAAAGGGTTCCACATCCTCTTGTCCTGCCACTCCACTGTTGAACTCATCTGAAATATACTAGATGAAAATGTTAGTCCAACAAGAGATATGTTGTCATTAATTACCAAAATCACTCAGAGAGAACTTGTGCTTTTAGGTATCCTATAAAGACGCACTTCTAAGATATGGGTTCGAGCTTATTAGGTTGAAGTTTTTTCACATAAGCATCGCAACCCCAAACTTTAAGAAATGACAGCTTTGGTTTCTTTCCAAACCACAGTTCATAGGTGCCGTCTCAACAGAATCAGCTGGTGCCCTATTTAACGTGAATGCAACTGTCTCTAATGCATAACCCCAAAACGATAAAGGCAAATCGGTACGAGACATCATGGAACGCACCATATCCAATAGAGTATGGTTACGACGTTCAGACACACCACTACGCTGTGGTGTTCCACGTGTCGTGAGCTGTGAAACTATTCCACATTATTTTAAATGAAGAGCAAACTCGTAACTCAAATATTCGCCTCCGCGATCAGATCATAGAAACTTTATTTTCTTGTTATGATGATTCTCTACTTCACTTTGAAATTCTTTGAACTTTTCAAATGTTTCAGACTTGTGTTTCATCAGGTAGATATACCCATATATACTAAAATCATCTGTGAAGGTGAGAAAATAATGCTACCCGCCGCATGCTTCAACACTCATCGGCCGCATACATCGGTATGTATTGATACATCCATTTTGCATCATGTTTTCTTGCTGTTATTTATGATGTTTTTATGCATAATAATGCTTTTTGGAGTAATTCTAAGGAATTTTCTCTCATAATTTGCAAGGTATACACAAAGAGGGAGAATTCCGGCAGCTGGAAATCTGGACCTGGAAAAGCTACGTCAGGCTACCTATTCTGCACAACTCCAAACAAGCTGAAACTTCACCGAGATTTTTAAGGAGTATATGAAAAATACTGGAGCTGATAACGACCAGAGGGGTCCCACCAGGTGGGCACAACCCACATGGGCGCGCCAGGCCCCACAGGCACGCCCTGGTGGGTTGTGCTCACCTTGGCCCACCTCTGGTGCCCCTCTTCTGGTATATAAGTCATTTTGACCTAGAAAAATTAAGGAGGAGACTTTCGTGACGGAGCGCCGCCATCTTGAGGCGGAACTTGGGCAGGAGCACATTTTCCCTCCAGCGGAGCGATTCCGCCGGGGGAACTTCCCTCCCGGAGGGGGAAATCATCATCATCATCATCACTTCTACTTCTCAAGCTTGCGTTGTATTCCCTCGAAGAGGAAAGGGTGATGCAGCACAATAGCGTAAGTATTTCCCTCAGTTTTTGAGAACCAAGGTATCAATCTAGTAGGAGACAGTGCACGAGTCCCTGAAACCTGCACAAACAGATAAGAACCTCGCAGCCAATGTGATAAAAGGGGTTGTCAATCCCTTCTCGGTCACTTACGAGAGTGAGATCTGATAGATATGATCAGATAATATTTTTGGTATAGAGAAAAAGTAAATAAAGCAAATAAACAACGGCGACATAAATGGGCAAGTTGACGGGAAACTAATATGATAAAGATAGACCCGGGGGACATAGGTTTCACTAGTGGCTTCTCTCATGATAGCAGAGTTCTATGGTGGGTGAACAAATTACTGTCGAGCAATTGATAGAAAAGCGCATGGTTATGAGAATATCTAGGCATGATCATTGTATATAGGCATCATGTCCGTGCCAAGTAGATCGAAACGATTCCGCATCTACTACTATTACTCCACACATTGACCGCTATCCAGCATGCATCTAGAGTATTAACTTCATAAGAACAGAGTAACACCTTAAGCAAGATGACATGATGTAGAGGGATAAACTCAAGCAGTATGATATAAACCCCATCTTTTTATCCTCAATGGCAACAATACTATACGTTCCTTGCTGCCCCTGCTGTCACTGGGAAAGGACACCGCAAGATTGAACCCAAAGCCAAGCACTTCTCCCATTGCAAGAACTATAGATCTAGTAGGCCAAACCAAACCAATAATTCGAAGAGACTTGCAAGGGTATTATAATCATACATAAAAGATTTCAGAAAAGAATCCAATATTGTTCAAAGATAATCTTGATCATAAACCCGCAATTCATCGGATCTCGACAAACACACCAGAAAAAGATTACAACGAATAGATCTCCTCGAAGATCGAGGAGTACTTTGTAGTGAGATCCAAAGAGAGAGAAGAGGCCATCTAGCTAATAACTATGGACCCGAAGGTCTGTGGTAAACTACTCACAACTCATCGGAGAGGCTATGGTGTTGATGTAGAAGCCGTCCGTGATCGATGCCCCCTCCGGCGGAGCTCCGGAACAGGCCCCAAGATGGGATCTCACGGGTAGAGAAGGTTGCGGTGGTGGAATTAGGGTTTCGTTACTCTCCCCGATGTTTTCAGGGTATGGGGGTATATATAGGCTGAAGAGGCATGCCGAGGGATCAACAGGTGGCCCACGAGGGTGGGGGCGCGCCTACCCCCCTTGGCGCGCCCCTTGCCCTCGTGGCAACCTCCTTCACTTCCTGGCGTGTACTCCAAGTCTTTCGTGTTGATATTGTTCCAAAAATAACTTTCCTGAAGGTTTCAATCCGTTTGGACTCCGTTTGATATCCCTTTTCTGCGAAACACTGAAATAGGCAATAAACAACAATTTGCACTAGGCCTTGGGTTAGTAGGTCAGTCCCAAAAATAATATAAAAGTGTATAATAAAGCCCATTAAACATCCAAAACAGAATATATAATAGCATGGAACAATAAAAAATTATAGATACGTTGGAGATGTATCAAGAATCCCCAAGCTTAATTCCTGCTCATCCTCGAGTAGGTAAATGATAAAAACAGAATTTTTGATGTGGAATGCTAACCAACATAATTCTCAATGTAATTTTCTTTATTGTGGCATGAATGTTCAGATCAGAAAGATTCAAGACAAAAGTCTATATTGACATAAGAATAATAATACTTCAAGCATACTATCAAAGCAATCATGTCTTCTCAAAATAACATGGCCAAAGAAAGTTCATGCCTACAAAATCATATAGTTAGGCTATGCTCCATCTCCGTCACACAAAATACTCAAATCATGACAACCCCGGTTTCAGCCAAAGAATTGTTTCAATCTTAAATTTTTTCAAACTTTTTCAACTTTCACACAATACATGAGCGTGAGCCATGGACATAGCACTATAGGTGGAATAGAGTGGTGGTTGTGGAGAAGACAAAAGAGGAAGATGGTCTCACATCAATTAGGCATATCAATGGGCTATGGAGAAGCCCATCAATAGATATCAACGTGAGCGAGTAGGGATTGCCATGCAACAAATGCACTAGAGCTATAAATGTATGACAGATCAACAAAAGAAACTAAGTGGGTGTGCATCCAACTTGCTTGCTCACGAAGACCTAGGGCATTTGAGGAAGCCCATCGTTGGAATATACAAGCCAAGTTCTATAATGAAAATTCCCACTAGTATATGAAAGTGACAAAACAAGAGACTCTCTATCATGAAGATCATGGTGCTACTTTGAAACACAAGTGTGGAAAAAGATAGTAGCATTGTCCCTTTTTCTTTTATTTTCTTTTTTTCTTTTTTGGGCCTTTTTTCTCTTTGGCATCCCCCCTTTTTCTTTTCTTTTCTTTGGGACAATGCTCTAATAATGATGATCATCACACTTCTATTGATTGACAACTCGATACTAGAACAAAGTATGACTCTATATGAATGCCTCCGGCGGTGTACCGGGATGTGCAATGAATCAAGAGTGACATGTATGAAAAATTATGCATGGTGGCCTAGCCACGAATACGATGTCAACTACATGATCATCCATGGCAATATGACAATGATGAAGCATGTCATATGAACGGAACGGTGGAAAGTTGCATGGCAATATATCTCGGCATGGCTATGGAAATGCCCTGATAGGTAGGTATGGTGGCTGTTTTGAGGAAGGTATATGGTGGGTGTATGGTACCGACAAAAGTTTCGCGGTACAAGAGAGGCTAGCAATGGTGGAAGGGTGAGAGTGCGTATAATCCATGGACTCAACATTAGTCATAAAGAACTCACATACTTATTGAAAAAATCTACAAGTCATCAAAACAAAGTACTACACGCATGATCCTAGGGGAAGGGTTGGTAGGAGTTAACCATCGTGCGATCCCTACCTCCACACTAAGGATGACACTCAATGAAATACCTCATGTTTCAAATTTGTCACACAACGGTTACCATACGTGCATGCTACGGGAGTTGCAAACCTCAACACAAGTATTTCTCAAATTCACAACTACTATACTAGCATGACTCTAATATCACCATCCTCATATCTCAAAACAATCATCAAGTATCAAACTTCTCATAATATTCAATGCACTTTATATGAAAGTTTTTACTATACCCATCTTGGATGCCTATCATATTAGGACTAGTATTATAACCAAAGCACATTACCATGCTGTTCTAAGAGACTCTCGAAAAGATATAAGTGAACCATGAGAGATCAATAATTTCTACAAAATAAAACCACCACCGTGCTCTAAAAGATATAAGTGAAGCACTAGAGCAAAACTATCTAGCTCAGAAGATATAACTGAAGTACAAAGAGTATTCTAATAAATTTTGATTCATTTGTATCTCTCACAAAAGGTATCATATAGAGTCATACTTTGTTCTAGTATCGAGTTGTAAATCAATATAAGTGTGATGATCATCATTATTAGAGCATTGTCCCAAAAAAAGGAAAGGCCAAAGAAAAAATAAAGGCCCAAAAAAGGGGAAAAAATGAAAGAAAAAATAAAAAATAAAAAAAAGAAATGGGACAATGCTACTATCTTTTTCCACACTTGTGCTTCAAAGTAGCAGTATGATCTTCATGTTAGAGAGTCTCTTGTTTTGTCACTTTCATATACTAGTGGGAATTTTCATTATAGAACTTGGCTTGTATATTCCAACGATAGGCTTCCTCAAATGCCCTAGGTCTTCGTGAGCAAACAAGTTGGATGCACACCCACTTAGTTTATTTTGTTGAGCTTTCATACATTTTTAGCTCTAGTGCATCCGTTGCATGGCAATCCCTACTCACTCACATTGATATCTATTGGTGGGCATCTCCATAGCCCATTGATACGCCTAGTTGATGTGAGACCATCTTCCTCTTTTGTCTTCTCCACAACCACCACTATATTCCACATAGTGCTATGTCCATGGCTCACGCTCATATATTTCCCGGAAGGGTTTAAACCCGTGAACATCAAAGCGTATGATGGAACGACAGATCCCGCCGTCTGGATAGAAGACTTTATTCTTCACATCCACATGGCTCGAGGAGATGATATCCACGCCATCAAATATTTACCCCTCAAGCTAAAAGGACCATCTCGGCACGGGCTAAACAGCCAACCAGAGAACTCCATTGGGAGTTGGGAAGAACTTGAGGACGCTTTTCGGGCCAATTTTCAAGGGACTTATGTCCGTCCCCAGGACTCTGACGATCTAAGTCACATTATCCAACAACCCGGGGAGTCAGCCCGCAAGCTTTGGAATTGGTTTCTTACTAAGAAGAACCAAATCATGGTCTGTTCGGACGCTGAAGCCCTAGCGTCATTTAATCACAGTATCCGGGATGAATGGTTGGCCAGAAACCTTGGACAGGAAAAGCCGAGGACAATGGCAGCCTTAACTACACTCATGACTCGCTTTTGCGTGGGTGAGGATAGCTGGTTAGCTCGTAGCAGTGAGACGTCTCCAACGTATTTATAATTTTTGATTGTTCCATGCTATTATTTATGATGTTTTGGATGTTTAATGGGCTTTGTCATACACTTTTATATTATTTTTAGGACTAACCTACTAACCCAAAGGCCTAGTCCAGATTGCTGTTTTTTGCCTGTTTCAGGGTATTGCAGAAAAGGAATATCAAATGGAGTCCAAACGGAATGAAACCTTCGGGAGAGATATTTTTGGAGAAAATCACGCATGGGAGACTTGAGAACCAAGGAGTAGGGGCCACGAGGTGCCCACGAGGGTGGGGGCGCCGCCCTACCTCGTGGGTCCCACGTAAGGCCCCCGGTGCCCTCCTTCCTCCTATTTTTTTCGATAATGGCCTTCCTCCTATATAAGCCTACGTACCCCGAAACCATCAGACAAACATAGAAAACCCTAGTTCCACCGACGTAACCTTCTGTTCCCGTGAGGTCCCATCTTGGGGCCTGTTCCGGAGCTCCATCGGAGGGGGGATCTACCATTGAGTGCTTCTACATCATCATCATCGCCTCACCATGAGTTGTGAGTAAGTTTACCACAGACCTTCGGGTCCATAGCTAGTATCTAGATGGCTTGTTCTCTCTCTTTGGATCTCAATACAAAGTTCTCTATTCGATGTAATCTCTTTTTGCGGTGTGTTTGTCGAGATCCGATGAATTGTGGGTTTACGATCAAGATTATCTATGAGAAATATTTGGTTCTTCTCTAAACTCTTTATGTATGATTATAATATACTTGCAAGTCTCTTCGAATTATTTGTTTGGTTTGGCCTACTAGATCTATAGTTCTTGTAATGGGAGAAGTGCTTGGCTATGGGTTCAATCTTGCGGTGTCCTTTGCCAGTGACAGTAGGGGCAGCAAGGCACATATTGTATTGTTGCCATCGAGGATAAAAATATGGGGTTTATATCATATTGCTTGAGTTTATCCCTCTACATCATGTCATCTTGCTTAAGTCGTTACTCTGTTCTTATGAACTCAATACACTAGATGCATGCTAGATAGCGGTCGATGTGTGGAGTAATAGTAGTAGATGCAGGCAGGAGTCGGTCTACTTGTCTCGGACGTGATGCCTATATATAATGATCTTACCTAGATAGTCTCATAATTATTCATTTTTCTATCAATTGCTCGACGGTAATTTGTTTACCCGTCGTAGAATATCGCTATCATGAGAGAAGCCACTAGAGAACACTATGGCCCCCGGGTCTATTCTCAACATATCAATCTACATCTACTTTACTTTTTCCGCTTTTACTTTCTGTTCTTATAATCAAAAATACAAAAAATATAAACTATCATCTCTATCAGATCTCACTTTCGTAAGTGACCGTAAAGGGATTGACAACCCCTTATCGCGTTGGCTGCAAAGTTCTTATTTGTTTGTGCAGGTGCGAGGGACTCGCGCGTGGTCTCCTACTGGATTGATACCTTGGTTCTAAAAAACTGAGGGAAATACTTACGCTACAGTGTTGCATCTCCCTTTCCTCATCGAGGGAATACAACGCAAGCTCGAGAAGTAGCAAGAAGAATTTATGGCTCCATTGCCAGGGAGGCTTACGCAAAATTCATATACCAAGTACCTATCACAAACCCTTATCCTTCGCATTACATTTTTTGCCTCTCGTTTTCCTCTCCCCCACTTCACCCTTGCCGTTTTATTTGCCCTTCTTTTGCCGTGTGTTTACCGCTCGCGTACCTCTTGTTTCTTGTGTTGCTATGTGCCCTCATTTAGCTTGCATCTTCGCTTGCTAAAGTACGAATGCTCATCCACTTGCTAATCTCTTTAAGAGATCCAATTATGTTGAACCTATTGCTAGTGAGCTGCGTGCACTAGATTATCTTTATGGGGTTTTGCTTGAAATTTATGAATCTGAAAATTGTGAGGGATTGTTAAACTAAAAAGTGATTCATGTTAGCTCCTTAAATAAAAAGCATGATTGCAATGATGTTACTATAAATTTTATTGATGTCAATTCTGCTAATAATATGCAAAACCCTAAGCTTGGGGATGCTAGTTTTGCTATGTCCACTACTTGTTACAATGATCATGATTGGGGTGATTCTTCTTATGATCTTGAAAATTTATTTAATCCCCATGATGAATATAAGATTGATAATAATGTTTGCATTAATATTGAAAGTGGGTTTGGAAGAGTGTCAACTTTAGATCCCACATACTTGGAGAATGTTCAATCTTATGACACTTTTGATAAAAGTGGGTTTGGAGAGGTCATGACTTTAGTTAATGTTAATCCCACTATTTTGGAAGAGTGTCAACTTTGCATGCATGTGGATCGTGTTGAGAATATGTTATGTGATAGATATTTTGTTGAATTTTATCATGATCCTACATGCAATTATTATGAGAGAGGGAAATATGGTTGTAGAAATTTTCATGTTACTAAATTACCTCTCATTATGTTGAGATAGCTATTGTTTCTTTCTCCTTCCTTGCATATGCTAGATCTTGCTTGTCTTGGTAATTTGTTTTCCTATAAGATGCCTATGCATAGGAAGTATGTTAGACTAACATGTGTTTGTCACATGTCTTATGATGCTCTCCTTGTGCTTCAATCCTTGTCCTTTATGTGAGCATCATTGAATTATCGTGCCTAGCTAGGGGCGTAAAAGGATAGCGCTTGTTGGGAGGCAACCCAATTTTATATTTTTTGTTTTTGCTGCTGTTAGGGAATAAATATTGCATCTAGCTTATGTTTATATGTGGCTTTGTGTTTTGTTTAGTGTTTGTGCCAAGTAGAACCTTTGGGAAGACTTGTGTGAAGTTTATGTGATCTTGCTGTGAAAAACAGAATCGTTAGAGCTCGCTAGAATGGTCATCAGATTTTACTGGAGCATGCTATTTAGTTTTATCTTTTTGCAGATGATTGATAGACAAATTCCTCACGTTTACCAACTTAGTTTGAATTTTTTTGGAGTTACAGAAGTATGCAAAACCTGCAGATTACTACAAACTATTCTATTTTTGACAGATTCTGTTTTTCGTGTGTTGTTTGCTTATTTCAATGCATCTATGAGTAATATTGGGAGGTATGAACCATAGAGAAGTTGGTATACAGTTGGTTTAACACCAATATAAAAAAGAATGAATTCATTGCAGTACCTTTGAGTAGCGGTTTGCTTTCTTATACTAACGGAGCTCACGAAATTTTTTGTCTAAGTTTTGTGTTGTGAAGTTTTCAAGTTTTGAGTATTGCTTTGATGGACTATGGAACAAAGAGTGGCAAGAGCCTAAGCTTGGGGATGACAATGGCACCCCAAGGTAAAATTCAAGGACAACCAAAAGCCTAAGCTTGGGGATGCCCCGGGAAGGCATCCCCTCTTTCGTCTTCATCCATCGGTAACTATACTCGGAGCTATATTTTTATTCACCACATAATATGTGTTTTGCTTGGAGCGTCTTGTATAATTTGAGTCTTTGCTTGTTAGTTTGCCACAATTATCTCTGCTAGACACACCTATTTGAGAGAGTTAAATATGGCCTAGGAATTGTTAGAACACTCGATGTGCTTCACTTATATCTTTTGAGTTGAATAGTTTTTGCTCTAGTGCTTCACTTATATCTTTTAGAGCACGGAGGTGATAATAATTTGAAGAAATTTTTGAACTCTCATGCTTCACTTATATCCTTTTGAGAGTCTATTAAAATAGCATGGTAATATGTTTAGGCTATAAAACTAGTCTTCACATGATAGACATCCAATATGAATGTAGTAAAAACTTTCACACTAAGTGCATTGAATATGATGAGAAGTTGGATGCTTGATAAATGTTTTGAGACATGAGGATAGTGATATTAGAGTCATGCTAGTGGAGTTATTATGAAATTGAGAAATACTTGTGTTAAGGTTAGTGATTCCCGTAGCATGCACGTATGGTGAACCGCTATGTGACGAAGTTAGAGCATGAGGTATTTGTAAAGGGTCAACCTTTGTGTGGAGGTCGGGGGCACGCGATGGTTAACTCCTACCAACCTCCCCCCTAGGAGCATGCGTTGATTGCTTTGTTTTGATGACTCGTAAATTTTTGCAATAAGTATATGAGTTCTTATGACTAATGTTGAGTCCATGGATTATACACACTCTCACCCTTCCACCATTGCTAGCCTCTCTTGTACCGCGCAACTTTTGCCGGTACCATACACCCACTATATATCCTTCCTCAAAACAGCCACCATACCTACCTATCATGGCATTTCCATATCCATTCCGAGATATATTGCCATGCAACTTTCCATCGTTCCGTTCATATGACACACATCATATTGTCATATTGCCATGCATGATCATGTAGTTGACATTGTATTTGTGGCAAAGCCACCATGCATAATTTTTCATACATGTCACTCTTGATTCATTGCACATCCCGGTACACCGCCGGAGGCATTCATATAGAGTCATACTTTGTTCTAGTATCGATTCGTAATATCTAGTTGTAATTCAATGAAACTGTGATGATCATGATTATTAGAGCATTGTCCCATGTGAGGAAAGGCTAAATCAATAAAGCCTCTCCACAAAAAAGGAAAAAAAGAAAGGCCCAAAAAAAGGACAATTGCTACTATCTTTTTCCACACTTGTGCTTCAAAGTAGCAACATGTTCTTCATGATAGAGACTCTCATACTTAGTCACTTTCATATACTAGTGGGAATTTTCATTATAGAACTTGGCTTGTATATTCCAACGATGGGCTTCCACAAATTCCCTAGGTCTTCGTGAGCAAGCAAGTTGGATGCACACCCGCTAGTTTCTTTTGTTGAGCTTTCATACATATTTAGCTGTAGTGCATCCATTGCATGGCAATCCCTACTCACTCACATTGATATCCATTGATGGGCATCTCCATAGCCCGTTGATACGCCTAGTCGACGTGATACTATCTCCCTCCTTTTTGTCTTCTCCACAACCACCTCTCTATTCCACCCATAGTGCTATGTCCATGGCTCACGCTCATGTATTGCGTGAAAGTTGAAAGGTTTAAAAGAATAGAGTAAGAAAATAAGTGCTTGGCTGAAATCAGGGTTGTGCATGATATGAATATTTTGTGTGATGAAGAGGGAGCAGAGCCAGAATATATGATTTTGTAGGGATAACTTTCTTTAGCCATAGTATTTTTAGAAGACATGATTGCTTTGTTAGTATGCTTGAAGCATTATTATTTCTTATGTCAATATAGACTTTAGTCTTGAATCTTTCACATCTGAACATTTATGCCACAATTAAGAGAATTACATTGAAAAACTATGTTGGTTAGCATTCCACATCAAAAATTCTGTTTTTATCATTTACCTACTTGAGGACGAGCAGGAATTAAGCTTGGGGATGTTTGATACGTCTCCAACGTATCTATAATTTTTTATTGTTCCATGCTATTATTTATGATGTTTTGGATGATTAATGGGCTTTGTCATACACTTTTATATTATTTTTGGGAATAACCTACTAACCCAAAGGCCCAGTCCAGATTGCCATTTTTTGCCTGTTTAAGATTTTGCAGAAAAGGAATATCAAACGGAGTCCAAACAGAGTGAAACCTTCGGGAGAGATATTTTTGGAGAAAATCTCGCACAGGAGACTTGAGAACCATGGAGTAGGGGCCACGAGGTGCCCACGAGGGAATACAATGGTGCATCTCCCTTTCCTCTTCGAGGGAATACAATGCAAGCTCGAGAAGTAGCAAGCAGCACCAGTGACCCTGGAACATCCGAAGTCAGGGATGGCAATGGAAAGCCACGACGTAACAAAAAGAAACGTCGAAATGATGCGCGCGGGAAATGGTTCCAAAGTCGATGTGATCGCCATCGGAACGCTACCTCTACATCTACCATCAGGATTAGTATTAGACCTAAATAATTGTTATTTGATGCCAGCGTTGAGCATGAACATTATATCTGTATCTTATTTGTTGCGAGATGGTTATTCATTTAAATTAGAGAATAATGGTTGTTCTATTTATATGAGTAATATCTTTTATGGTCATGCACCCTTGAAGAGTGGTCTATTCTTGTTAGATCTCGATCGTAGTGATACACATATTCATAATATTGAAGCCAAAAGATGCAAGGTTGATAATGATAGTGCAAATTATTTGTGGCACTACCGTTTAGGTCATATTGGTGTAAAGCGCATGAAGAAACTCCATACCGATGGACTTTTGGAAGCACTTGATTACGAATCACTTGGTGCTTGCGAACCATGCCTCATGGGCAAGATGACTAAAACTCCGTTCTCCGGAACAATGGAGCGAGCAACTGATTTGTTAGAAATCATACATACTGATGTATGTGGACCGATGAGTGTTGAGGCTCGCGGCGGGTATCGTTATTTTTTGACCTTCACTGATGATTTGAGCAGATATGGGTATATCTACTTGATGAAACACAAGTCTGAAACATTTGAAAAGTTCAAAGAATTCTGAAACATTTGAAAAGTTCAAAGAATTTCAGAGTGAAGTAGAGAATCATCATTACAAGAAAATAAAGTTTCTATGATCTGATTGTGGATGCGAATATTTGAGTTACGAGTTTGGTCTTCATTTGAAACAACGTGGAATAGTTTCACAGCTCACGCCACCCGAAACACCACAGTGTAATGGTGAACGTCGTAACCGTACTTTATTAGATATGGTGCGATCTATGATGTCTCTTACCGATTTACCACTATCGTTTTGGGATATGCTTTAGAGACAGCTGCATTCATGTTAAATAGGGCACCATCTAAATCCGTTGAGACAACGCCTTATGAACTGTGGTTTGGCAAGAAACCAAAGTTGTCGTTTCTTAAAGTTTGGGGCTGCGATGCTTATGTGAAAAAGCTTCAACCTGTTAAGCTCGAACCCAAGTCGGAGAAATGTGTCTTCATAGGATACCCAAAGGAAACTGTTGGGTACACCTTCTATCACAGATCTGAAGGCAAGGTATTCGTTGCTAAGAATGGATCCTTTCTAGAGAAGGAGTTTCTCTCGAAAGAAGTGAGTGGGAGGAAAGTAGAACTTGATGAGGTAATTGTACCTTCTCCCGAATTGGAAAGTAGCACATCACAGAAACTAGTTCCAGCGATTCCCACACCAGTTAGCGAGGAAGCTAATGATGATGATCATGAAACTTCGGATCAAGTTACTACTGAACCCTGTAGGTCAACCAGAGTACGTTCCGCACTAGAGTGGTACAGCAACCCGGTTCTGGAAGTCATGTTACTAGACCATGATGAACCTATGAACTATGAGGAAGCGATGATGAGCCCAGATTCCGCAAAATGACTTGAGGTCATGCAATCTGAGATGGGATCCATGTATGAGAAAAAAGTATGGACTTTGGTTGACTTGCCCTATGATCGGGAAGACATTCAAAATAAATGGATCTTCAAGAGGAAGACCGACGTCGACGGTAATGTTACTGTCTACAAAGCTCGACTTGTTGCGAATGGTTTACGACAAGTTCAAGGAGTTGACTACGATGAGACTTTCTCACCCGTAGTGATGCTTAAGTCTGTCTTAATCATGTTAGCAATTGCCGCATTTTATGATTATGAAATCTGGCAAATGGATGTCAAAACTGCATTCCTAAATGGATACCTCAAAGAAGAGTTGTATATGATGCAACCAGAAGGTTTTGTCGATCCTAAAGGTGCTAACAAGTGCAAGCTCCACCGATCCATCTATGGACTGGTGCAAGCATCTCGAAGTTGGAATATACGCTTTGATGAGGTGATCAAAACATATGGTTTTATACAGACTTTTGGAGAAGCCTGTATTTACAAGAAAGTGAGTGGGAGCTCTGTTGTATTTCTGATATTATATGTTGATGACATATTATTGATTGGAAATGATATAGAATTTCTGGATAGCTTAAAAGGATACTTGAATAAGAATTTTTCAATGAAAGACCTCGGTGAAGCTACTTATATATTAGGCATCAAGATCTATAGAGATAGATCAATACGCTTAATTGGAATTTCACAAAGCACATACCTTGATAAAGTTTTGAAGAAGTTCGAAATGGATTAGTCAAAGAAAGGGTTCTTGCATGTGTTACAAGCTGTGTGATACGTCTCCAATGTATCTATGCTATTATATATTCTGTTTTGGATGTTTAATGGGCTTTATTATACACTTTTGTATTATTTTTGGGACTAACCTACTAACCCAAGGCCCAGTGCAAATTGTTTTTTTTCCTATTTCAGTGTTTCGCAGAAAAGGAATATCAAACGGAGTCCAAACGGAATAAAACCTCTGGGAGAGTTATTTTTGGAACGATATCCACACAGAAGACTGGGAGTACACACCAGGAAGCGAGAGAGGCGGCAACGAGGGCAGGGGCGTGCCCAGGGGGGTAGGCGCGCCCCCACTCTCGTGAGCCCCATGTTGCTTCCCTGGTGTCTCTCTTCCTGCTATATAAACCTACGTACCCTGAAACTATCAAGGACGACCACGAAACCCTAATTCCACCACCTTAACCTTCTGTACCCGTGAGATCCCATCTTGGTGCATGTTCCGGAGCTCCACCGGAGGGGGCATCGATCATGGAGGGCTTCTACATCAACACCATAGCCTCTCCGATGAGTTGTGAGTAGTTTACCACATACCTTTGGGTCCATAGTTATCAGCTAGATGGCTTCTTCTCTCTCTTTGGATCTCAATACAAAGTTCTCCTCGATCTTCGAGGAGATCTATTCGATGTAATCTTTTTGCGGTGTGTTTGTCGAGATCTGATGAACTGTGGGTTTATGATCAATATTATCTATGAACAATACTGGATTATTTTTGGAAATCTTTTATGCATGATTTAAATATCCTTGCAAGTCTCTTCAAATTATCAGTTTGGTTTGGCCTACTAGATCTATGGTTCTTGCAATGGGAGAAGTGCTTGGCTTTGGGTTCAATCTTGCGGTGTCCTTTCCCAGTGACAACAGGGGCAGCAAGGCACGTATTGTATTGTTGCCATCGAGGATAAAAAGATGGACTTTATATCATATTGCTTGAGTTTATCCCTCTACATCATGTCATCTTGCTTAAGGCATTATTCTGTTCTTATGAACTTAATACTCTAGATGCATGCTGTATAGCGATTGATGTGTGGAGTAATAGTAGTAGATGCAGAATCGTTTCGGTCTACTTGTCACGGACGTGATGCCTATATACAATGATCATGCCTAGATATTCTCATAACTATGCGCTTTTCTATCGATTGCTCGATAGTAATTTGTTCACCCACCGTAGAAATCTGCTAGCATGAGAGAAGCCACTAGTGAAACCTATGGCCCCCGGGTCTATTCTCATCATATTAATCTTCCATCAACTATTTATCTTTATGTTACTTTTGCTTTGTATTATTTACTTTCAATCTCTATACCAATTATATTATCTTCTCATATCTATCAGATCTCACTTTTGTAAGTGATCGAGAAGGGATTGACAACCCCTTTTATCACGTTGGCTCCAAGGTTCTTATTTGTTTGTGCAGGTACGAGGGACTCGCGCGTGGTCTCCTACTGGAATGAAACCTTGGTTCTCAAAAACTGAGGGGAATACTTACGCTACCGTGCTGCATCACCATTTCCTCTTCGAGGGAATGCAACACAAGCTTGAGAAGTAGCAAGAAGAATTTCTGGCGCCGTTGCCGGGGATACTTCCCTCTGGGAGGGGGAAATCATCACTGCTGTCATCACCAACAACTCTCCCATCTTGAGGAGGGTTATCTTCATCAACATCTTCACCAGCACCATCTCCTCTCAAACCCTAGTTCATCTCTTGTATCCAATCTTTGTACCAAAACCTCAGATTGGTACATGTAGGTTACTAGTAGTGTTGATTACTCCTTGTAGTTGATGCTAGTTGGTTTACTTTGTGGAAGATCATATGTTCAGATCCATTATGCATATTAACCCTATGATTATGAACATGAATATGTCTTGTGAGTAGTTACGTTTGTTCGTGAGGACATGGGAGAAGTCTTGCTATAAGTAGTCATGTGAATATGGTATCCGTTCGATATTTTGATGAGATGTATGTTGTCTTTCCTCTAGTGGTGTCATGTGAACTTCGACTACATGGCACTTCACCATTGTTTGGGCCTAGAGGAAGGCATTGGGAAGTAATAAGTAGATGATGGGTTGCTAGAGTGACAGAAGCTTAAACCCTAATGTATGCGTTGCTTCGTAAGGCGCTGATTTGGATCCATATCTTTCATGCTATGGTTAGGTTTACCTTAATACTTCTTTTGTAGTTGCGGATGCTTGCAAGAGAGGTTAATCATAAGTGGGATGCTTGTCCAAGTAAGGGCAGAACCCAAGCACCGGTCCACCCGCATACCAAGTTATCAAAGTAACGAACGCGAATCTTATGAGCGTGATGAAAACTAGCTTGACGATAATTCCCATGTGTCCTCGGGAGTGTTCTCCTTCATATAAGAGTTTGTCCAGGCATGTCCTTTGCTATAAAAAGGATTGGGCCATCTTGCTGCACCTTATTTACTTTTACTATTTATTACTTGTTACCACTTATCTTATCACAAAACTATCTGTTACCGATAATATCAGTGCTTGCAGAGAATACCTTACTGAAAACTGCCTATCATTTCCTTCTGCTTCTCGTTGGGTTCGACACTCTTACTTATCGAAAGGACTACGATAGATCCCCAACACTTGTGCTTCATCAAGGCTCTTTTCCTGCGCCGTTGGCGGGGAGTGAAGCGCCTTTGGTAAGTGGAATTTGGTAAGGAAACATTTATATAGTGTGCTGAAATTTACATTCACTTGTTACTATGGAACTTAATCCTTTGAGGGGCTTTTTCGGGGTAAACATGGAAATATAACAATCCCCCGATCCGTTGGTTTGCACCCTCTTGCGTGATCCACATGTTTACACCACCGTGTGTGATGGTATCGAGAAAGAGGGGAATATAGCAAAAGCACATGGCCCCTCGGTTTGCACCCCTTTGTGTGATCCACCCATTTTTACACCACTTTGCGTGATCCACCCATTTGCACCTCCTTTTGTAATTTTATCGGCAAACAGAGAAATATAACAAGCCCATGACCCGTCGATTTGCACCCCTTTGCGTGATCAGCCCGTTTGCACCCCTTTGTGTGATCCACATATTAGCACTCCCTTGCATTATGTTATCGGAAAACATGGAAATATAACAAACTCCCGACCCGTCTGTATGCACCCTGTTGCATGATCCACCCATTTACACCCCCTTGCGTGATGGTATCGGGAAAGTGGGAAATATAACAAACACACGACCCATCGGTTTTCTCCCCTTTGCGTGATCCACCCGTTTTTACACCACTTTGCGTGATCTAACCCATTTGCACCCTCTTGCGTGATGTTATCGGCAAACAAGGAAATATAACAACCCCCGCCCGGACCTATCGGTTTACACCCCCTTGTGTGATCCACTCATCTGCACCCCCTTGCATAATGGTATCAGCAAAAAATAAACTATAACAAACCCGCAGCCCGTCAGTTTGCACCTTGTTGCGTGATCCACTCATTTGCCCTCCTTTTGTAACGTATCCAAAAAAAGTGTAATATAACAAGCCAACGGCCCGTCATTTGGCACTCGTTTGCATGATCCACCCATTTCCACCCCCTTGCGTGACGCTATCGATGCCGGTGATCCATGCGTGATGGCTCCATGGGTCCACCAATGTGGCCCCTCTTGCGTTGCGTGATCAACCTACTCGCACTCGGCGTTTCCGCGGCGCGATCGACATGATATGTTAGCCTTTATTATGAGACGACACCTTGTTTTCGCCATATTTTGTTGTGAGTTACCAAAACTAGGTTGGAATTATCTATCTGATGCCACCTAACATTTGTAGAGAATGCCCCGTCGATCAACATGTTAAACCTTTATATTTTTATGAAAACATCGCCTTGTTTTAACGTATATTTCTTTCTCGATGAGCAAAGCACACGATCCAAACATATGTACTTCATTCATTCAAACACGACATGTTTTTAGTAGGGATTCAAACACGTTGATTAGGCCGTGGACATGGCATGGAAAGCGTAGATGAATTCATTTTACCAGCCGAGTAAGTCGTCAGATTCCCAATTTTATTAGAAGAAAGCTAGTAGTCCATCCATTTGCACCCCTTGGCATTATCTACACATTTGCACCCCCTTGCTTGATGTTATCGGCAAACATGGAAATATATCAATCCCCCGACCCATTGGTTTGCACCCTTTTGCGCGATCCACTTGTTTAAACCCCCTTGCGTGATGGTATCGGGAAAGCTGGAAATATAACAAGCCCATGGCCCGTTGGTTTGCACCCCTTTGCGTGAGCCACCCGTTTTTACACGAATTTGCGTCATCCACCCATTTGCACCCCCTTGCATGATGTTATCAGCAAACATGGAAATATAACAATACCCCGACCCATCGAATTGCACCCTCTTGTGTGATCCACCCGTTTGCACCCCTTTGTGTGATCCAGACATTAGCACCCCCTTGCATTATGTTATCAGCAAACATGGAAATATAACAATCACCCGACCCGTCCGTTTGCACCCTTTGGGTGATGGTATCGGGTTCAAGCGAAATATAACCAGCCCACGACCCATCGTTTTGCACCCCTTTGCGTGATCCACCCGTTTTTACACCACTTTGCATGATCCATCCATTTTCACCCTCTTGCGTGATGTGATAGGCAAACAAGGAAATATAACATGCCCATGACCCATGGATTTGCACCCCTTTTCGTGATCCACCCGTTTGCACCACTTTGCGTGATCCACAAATTTGCACCCCCTTGCATGATGTTATCGACAAACTTGGAAATATAACACCCCCTTGCGTGATGGTATCAGGAAAGCGAGAAATATAACGAGCCCATGGCCCGTTAGTTTGCACACCTTTGCGTGAGCCACCCATTTTTACACCACTTTGAGTGATCCACCCATTTACACCCCCTTGTATGATTTGATCGACAAACTTGGAAATATAACACTCCCTCGAGCCGTCGGTTTGAACCTTGTTGCGTGATCCACCCGTCAGCCCTTGCATGGTGCTATCAGGAAAGAGAAAAATATAACAAGCCCATAGCCCGTCGGTTTGCACCCCTTTGCGGGATCCACCCGTTTTTACACCACTTTGCGTGATCCACCCATTTACACCTCCTTGCGTGATGTTATCGGCAAACAGGGAAATATAACAAGCACATGACCCGTAGATTTGCACCCCTTTGCGTGATCCACCCAATTTTACACTAATTTGCGTGATCCACCTATTTGCACCCTCTTGCATGATTAATCAGCAAACTTGGAAATATAACAATCCCCCGACCCGTCGGTTTGCACCCTCTTGCGTGAGCCACAGGTTTACACCCCCATGCGTGATGGTATCGGGAAAGAGGGAAATATAAAAAGCCCATTGCCCCTAGGTTTGCACCCCTTTCCGTGATCCACCCATTTTTACACCACTTTGCGTGATCCGCCCATTTGCACCACCTTGTGTGATGTTATCGGTAAACAGGGAAATATAACAAGCCCATGACCCGTATATTTGCACCCCTTTGTGTTATCCGCAAGTTTGCACATCTTTGTGTGATCCACACATTAGCACCCCCTTGCATGATGTTATCCGCGAGCATGGAAATATAACAATCTCCCGACCCGTCCGTGTGCACCCTGTTGCATGATCCACCCGTTTACACTCCCTTGCGCGATGGTATC
>LR738709.1:658538575-658557591 GCA_902687465.1 Secale cereale | reverse complement strand
CCTGTCGGTTTGCACCCCCTTGTGTGATCCACCCGTCTGCACCGTCTTGCATGGTGGTATCAGCAAAAAAGAAAATCTAACAAACCCACGGCCCGTCAGTTTGCACATTCAGGCGTGATCCACTCATCCCCCACCCCCCTTGTGTGACGTACTGGCAAAAATTGAAATATAACAAGCCAACGGCCCGTCGTTTTGCACTCATTTGCATGATCCACCCGTTTCCAGCCCCTTGTGTCACGCTATCGACGCCGGTGATCTACGTATGATGCCTCCATGATTCCACCAACATCATCGCTCTTGCATTGCGTGATAAACCTACTCGCACTCGGCGTATCCATGGCGCGATCAACATGCTCTGTTAGCCTTTATTATGAGACGACACCTTGTTTTCGCCGTATTTTGTTCTGAGTTACCAAAACTAGTTTGGAATTATCGATCTGATGCTACCTAAAATTTGTAGAGCACGCCCCGTCGATCAACTCATTAAACCTGTTTACTTTTATGAAAATATCTCCTTGTTTGTACCTATATTTCGATGTCAATGAGCAAAGCACGCAATCTAAACATATGTAATTCATTCATTCAAACATGGCATGTTTTTTGTAGGGATTCAAACACGTTGATTAGGCCGTGCACATGGCGTGGCAAGCGTAGATGAATTCGTTTTACCAGCCGAGTTAGTCGTCAGATTCTTCCTTTTATTAGAAGAAAGCTAGTGGTCCATCTGTTTGCACCCCTTTGCGTTATCCTCACATTTCCACCCCTTGCACGATGTTACCGGCAAACATGGAAATATAACAATCCCCCGACCTATCGGTTTGCACCCTGTTGCGCAAACCACCCGTTTACACCGCTTGCGTGATGGTATCGGGAAAGAGGGAAATATAACAAGCCCATGGCCCATCGGTTTGCACCCCTATGCGTGATCCACCCGTTTTTAAACCAGTTTGCGTGATCCACCCGTTTTCAAACCAGTTTGCGTGATCCACCCATTTGCACCCCCTTGTATGATGTTATCGGCAACCATGGAAATATAACAATCCCACGACCCACCAGTTTGCACCCTCTTGCGTGATCCACCCTTTTACACCCCCTTGCGTGATGGTATCGGGAAAGAGGGAAATGTAACAAGCCCATGTCCCCTCGGTTTGGACCCCTTTGCATGATCCACCCATTTTTACACCATTTCGTGTGATACACCCATTTGCACCTCCTTGTGTGATGTTATCGGCAAACAGGGAAATATAACAAGCCATGACCCGTCAATTTGCACCCCTTTGCGTGATCTGCTCGTTTGGACCCCTTTGCGTGATCCGCTCGTTTGCGCCCCTTTGCGTGATCCACCCGTTTTTACACCACTTTGCGTGATCCAACCTATTTGCATCCGCTTGCGTGATGTTATCGGCAAACAGGGAAATATAACAACCCCCCCGACCTATTGGTTTACACCCCCTTGTGTGATCCACCCGTCTGCACCCCCCTTGCATCACGGTATCAGCAAAAAAGAAAATATAACAACCCCACGGCCCGTCAGTTTGCACCTTGTCGCGTGATCCACTTATTTGCCCCCTAGTGTGATGGATCGGGAAAAAGGGAAGTATAACAAGCCGATGGCCCGTCGTTTCGCACTCATTTGCGTGATCCACCAGTTTCCACCCCCTTGCGTGACGCTATCAACGCTGGTGATCCACGCGTGATGCCTCCATGGGTCCACCAACGTGGCCCCTCTTCCATTGCGTGATCAACCTACTCGCACTCGACGTTTCCGCGGCGCGATCGATAGGCTCTGTTAGCCTTTATTATGAGTCGACACCTTGTTTTCGCCGTATTTTGTACTCAGTTACCAAAACTAGTTTGGATTTATCGATCTGATGCCACCTAACATTTGCAGAGCATGCACCGTCGATCAACACGTTAAACCTTTTTATTTTTATGAAAATATCACCTTGTTTTAACCTATATTTCGTTCTCGATGAGCAAAGCATGTGATCTAAACGTATGTCATTCATTCATTCAGACATGACATGTTTTTTGTAGGGATTCAAACATGTTGATTATGTCGTGCACATGGCGTGGCAAGCGTAGATGAATTCGTTTTACCAGCCGAGTTAGTCGTCAGATTCTCCCTTTTATTAGAAGAAAGCTAGTGGTCCATCTGTTTGCACCCCTTTGCATTATCTACACATTTGCACCCCCTCGCATGTTGATATCGGCAAACATGGAAATATAACAATCCCCTGACCCGTCCGTTTGCACCCTGTTGCGTGATCCACCCGTTTGCACCCCCTTGCGTGATGGTATCGGGTAAGAGGGAAATATAACAAGCCCACGGCTCATCGTTTTGCACCCCTTTGCGTGATCCACCCATTTTCACCCTCTTGCGTGATGTTATTGTCATACTGGGAAATATAACATGCCCATGACCCGTAGATTTGCACCCCTTTACGTGATCCGCCCATTTGCACCCCTTTGTGTCATCCACACATTTGCACCCCCTTGCATGATGTTATCAGCAAACTTGGAAATATAACAATCCCCAGACCCATCGTTTTCCACCCAGTTGTGTGATACACCCGTTGATACCCCCTTGCGTGATGGTACCGGGAAAGCAGGCAATGTAAGAAGCCCATGGCCCATCGGTTTTCACCCCTTTGCATGATCCACCCGTTTTTACACCACTCTGTGTTTCCACCCATTTGCACATCCTTGTGTGATGTTATCGGCAAACGGGGAGATATAACAAGCCCATCACCTGTCGATTTGCACCCATTTTCGTGATCCATCCGTTTGCACCCCTTTGCGTTATCCACACATTTGGACCCTCTTGCATGATGTTATCGGCAAACATGGAAATATAACAATCCCCGACCCGTAGGTTTGCACCCTGTTGCGTGATCCACCCGTTCACACCCCTTGCGTGATGGCATCAGGGAAAGAGGGAAATATAACAAGCCCACGGCCCGTCGGTTTGCACCCCTTTGCGTGATCCACCCATTTTTTCACCACTTTGTGTGATCCAACCCATTTGCTCCCTTTTGGGTGGTGTTATCGGCTAACAGGGAAATATAACCACCCTCTGACCTGTCGGTTTGCATACCCTTGTGTGATCCACCCGTCTGCACTCCCTTGCATGGCGGTATCAGCAAAAAAGAAAATAAAAAACCCACGGACCGTCAGTTCGCACCTTGTGGCGTGATCCACTCACCCCCCCCCCATATGTGACGTATCGGCAAACAGGGAAATATAACAAGCTGACGGCCCATGGTTTTGCACTCCTTTGCGTGATCCACCCGTTTCCACCCCCTTGTGGGACACTATCGATGCCGGTGATCCACGCGTGATGCCTCCATGGGTCCACCAACGTGGCCCCTCATGCGTTGCATGATCAACCTACTCACACTCGGCGTTTCCACGACGCGATCGACGTGCTCTGTTAGCCTTTATTATGAGAAGACACCTTGTTTTCACCTTATTTTTTTCTCGGTTACCAAAACTAGTTTGGAATTATTGATCTGATGCCACCTAACATTTGTAGAGCATGCCTCGTCGTTCAACACGTTCAACCTTTTTACTTTTATGAAAATAACGCCTTGTTTTTACCTATATTTCATTCTCGATGAGCAAAGCATGCGATCTAAATGTATGTAATTCATTCATTCCAACACATCATGTTTTTCGTAGGGATTCAAACACATTGATTGGGCCGTGCACATGGCATGTCAAGCGTAGATGAATTCATTTTTCTAGCCGAGTTAGTCGTCAGATTCTTCCTTTTATTAGAAGAAAGCTAGTGGTCCATCCGTTTGCACCCCTTTGCGTTATCCACACATTTGCACCCCTTGCACGATGTTATCAGCAAACGTGGAAACATAACAATCCCCCGACCTGTAGGTTTGCACCCTGTTGCGCTATCCACCCATTTACACCCCCTTATGTGATGGTATCGGGAAAGAGGTAAATATAACAAGCCCATGGCCCGTCGGTTGGCACCCCTTTGCGTGATCCACATGTTTTTCCATCACTTTGCATGATCCACCCACTTGCACCCCCATGCATGATGTTATCGGCAAGCATGGAAATATAACAATCCCCCGACCCGTCTGTTTGCACCCTCTTGCGTGATCCATACGTTTACACCACCTTGCATCATGGTATCGGGAAAGAGGGAAATATAACAAGCCCATGGCCCCTCGGTTTGCACCCCTTTGTGTGATCCACCCATTTTTACACCACTTTGTGTGATCCACCCATTTGCACCTTCTTTTGTGATGTTATCGGCAAACAGGGAAATATAACAAGCCCATGACCCGCCGATTTGCACCCCTCTGCGTGATCCGCTCGTTTGCACCCCTTTGTGTGATTAACACATTAGCACCCCCTTGGATTATGTTATCGGCAAACATGGAAGTATAACAATCTCCCGACCCGTCCGTTTGCACCCTGTTGTGATCCACCCGTTTACACCCCCTTGTGTGATGGTATCGAGAAAGACTGAAATATAACAAGCCCACGGCCCATCGGTTTGCACTCCTTTTCGTGATCCACCCGTTTTTACACCACTTTGCATGATCCAACCCATTTGCATCCTCTTGCATGATCTTATCGGCAAACAGAGAAATATAACAACCCCCTCCCCTCGACCTGTCGGTTTGCACCCCCGTGTGTGATCCACCAGTCTGCACCCTCTTGCATGACGGTATCAGCAAAAAATAAAATATAACAAACCCACGGGCCATCAGTTTGCACCTTGTTGTGTGATCCACTCATTTGCCCCCCCCCCATGTGTGACGTATCCGAAAAAGGGAAATATAACTAGCCAAAGGCCCGTCATTTTGCACTCATTTGTGTGATCCACACGTTTCCACACCCTTGGGTGACGCTATCGGCGCCGGTGATCCACGTGTGATGCCTCCATGGGTCCACCAACGTGGTCCCTCTTGCGTTGCGTGATCAACCTACTCGCACTCAGCGTTTCCGCGGCGCGATAAACAGGCTCTGTTAGCCTTTATTATGAGACGACACCTTGTTTTCGCCGTATTTTGTTGTTAGTTACCAAAACTAGTTTAGAATTATCGATCTAATGCCACCTAACATTTGTAGAGCATGCCCCGTTGATCAACACGTTAAACCTTTTTCTATTTAGAAAATATCGCCTTGTTTTAACCTATATTTCGTTCTCAATGAGCAAAGCACGCGATCTAGACGTATGTAATTCACTCATTCAAACACGGCATGTTTTTTTGCAGGGATTCAAACACGTTGATTAGGCGGTGCACATGGCGTGGCAAGCGTAGATGAATTCGTTTTACCAGCAGAGTTAGTCGTCAGATTCTCCCATTTATTCAAAGAAAGCTAGTGGTCCATCTGTTTGCACCCCTTCGCGTTATCTACATATTAGCCCCCCCTTGCATGATGTTATCGGCAAACGTGGAAATATAACAATCCCCGACCCGTCGATTTGCACCCTGTTGCGTGATCCACCTGTTTACACCCCCTTGCGTGATGGTATCGGGAAAGAGGGAAATATAACAAGCCCATGGCGTGTCGGTTTGCACCCCTTTGCGTGATCCACCCATTTTTACACCACTTTGCGTGATCCACCCATTTGCACCTCCTTGTGTAATGTTATTGGCAAATAGGGAAATATAACAAGCCCATGACCCGTCGATTTGCACCCCTTTGCGTGATGCGCCCGTTTGCACCCCTTTGTGTGATCCACACACTAGGACCCCCTTGGATTATGTTATTGGCAAACATGGAAATATAACGATCTCTCGACAAGTCCGTTTGCACCCTGTTGCGTGATCCACCCGTTTACACCCCCTTGCGTGATGGTATCATTAAAGAGGGAAATATAACAAGCCCACGACCCGTCGATTTGCACCCCTTTGCATGATCCACGCGTTTTTACACCACTTTGCGTGATCCAACCCATTTGCATCCTCTTGCGTGATGTTATCGACAAACAGGGAAATATAACAACCCCCCCACCCCAGACCTATCGGTTTACACCCCCTTGTGTGATCCACCCCTCTGCACCCCCCTTGTATGACTCTATCAGCAAAAAAGAAAATATTACACACCCACAGCCCGTCAATTTGCACCTTGTTGCGTGATCCACTCATTTGCCTCCCTAGTGTGACGTATCGGCAAAAAGGGAAATATAACAAGCGATGGCCCATCGTTTTGCACTCATTTGCGTGATCCACCCGTTTCCACCCCCTTGTGTGATGCTATTGACTCTAATGATCCACGCTTGATGCCTCCTTGGGTCCACCAACATGGCCCCTCGTGCGTTGCGTGATCAACCTACTCGCACTCGGAGTTTCTGCGACGCAATCGACATGCTCTGTTAGCCTTTATTATGAGACGACACTCTGTTTTCGCCGTATTTTGTTCTTTGTTACCAAAACTAGTTTGGAATTATCGATCTGATGCCACCTAACATTTGTACAGCATGCCCCGTGGATCAACACGTTAAACCTTTTTATTTTTATAAAAATATCGCCTTGTTTTAACCTATATTTTGTTCTCGATAAGCAAAGCAAGTGATCTAAACGTATGTAATTCATTCATTCAAACATGTCATGTTTTTTGTAGGGATTCAAACACGTTGATTAGGCCGTACACATGGCGTGGCAAGCGTACATGAATTCGTTTTACCAGCTGAGTTAGTCGTCAGATTCTCCCTTTTATTAGCAGAAAGCTAGTGGTCCATCCGTTTGCACCCCTTTGCGTTATCTACTCATTTGCACCCCTTGCATGATGTTATCGACAAACATGGAAATATAAGAATCCCCCGACCCGTCGGTTTACACCCTGTTGCGTGAACCACCCGTTTACACCACCTTGCATGATGGTATCTGGAAAGAGGGAAATATAACAAGCCCATGGCCCGTCGGTTTGCAACCATTTGCTTGATCCACCCAATTTTACACCACTTTGCGTGATCCACCCATTTGCACTTCCTTGTGTGAATTGGCAAATAGGAAAATATAACAAGCCCATGACCCGTCGATTTGCACCCATTTGCGTGATCCGCCCGTTTGCACCCCGTTGCATGATCCACACATTTGCACCCCCTTGCATGATGTTATCGACAAACATGGAAATATAACAATCCCCCGACCCGTCGGTTTGCACCCTGTAGTGCGATCCACCCATTTACACCCCTTTGCGTGATGGTATCGGGAAAGAGAGAAATATAACAAGCCCATGGCCCGTCAGTTTGCATGCCTTTGCGTGATCCACCAGTTTTTACACCACTTTGCGTGACCCACCCATTTGCACCCCCTTGCATGATTTAATCAGCAAACTTGGAAATATAACAATCCCCGACTAGTCGGTTTGCACCCTGTTGGTTGATCCACCTGTTTACACCCCCTTACATGATGGTATCGGGAAAGACGGAAATATAACAAGCCCGTTGCCCGTTGGTTTGCACCCCTTTGCGTGATCCAGCCATTTTACACCACTTTGTGTGATCCACCCATTTGCACCTCCTTGCGTGATGTTATCGGCAACCATGGAAATATAACAATCCCCGACCCATCGGTTTGCCTTCTGTTGTGTAATCCACCCGTTTACACCCCTTTGTGTGATGGTATCGGGAAAGAGGAAAATATAACAAGCCCATGGCCCGCCGGTTTGCACCTGTTGGCGTGATCCACCCGTTTTACACCACTTTCCGTGATCCACCCATTTGCACCCCCTAGCATGATTTTATTGGCAGATTTGGAAATATGAAAATCCCCCGACCCATCATTTTGCACCCTATTGCATGATCCACCCGTTTACACCCCCATGCGTGATGGTATCTGGAAAGAGGGAAATATAACAAGCCCATGTCTTGTCGGTTTTCACCCCATTGCATGATCCACTCGTTTTTACACCACTTTGCGTTTCCACCCATTTTCACCTCCTTGTGTGATGTTATCGGCAAACGGTGAGATATAACAAGCCCATCACCTATCGATTTGCACCCTTTTGCGTGATCCATCCGTTTGCATTCCTTTGTGTTATCCACAAATTTGCACCCCCTTGCATGATGTTATCGACAAACATGGAAACATAACAATCCCCGACCCATCGGTTTGCACCATGTTGCGTGATGCACCCGTTCACACTCGTTGTATGATGGTATCAAGAAAGAAGGAAATATAACAAGCCCACAGCCCGTCAGTTTGCACCCTTTGCGTGATCCACCCGTTTTACACCACTTTGTGTGATCCAACCCATTTGCACCCTTTTGAGCGGTGCTGTCGGCAAACAGGAAAATATAACCACCCCCGACCTGTGGGTTTGCACCCCCTTGTGTGATCCACCCGTCTGCACTCCCTTGCATGGCGGTATGAGCAAAAAAGAAAATATAGCAAACCCACGGCCCGTCAGTTCACACCTTGTGGCGTGATCGACTCATCCCCCCTTGTGTGACGTATTGGCAAAAAAGGGAATTATAACAAGCCGGCGGCCCCTCGTTTGGCATTCATTTGTGTGATCCACCCGTTTCCACCCCCTTGTGTGACGCTATCGACGCCGGTGATCCACGCATGATGCCTCCATGAGTCCACCAACGTGGCCCCTCTTGCGTTGCATGATCAACCTACTCGCACTCGGTGTTTCCACCACGCGCGACATGCTCTGTTAGCCTTTATTATGAGACGACACCTTGTTTTCGCTGTATTTTGTTCTCGGTTACCAAAACTAGTTTGGGATTATAGATCTGATGCCACCTAACATTTGTGGAGCACGCCCCGTCGATCAACACGTTAAACCTTATTACTTTTATGAAAATATTGCCTTGTTTTTACCTATATTTTGTTCTCGATGAGCAAAGCACGCGATATAAACATATGTAATTCATTCATTCAAACACAACATGTTTTTCGTAGGGATTCAGACACGTTGATTAGGCCGTGCCCATGGCGTGGCAAGCGTAGATGAATTCGTTTTACCAGCCGTGTTAGTCGTCAGATTCTTCCTTTTATTAGAAGAAAGCTAGTGGTCCATCCGTTTGCACCACACTCCGTTATCCACACATTTGCACCCCTTGCACGATGTTATCGGCAAACATGGAAATATAACAATCCCCCGACCCGTTAGTTTGCACCCTGATGCGTGATCCACCCGTTTACACCCCCTTGCGTGATGGCATCGGGAAAGAGGGAAATATAACAAGCCCTTGGCCTGTCAGTTTGCACCCCTTTGCGTGATACACCCGTTTGTACATCACTTTGCGTGATCCACCCATTTACACCCCCTTGCATGATTTTATCGACAAACATGGAAATATAACAATCCCCCGACCCGTCAGTTTGCACCCTGTTGCGTGATCAACCCGTTTACACCACCTTGCGTGATGGTATCGGGAAAAAGGGAATTATAGCAAGCCCATGGCTGATACGTCCAAAACGTATCTATAATTTCTGCTTGCTACATGCTTCTGTTGTGTGATATTGCTATGATATTGATGCACTTCCATGCACTTTTGATCATATTTGGACTAACCTATTAAGTCAGTGCACCAGAGTGCCAATTCCTGTTTTCTGCTGTTTTTCTATTTCAGGTTTCCCCCATATTAAAAGTGCTCCAAAAATTCCAGGAAAAATATAGGAAAAATCAGCGTACAGGAAGCTACGCGAAGAACCAAAGATGGGCCAGAGGGGAGCCAGGGGAGGCCCAGGCGGCCACCTGGCGCGGCCCCACCCCTGACCGCGCCAGCGGGGCGGCTGGGGCCCCTGCTCCGCCTCTGGCTGCCCCCCTTCGCATATATATCCCTCTCGTCCCGAAACCTTGGAGTACAGAACCCTTTTTCGCGATCTCGCCTCTGTTCCGCCGCCGCAGCGCTTCCAAGATCGGGAGCATCAGGAGAACTCTTCCCGGCACCCTGCCGAAGGGGAGAACCACCACCGGGAGCTTCTCCACCACCATGGACGCTTCCCGGATGAGTTGTGAGTAGTCCACCTTGGACCATGGGTCCATGATCAGTAGCTATGTGATGTTCTCCTCCCCTCTTTGCTCTTCATGGTTTAGACCTCGTGAGCTGCCCTACATGACCGAGGCACATATGTAATCTTTCTGCTGTTGCTTTGCTGAGTTTGCTGGGATCTGATGGATTATGAGACTATGTTCAGATTGTGTTTGAGTAATATATTTGATTCACCTCTTTTATATCTTTGTTCTTGAGTAATTCTTGCATGTTTTCCGTTGTTGTTTCTTGCTTTGGCCAAGTAGTAGGTAGTAACTCCAAGAGGGAGCGTTATGCTTGATTGTGGGTTCATGCCCCCTGATGACTAGCTTGAGTGACAGAAACATGAGTCTAGGGGATGTGCTGTTGCCAGAAGGGAGAAAACAACGGTGCTTGTACTTGCGGGTGCAAGGATTGTTCACTTTACGCAAAGTTCTTTTAATGCAGTTGTCTGTTGCTTTGAGTTTACACTTTGTGTGGGATTCGCAACTTATTACCAGCGAGATGTTTTGGATAGATATCTCAAGGTGGATGATTAGTAGTAGATGCAGATGGATTTCGGTCTACTTGCCTTGGCGTACCGCCCATGCTTTTGAGCCTCTACCTTTCTTTGCAGCATAGTTAGCATTGGTTTGCGCACATAATCCTGTCAATTGCCCAACTATAATTTGTTTACCTCGCTTTGCTGTTTTATCGTCTTTTGGGAGAGAGACATCACTAGTGAACATCATGGGACCCCGGTCCATATTACCACCGCTGATCACACCTTCTATTTACTTCCTGTTTTTATTTCCTAGTTGCAGTCTTAGCTATCATTATTATCTCTTGTTATTGATCCTTTGTAAATAACAAGGCCGGAGGGATTGACAACCTCTCTGTACTCGTTGGGAGCAAAGTTATCTGTATCTGTGTGCAGGTCCCGTCAACCGCTAAGTTTCTGGCGCCGTTGACACCTACTTGTCGACCCTCGGAGTCTCACGGGATTCGATCCTTGGTATCTTTGCTAAGGGAAATTTGCCGCTACGCTACATCTCAACCTTCCACTTGGGGTAACCAACGAGGGGCGAGAAGCCATCAAGCAAGTTTCTGGCGCCGTTGCCGGGGACTCCACTCTTCAAGATAGGGGAGTTGCACGCTATCTTTTATCTTTGCTTTTTAGTCTTGTTAGTTTACCTTTCAGTTTTTGCTTTAGTGTCCCTTACCAAAAATCACAAAAATAGTTATCTTGCTTGCTGCTGCTATGGGTTCCACCGAGAACACCAAGTTGTGTGACTTCACTAGTCATAACAACAATGACTTTATCTGCACGCCTATTGCTACACCTGCCACTTCAGCACCTTCTTATGAGATTAAACCTGCTTTACTGAACCTAGTTATGAAAGATCGATTCTTCGGTGCTGGAGATGATGCTGCTTTGCACTTAAATAATTTTGTTGAGCTCTGTGATATGCAAAAGTACAAAGAAGTAGATGGTGATATTGTTAAGCTTAAGCTTTTTCCTTTCTCCTTGAGAGGAGGAGCTAAAATCTGGTTTCAATCCTTGCCTAGGAATAGTATTGATTCTTGGGACAAGTGCAAGGATGCCTTTATTGGGAAGTACTATCCCCCTGCTAAAATTATCCAACTGAGGAGTAATATAATGAATTTTAAACAATTGGATAATGAACACATTGCCCAAGCTTGGGAACGCATGAAATCTCTTGTCAAGAACTGCCCTACTCATGGTTTGACTACTTGGATGGTTATCCAAACTTTTTATGCAGGCTTGAACTTTACCTTGCGGAACTTGTTAGATTCGGCCACGGGAGGAACCTTTATGTCAACTACACTTGGTGCTGCCACGAAGCTTCTCAACGAGATAATGACCAATTATTCCCAATGGCACACCGAACGCGCTCCAGCAGGTAGGAAGGTAAACTCTGTCGAGGAGATTTCCTCCCTAAATGAAAAAGTTGACTTGATCATGTCTCTACTTTCCAAGAAATCTTCTATTGATCCTCATGGTGTTCCTTTAAATTCTTTGATTGCTCAAGATCAAGTAGATGTGAACTTTACCTCTAGAAACAATTTGAATAACAATGCTTATAGGAGTAATTTTGGTAGCAACCCTAGACCGTTCCCCTCTAATTCCTATGGGAACAACAATACTTATCCTAGCACCAAGAACTCCACTTCTGAACTAGAGATTATGCTTAAAGACTTCATCACTACCCAAAAGGCCTTCAATAAGAGTGTAGAAGAAAAACTAGACAAACTAGATAATCTCTCTTCGAAGGTAGACAATTTAGCCCATGAGGTAGAGTTGCTTAAAATTAGAACTTCTCCTCTTGAGGAGAGGAAGACCACTCCTATGAATGCTATTCAAGTGCAAATTAATGAAACCATTAGGATGATGGCTAAACTTAAAAAGAGATGGGCTAGAGAAAAGGAGGAAGAAGATAGAATTAAGAGCCTTCCTACCCACCACACTATTGCTACTATCCAAGTTGTTGAGGATATCCAAACTCTTAGCACCCAATGCACTCCTAGTCCCATTGGACCTATTAATGGTGATGCTATGACCTCAACCGTAGAAGAAGAAACTCCTATGACCATAGAAGCTACCAAACAAGTGAGCCTAAAGGACACCACTACAACTTTACTTGATAGTAGTGACCTTGATTTTTATAATTGCACCCTTTCTGAAGTTATTGGTTTTCTTCACAAGATGTCTAGAGATCCCCACACTAGCACACTTAATCTTGCCTTCACGGAGCATATCACTAATGCTCTCATAAAAGCTAGGGAGGAGAAGCTTAGGGTAGAAGCCTCCATACCTAGAAAGCTAGAAGATAGTTGGGATCCTATGATTAAAATTAAGTTGAATAACTTCTCTTGCTATGCTTTATGTGATGTTGGAGCTAGTACCTCCGTTATGCCCAAAAGAATGTATGATATGTTTGAATTGAAACCTTTTGATCCTTGTTCTTTTGGTGTTCGTCTTGTTGATTCTTCCGTAAAGATACCTTTGGGGAAGATCGACGATGTTCTTATCATTGTCAATGACAATTATGTTCCCGTTAATTTTACTATTATGGATATTGAATGTGAACATTCATGTCCAATTACTTTGGGACGTCCTTTTCTTCGCACCGTTGGTGCTATCATTGACATGAAAGAGGGGAATATAAAATTCCAATTCCCTCTCAAGAATGGGATGGAACACTTCCCTAGAAAGAAGATTAAGTTGCCTTTTGAGTCCGTTACACGGGCTAGCTATTCTCTTACTCTTGATAAAACTTGATCTTCTCTTTTTGCATCATGCCTAGCTTAAAGGCATAAAAGAAAGCGCTTTTGGGAGGCAGCCCACAATGAATTAGGTCTTATTTTGCTTTTGTTGTGTCTTGATGTTTGTTACTACAGTAGCATCATCATTGTATCTTTTCTTTTCAGCTTTGTGCCAAGTTTAGCCTCCGATTGCAAGAAAGTTCAAAAGTTGTGACGTGCTGTCCAGAAAACAGATTCTGTCCTTGGACAGAAAAATTCGAATAAAATCACCAGATCATCTTTTTGATCTGAATTGTTTTGACAGCGTGCTCTATACAATTGGCTTTCAAGCATCTGTTCTGAGTTTTTTGATTTGAGTTGCAGAAGTGCCCCGAAAAAATTATTTACTACCTGCTGGTCTGTTTTTCACAGATTCTGTCCTGTTTTGCCTTTTCTTCGTTTTGCAAACCTTGAGCTTGCTTTTTCTTTGCAAAAACCATTTGGCAATCTTCAGAAACAGTAGCTCTTCAAGATTATCTTTATTTCCAGTAGGGAAAAATTATTTTATTGTGGGTACTAACCTCGCTAATCAGATTATGATGAGTTATGTATGAAGGGAGTTTTCAAGTGTGCGAGGGAAGATGATAAAAGAAGATTCAGGAGGGTCAAACGCTCAAGCTTGGGGATGCCCCCGTGCACCCCCTAGAAATATTCAAGAAGACTCAAGCGTCTAAGCTTGGGGATGCCCCCATGCATCCCCTTCTCCATCAACAATAATCAGTTCGTCTTTCGTTCCACTATATTCTTATCACTTCATGCGTTATGTGCTATGCTTGGAGCGTCTTGCTCTTAGTTTCCTTTTTTTAGTTTTCTTTAGCTTTGCTTGCTGTTCATAACAAGTTAGAACCCATCTTTCTTTGTGTGGGAGAGAAACACGCTCCACTTAAACCTAGAACACAACATAGGATTTTCATGCTTATCTTTGTTGTGTGTGTTCTTTGTCTTTCCATAGCTGCTGTCATGTTAGCTCTTAGTTTTCATGCTTTTCTTTTTAAAGAGCTTTTGTTTAGTTGGTTGCTGAACTCTCTTGAGTTTTCATGTTTATCTTGTTAAGAGAGTTTGCCTGTTGCACTGAGTTGTGTGTCTTAACTTAAAGTAGGTAATTGAGGTTGCTATTTAATATTAGTAGTAACTTGCAAAAGTTTTGAGGTATTGCCATGAGTAATGTCTGAACTTTTGGTGTCAAGAGCTTTAGCCTATTAGTGATAGATGTCGTATTTTGGGCAATCCGTGTTTATTTTCGAAAACCTACAAAATAGTTGATAACTTTAGCTACTAGATGGATCACTAATCTTTGGAGGGATCGAATATTAGAGTACACTCACGTACCATGAGTCGAGGATGCGCAAGGATAACCAAACCCCCATACACTCCTCCTCGGGGTACTTATCTCTTTGTGAACCTCCTAATTAGATTGAGAGTAACCGATAATAAGTGCATGAGTTCTTCGGACTAATGTGAGTATTCGAAAGTTGACACTTCCACCTAGCCATATTTTTCTAGCCTCTTCAGTACCGTGCATTGCCCTTTCTCACCTCGAGAGTTGGCGCATACTTCGCCGGTGCATCCAAATCCTTGGCACGATACGTTCTGTCATCATAAGCCTCATTATATCCTTCCTCAAAACAGCCACCATACCTACCTATCAAGGCATTTCCATAGCCTTTCCGAGATACATTGCCATGCAACATCCATCTTCTCATGACTTGATCTTCATGTCATGCATGCCATTTGCTTGATCGATGAGCCGCATGCTAGTTGGGCCTTGCCCTAATCATTGCTACATGACGCGCTAGTATCATTGCATATCCTGCTACACTGACAGAGGCATACATTTGCATACATCATGATAGTTTCATCTTCTTTATGTTGAGTACTCTTGTAAAGTGTGAAAGATCTTCTATACTTCTTGTAATTTGTAGAGTGTTGCCCCTAAAGTGAGGAAAAGATCCCAAAGAGGACAAATCAAAAGATCCCAAAGAGGACAAATGAGAGTTAAATAGAAAGAGCCATTGAGGCCACAAAAAAATAAAAAAAATAGAAAAAAGAGAAAAAGAAATAAAAAGAGAGAAGGGGGAACACTACTATTCCTTTTGAGAGATCCACACTCGTACTTCATCTTATACCTTGTACTCCATAGAGATTATCATTCATGTATATAGCTATGTGGGGACCTTCACACTATAGAACTTGGCTTGTATATTCCAATGATGAGCCTCCTCAAAAGAGCTCTAGGTCTTCTTGAGCGAGCAAGTTGGATGCACCCCCACTAGTTCCATTGGAGAGCTTACCTTAGCTCATATGTGCATCCGTTGCATGGCAATCCCTACTCCTCACATCATATCTATCATTTGGCTTTCTCTCGCCTATGATTGTCCTCATTGATGTGAGCCTTTCACACCTTTTTTGTCTTCCCCCTTCATCATTTTTCTCTCTTTGCCATCCTAAGTGTCAACCTTCTTGCTTACGCTCATCCATTGCATGAGTGCTCAAAATATCGAAAGGGAGTGGATCATTTTGACTTGTACCTAGCTAGTGGTCTTTGGATGAGTCAAGATAAGATTCCAAAGAAGACCAAGTGTGAAACTTTAGTAGATTAAGTTCTCAACAATACAAAAACTATGTTTTACTCTCTCGTATATCCCTATCCCCTTTCTTGCATGCAAACACCATTTGGAGACATTCGAGTCACGGACAGCGAGAGCTCTTGCACCTTGATGTTCTTATGTTGCTTGTTACAATGCTAATATAGACTCTTGCTTGTTATGACTTGAATTGAATTACATGCCTTGATTGCTTTACTTAAAAAGTTCTTATATGGTTGGTAGCATGTCACCACAGAAATTATGCTTGTTATCATTTACCTACTCGAGGACGAGCAGGAATTAAGCTTGGGGATGTTGATACGTCCAAAACGTATCTATAATTTCTGCTTGCTCCATGCTTCTTTTGTGTGATATTGCTATGATATTGATGCACTTCGATGCACTTTTGATCATATTTGGACTAATCTATTAACTCAGTGCACCACAGTGCCAGTTCCTGTTTTCTGCTGTTTTTCTATTTCAGGTTTCCCCCATATTAAAAGTGCTCCAAAAATTCCAGGAAAAATATAGGAAAATTCAGCGTACAGGAAGCTTCGCGAAGAACCAAAGATGGGCCAGAGGGGAGCCAGGGGAGGCCCAGGAGGCCACCTGGCACGGCCCCACCCCTGGCCGCGCCAGGGGGGCGCCTGGGGCCCCTGCTCCGCCTCTGGCTGCCCCCCTTCGCATATATGTCCCTCTCGTCCCGAAACCCTGGAGGACAGAACCCTTTTTCTCGATCTCGCCTCTGTTCCGCCGCCGCATCGCTTCCAAGATCGGGAGCATCACGAGAACTCTTCCCGGCACCCTGCCGGAGGGGAGAACCACCACCGGGAGCTTCTCCACCACCATGGACGCTTCCTGGATGAGTTGTGAGTAGTCCACCTTGGACCATGGGTCCATGATCAGTAGCTATGTGATGTTCTCCTCCCCTCTTTGCTCTTCATGGTTTAGACCTCGTGAGCTGCCCTACATGATCGAGGCACATATGTAATCTTTCTGCTGTTGCTTTGCTGAGTTTGCAGGGATCTCATGGATTATGAGACTATGTTCAGATTGTGTTTGAGTAATATATTTGATTCACCTCTTTTATATCTTCGTTCTTTAGTAATTCTTGCATGTTCTCCGTTGCTGTTTATTGTTTTGGCCAAGTAGTAGGTAGTAACTCCAAGAGGGAGCGTTATGCTTGATTGTGGGTTCATGCCCCCTGATGACTAGCTTGAGTGAAAGAAACATGAGTCTAGGGGATGTGTTGTTGCCACAAGGGAGAAAACAACGGTGCTTGTACTTGCGGGTGCAAGGATTGTTTACTTTACGCAAAGTTCTTTTAATGCAGTTGTCTGTTGCTTTGAGTTTACACTTTGGGTGGGATTCGCAACTTAATACCAGCGAGATGTTTTGGATAGATATCTCAAGGTGGATGATTAGTAGTAGATGCAGATGGATTTCGGTCTACTTGCCTTGGCGTACCGCCCATGCTTTTGAGCCTCTACCTTTCTTTGCAGCATAGTTAGCATTGGTTTGCGCACATAATCCTGTCATTTGCCCATCTGTAATTTTTTACCTCGCTTTGCTGTTTTATCGTCTTTTGGGAGAGAGACATCACTAGTGAACATCATGGGACCCCGGTCCATATTACCACCGCTGATCACACCTTCTATTTACTTCCTGTTTTTATTTCCTAGTTGCAGTCTTAGCTATCATTATTATCTCTTGTGTTTGATCCTTTGTAATTAACAAGGCCGGAGGGATTGACAACCTCTCTGTACTCGTTGGGAGAAAAGTTATCTGTATCTGTGTGCAGGTCCCGTCAACTGCTAAGTTTCTGGTGCCGTTGACACCTACTTGTCGACCCTCGGAGTCTCACGGGATTCGATCCTTGGTATCTTTGCCAAGGGAAATTTGCCGCTACGCTACATCTCAACCTTCCACTTGGGGTAACCAACGAGGGGCGAGAAGCCATCAATGGCCCCTCGGTTTGCACCCATTTGTGTGATCCACCCATTTTTACACCACTTTGCGTGATCAACCCATTTGCACCTCCTTGTGTGATGTTATCGGCAAACAAGGAAATATAACAAGCCCATGACGCGTCAATTTGCACCCCTTTGCGTGATGCGCCCGTTTGCACCACTTTGTGTGATCCACACATTAGCACCCCCTTGGATTATGTTATCGGCAAACATGGAATTATAACAATCTCCCAACCCGTCCTTTTTCACCCTGTTGCGTGATCTGCTCGTTTACACCCCCTTGCATGATGGTATCAGGAAAGAGGGAAATATAACAAGCCCATAACCCGTCGGTTTGCACCCCTTTGCGTGATCCACCCGTTTTTACACCACTTTGATTGATCCAACCCATTTGCATCTAGTTGCATGATATTATCGGCAAATAGGGAAATATAACAAGTCCCCCACCCCGACCTATCGGTTCACACCCCCTTGTGTGATCCACCCGTCTGCACCCCCTTGCATGACGGTATCAGCAAAAAAGAAAATATAACAAACCCACGGCCCGTCAGTTTGCACCTTGTTGCGTGATCCACTCATTTGCACCCCCCCTTGTGTAACGTTTCCGAAAAAGGGAAATATAATGAGCCAATGGCCCGTCGTTTTGCACTCATTTGTGTGATCCACCCCCTTGCGTGATGCTATCGTCGCCGATGATCCACGCGTGGCGCCTCCATGGGTACACCAACCTGGCCCCTCTTGCGTTGCCTGATCAACCTACTCACACTCAGCGTTTCCGCGGCGCAATCGACAGGCTCTGTTGGCCTTTATTATGAGACGACACCTTGTTTTCGCCGAATTTTGTACTCAGTTACCAAAACTAGTTTGGAATTCTCGATCTGATGCCAGCTAACATTTGAAGAGCATGCCCCGTCGATCAACACGTTAAACCTTTTTATTTTTATGAAAATATCGCCTTGTTTTAACATGTATTTCGTTCTCGATGAGCAAAGCACGCGATCTAAACGTATGTAATTCATTCATTCAAACACGGCATATTTTTTGTAGGGATTCAAACACGTTGATTATGCCGTGCACATGGCGTCGCAAGCGTAGATGAATTCGTTTTACCAGCTGAGTTAGTCGACAGATACTCCCTTTTATTAGAATAAAGCTAGTGGTCCATCTGTTTGCAGCCCTTTGCGTTAT
>LR738709.1:658490455-658537598 GCA_902687465.1 Secale cereale | reverse complement strand
AAAGCGGGAAATATAACGAGCCCATAGCCCGTCGGTTTGCACCCCGTTGCATGATCCCCCCGGTTTTACACCAATTTGCATGATCCACCTATTTGCACCCCCTTGCATGATTTAAACGGCAAACATGGAAATATAACAATCCCCCGACCCGTCGATTTGGACCCTATTGCGTGATCCACCCGTTTACACCCCCTTGTGTGATGGTATCGGGAAAGAGGGAAATATAACAAGCCCATGGCCCCTCGGTTTGCACCCCTTTGTGTGATCCACCCATTTTTACACCACTTTGTGTGATCCACCCATTTGCACCTCCTTGTGTGATGTTATCGGCAAACAGGGAACTATAACAAGCCCATGACCCATCTCTTTGCACCCCTTTGGGTGATCCGCCCGTTTTCACTCCTTTGTGTGATCCACACATTAGAACCCCATTGCAGGATGTTATCCACAAACATGGAAATATAACAATCTCCTGACCCGTCCGTTTGCACCCTGTTGGGGATATGACTATTGGATATGACCCGCCTAGGAGGGACAGGTTATCCCAAAGGCAGTTCATGGGTGAAGCCCATAAATATGTTGAAGATGGGAGTTCATGTAGTAGGCTTGTTAAAGGGCCCAAAACCCAAAGGCGTCTTATGGCCCGTAGGTGTAAACCGCCATGTATATCTGACTTGTATTGTAAGGCATGTAAGATAAGTCACCGTGTCGGACACATTTGTATGAGCCGGCCGGGACTCTGTAAGCCACGGGGCGGCAACCCATGTATATAAGGGGACGGCACAGCAGGGGCTTAGGGCAAGAAAGAACCGATCAAAAGCCAGGCTAAGCGTATTCGCTCCCTGGTAGTCGAAACCCTAGCAATACCACCTCAAAATGGATTACGCTTTTACCTTCGTCGTAAGGGGCCGAACCAGTATAAACTCCTCATGTCCTTTGTCCCGCTTTAACCCCTTTAAGCTAACTACATCGCAATGGCTCCACAACTAAGTCCTTACCCTAGGACATCTGCCGTGATAGCTCCACGGTAGTTGGCGCCCACCGTGGGGCCAGCGCATGGTCGTTTCGAGTTCTTGAAGGGCAGCTTTGAAGGGATCAAGAGATACATTGTGGGCCGGATTACCAAGAGTCGTCACGGCAAGCTCTACATCGACGATGCATGATGGGGCCCCGAGGCCAGCACAATCGAGTATGGTACCGGGTCCCCTTCAGCAGAATCCACGTCTTCATCGGCAAGATCGGCGAACCGGGCCCTGAGCCGGACATGTGCACCGACATCATCGAGTGGGCTCAGCGTGCGCGACCCGCCCGGGTTCAACCTGTCGTGAAGCGTGCCTTTGTTAGGTTTATCCATGGGGCTGAATTGGAAGGCTCTGTATCTGGCGGTGAGACGGCCATCTACTCTAATTGTGAATCGTCCACGGGCGAGACCAACTTAATGTATCAACTACAAGACGGATGGCTTGGGGGCTGTTTCGATAGTGATAGTACGCCGGACCCCCATGAGCCGCCGAACACGGTGGCGATCTTGATGGTTGGCACCTAGCCGGTTCTCGGTACGACAGCCGCCACGGCTATGATTTCCAGCCTAACGGCAGTAACGGGAGTAGGTGTTGGCGGATCAGCACGCCAGCCGGCTCAAGTTTTAACAGATTTGTTGGAGGCTCTGGCAACTCTGATGGGAGTGGAGGTAACCCCGGACAACCAGGAACTTCATAAGGTGGATGTGGCTAAGCTGCGTGATGAGATAGCACAAGCCAAGGAAGAGCTGGCATCGGAGAACGCTAGGATGATCGCAGAGCGGGCCGTTTTGAATGCTCAAGCACAACAGATTCAAGCGGATTCATACCGGCTCACGGTGGATCAGAACGCTTCAAACGAAGTCTTAAGGAGAAAACACCAGAGTCGTCTGCCTTTGGTTTATGAGTCGAGGAATATCTTCAACACATCTGGAGCAGGGACCAGTAACCCGTCGGTGATAAACCAAATGATTGAAGTACCAGGGGGTGGAGCGCCAGTTCAGCCGTGCATGACAAGTTCTCCGCATATGAATAACACCCCGCCTCAGCATGTGGTAACACTGTCGGGTCATTAGTCCAAATCTTTAGACAATATGATTGCTGCAGCTACGCGATTGGTGGCTCTGCCAGTCGAGGGCGAGACTCCGACGGCGGTTGAAACCCGAAGGGCCAGGGAATTTCTTCAAACGTCACTAATATACCAGCAGGCTTATTCTTATGGTCGTGACCGGATTCATTTGACCCCTCGTCCAAGCCGGAGCTACAGTAGGCACATTGATTTGCCGGCAGTTTCGAATACAGAAGAGCGTCGTAACCAACTTCATGGGCATGACCCGACGCGCAATGGTGCCAATGCACAAAATTTTGTGGACCAGGGCAGAGCGCGCCGGGAGGCCGAGCTGGCGGCTCATCAGCACGCGCCGGTTTACCCGACAACATCAGTGAATGCAGGTGTGACTTCTAGAGCTTGGCGTGTGCCGTGTTCAACGGTGGCTCTACGAAATGAGCGTTTGCCCAAGGACTTTAAGGGCCCTCGTAAGGTGCCTAATTACACAGCAGATCAGCCCCTTGAGGCTTGGGTGAAGAGTTATGAGATGGCTATGGAGATGCTGGATGTTACTGAGCCTGCATATGCTAAGTATTTCACCATGATGTTGGAAGGGACGGCTCGTACTTGGTTGAAAGGGCTAGCTGCCAACTCCATTGGGTCGTGGGCAGAGCTGAAGGCCCGGTTTATCCAAAATTTCAAAGATACGTGCAAGCAGCCTATCTCAATTGTGGATTTGGTTTCTTGTGTTCAAGCCAAGGGCGAATCGACGACCAGCTAGGTGCACCAGGTCTCGACTATCATACATTCTTCAGATAATATCAACACCGGCTCAGCTGTTTTAATGTTGGAGAAAAATTGCAGTTTCCTTCCACTTAAGCAGAAGCTTGGGCGGCTTACACGTCATTCCAGTGATATGGGGGAGCTCATGGCGGCTCTTTTCAAATATGCCGACTCTGATAGTACCAAGGACCCCAACTGTGAGGATGAAAGATCGGGAAAGGGAAAGAAGAGTAGTGGTATGAGGGGACAGCAGCATAACCCGGCAAATCAGGGCGGTAACGGTAAGCGCAAAGCTGATGATTTTGTAGCTAACACCGCTGCACGGAATTATAACCAGCGTCGTAAGGGGAGGCCGGCTAAAGGGACAAAATTTTACCTTGAAGAGATAATGAATCAGCCATGTCTGAAGCACGGAACACAGGAGAAGCCGTCTACCCATCTGTGGAAGGATTCCAGCACAATGAGACAATTCAGGAAGTCTTTCCAACACAACCATGGTCTGAATGGCGGTTTAGGGTCCGTCCCTCATGGTCCGGGTTATGGAGGCAGTATCTCAAATTCCAGGTTTCACGGCCAAGGCAATCAAGGTGGTTACAACCAGCAGAATAATCATGGGAATCAGGGGCACCAACAGTCTAGTTATCAGAGCAACCCGAAGCAATTAAATAGTGGGCAGTACCACATCTTCACTACTAGCTTGTGTAAGCGAGATCAGAAGCTTCATAAGAGGGAAGTGAATGCTATTGAGCCAGCGGTGCCGCGTTACTTGCGGTGGTCGGAGCAGCCTATTGTATGGAGTCGTGAGGATCACCCGCCCTGGGTTGACAATTGTGGCATCCCGATCTGCATGGAGCAGGGGGCCTTCGCACGTCAGCCCAGGATAACACCTGACGCACTACAGGTCCAAGATACAGCATTCCAGGTACAACAATATTCATCAAATAAAAGTGTATATGATTACATCATTGATGAATACAATTATCTGGCATAGCCCTAAGGCTATTTACATAGCGACGGAAGTCTTGGTTTGGCGACATAACAACTCTGGCTGGGCTCCACAACTCACATGACTAGCAAGATTACGGCCTAGCACGACGGAGCGAGCAAACCATTTGAGTCCGACCTACAAAACTGGCATGACACGCCAGGTCAGTACATTGAATGTACTTGCAAGACAACCAAATACATAGCAACCAAACAGGCAGAAGACAAAGCAAGAACCGAGCGCATGCAACAACCTATCTTATATCAATTACTAAACATGGCATGATTTGGATCAACTGAGCATGAACAACATGATGTGACTATGCTGAAAATAAACTGAGCATGAACAACCTATCTTATATCAATTACTAAACATGGCATGATCTGCTAACATGGTAAGAACATGGCATATCAAAACATGCTTATAACCTAGCGAAACATAACATATCATATAAATCGTGGCACGAAATAAAACAAAGCATGGCATGGCATCATAAGACTATGCTGAAAATAAAGTACTGTACATATACTTCATGGATGCATAACATGTTAATTTAATGCAACCATTATCTTGCTCTACCATTGTTCTTAAAATGGAACATAATAGTCATACAATGCAATCAAACTTGTGTACTAAGTCCCTCGGGTTGCCTTGCAACCGGACGGTGATCTTTCCGGCGATCACAACCATGACCAACACTTGGTCTCCAACACTCACCGAGAAATCGTCTCGTGATCATATCAAAACATCGGCGTGACTTCGCACGACCATCTCATAGTCCAAGTCAACACATTCTTGTTATCACAGTAATTAATTTTATTATCTCAGGTTTATCCTCCATTTAGACCAAGACCCGATAGTGTGACCTACTATGAACTGTGTGCTAACGATAGACTTTATAAACACTCTGCAGAGGTAGCGCACTGTACCCACTCCACGGAACCCATGGCCTCGTCATCCCATTCAGGTGGACCAACGGCGTTCCGACGAAACCGACCTATTGTCATGACACTCTCCCGGCCACTCAGACTCATTCCCCACTGGGCTAGTCCTGGGTGGCCCCGTGTCTACCAAAGACACACGGCCACCATCGTGGCCAAACATAAATGGTCCCAGACGGGGACCCGGTACCAATACAACAACAACGGGCACACAAGGCTTATGTCCGCCTAACTGATCAGGGTAGTGCGCACCCATAACCTTCCCTCGTTGGAGGCACCGGTGAGAGGCACGACAATAGTTCGCATTAAGGCCTTCCCATAAAGGAAAATGTGGCTGCACTGAAGAAGTTCGATTTGGTGGCACCATGACTAGATCCTATCGATGACGGAGGAGGTTGTTATTATTAAGTCATTTTATTACTTCTCCATCATCATGATCATATTTAACAAGAATGCAACAAAGGGCATACAAATACAAAAGCAGGTACAAAATATCGAACTTCTTAGGTGCACAACTATAGCATAAAGAATAATAATAATACCAAGTACAAGCACATTAACGGTGCATTCTAATCACCATAGCTCTTTATAGCAATGTCAGAAAAATCAAATTACAGTGGTGACATGGCATTATTAATAATGACATTCTAGCTAACATGGCAAAATATGTCATGAAACACAAGCATGCATGGAAGCCATAAAGAAATGACTACAGCTGGAAACAGTAAGAAAACAATTGCAACTACAAACACACAAGGCACAAGCAAAGTCAACATGCGAGTTCGGGGCTCATGATAAGAGGTTGGCTTGCCTGGGGTCGACAAATACTCCGGGAAGAAGTGGGGAGCGATCGGAAAGATTTGCCGAAAACACTTCTCTCTCGAAAGAGGCTGGTTAAAGGCAAGGGCAAAATGGTCATTTTCAGAATGTGGAAACATAATGAAAATGATGCTAACAGAACAGGCTCGACGAAACAAAGAAGTGGGCTTTGGATTCACCTCATTCGGAGTCAGGGATAAAAAGATACAAACATTTAAAGCTCAAGGACTAGTCTGTAAAAATATCTCTACAAACAGGTCCCTGGCAGTTTAAACAGAACACGTCTTTTCTCATAATACGCTTTCCAGAGAGGAAAATGCATTTCTAGCCGAAGAAGATGAAGAATACGCTTTCGGGAGGGGAAAACGTATTCGTGGCGGGGGCGCCGCCACTTATCCGATGTGGCCCTGGGCCAGGCCCTTCGGTCGCCGACAGGTGGGGTCGCGTGGGAAGGGGCCCGCCTGGCCTGTCTTCTTCTCCCCCCCCCTCCTGCTCGGGATCGGGCGAGGCAGAGGGAGGGGATCGCCCCGACGGCGATCACCGGCGATTCCGGCCACCGCTCGCGGCGGGCGACCTACCCATATGGTCAGGGAGGAGAGGCGCATCTTGGGGTGGTAGCCGCTGCCGCCGACGAGCACCAGGGAGGGAGCTGCACGGCCCATGGCGGAGAGGGGATTCGGCACCCGGTGGACTCCGTGCTACGGTGGGGAAGGGAAGAGGCCGAGGCTATGGGGAGGCTCGTCGGAGAATGGGGAATGCGGTGGTGGTGGAGGAGGGGCGTGGGGAGCGCGGCATCGTCGGGTTCACAGAAGAACAGACGCGGCGGCCATGGCAACAGAGAGAGGTGGGGAGGGGCTCGAGAGCTCGGGGAAGACGCTGGGCAGGCTGGTGTGTGCTCGAGGGAGGTCTCGCGGGCTCTTTAAATAGCCGGGCGAGCTGGAGGGGGAACGGGGAGGAGGTGGCACGCGGCGGGCGACGCGTCCGCGCATCGGCGACGACACAGTGTCGGCAGACGTGACCAACTTGCTCGGGAAGCGGCGAGAAGGCAACGAGGAGGGAGCAGGCGAGCGCCAGAGGCTCACGGAGTCGAGCAAAGCTCTGAGACGAATAGAGGAAGAGGACAGAGGTGACGACGGCCATAGTAGCATATTGTTTGTCCATTGGCTTGGCTCCCCAGAGAAGAAAACGAAGAGGAGCAGAGGTCCAGAAGGAAGAGGACGGCGAGGGGGCACTATAGGGCAACAATGGCGAGGACAGAGCTGGTCGGAGCAGCAATGCCGCCGATAACAATGGCTAGACCACCATTTTGGCTAGCTCTCCGCATGATCACCACGGACAAGGCACGCTCCGGGGTTTTTAATGAAGTAAAACCATGTCTACTGCATTGTCCCTAGAAGATAGAAAGTTACTATGGTGAAAAGAGGGGCGGGGACAAACTGAGCTGAGTAGAATAAGCTTCACAAGTTTGCTATTGCAAACTTGACAGCATTGTATAGATAAAAACAGGGAAGTAGAAAGGTAACATTGATGTCTGGGATGCTAAGGGTAACAAGAACTATGATCTTGGGAGTTTTGAGGTCTTTAGGACAAATATTTAGCATAGTTGCTTTACAACTGCTAAAATCTGTCCAGAAACTAAATGAGGAAGAAGCACTCACTAGGAGTGATAGATTGAGCTAAGATTTGGCAAAGCTTGATGATTTGGGCATACAGTGATGCTGCAGAAATTTCATACCAAATGGACTTGCCAAACTGGTACTTGTTTCACAAACATCACTCCTGACCAAAAACTTAGAAAAAATCTAGGAAGATATTGGCTACATGAAATGAGTTAAAACCTTGGGAAAGGGATTTATATGGATAGGAGAATGCTTGGGAATATTTTCAGCTATAATGGAGCAAGGTAAAATGCACTTGCTTCACAAACTGAAAAATTGGACAGAAAGCAAGAATTGCTTCTGTGCTCACATAGCTCAATAAAATGAGCTAAATTTAGGTAGAGGCTAATGATTTGGAATACTTGAGAGGATGTAAGAGTTTCATCCCATTTGAAAAATTTATGAAGGTACTTCCTTCACAAACTTGTATTCTGGTCAGAAACTTTGAAAAATAGCACAAGGAGCTAGGGTGAAAGGATTGAGCTCATATTTGATATTCATGGGTGTTTTATCAATATTAATCACCCTGCCAAATTACATCTCAATTGGAATTAAGAATACTAGTCGTCAACCCGTGCAAATGCACGGGCTAGAGCATATAATACTTTTTTTGCCAAAAAGTGTATATATTATTATACAAAAATTGAATTATTAAGAACTCACGAAGTAACATATAGTTCAGAATTAGTGCGTCAAGTGGTATGTATATTACTCAGAATAACTATTGTTGAAGCGCAACATTCATATAATAATTAATGCAAACAAATTGTTTTCTGTTCACATATGGTACAAAAATATTAGTTAGGTTCTCATTATTGTAGTACTACATTTACTGATGTCAGTTTATAATAGATATGCAAAGGTGTTTCTTTGAATCACTAAACATTATCAGAATCTTGTTGGAAAAACACTTCCATGTGGAAGCAAGCCTTATGATGACATGATGAGATGATTTCGCAAACCGGTGGGATTTAGTTTGACACCTGAATTGCTACATATGATGACATTTTGAGATTACTATGGAACCAAATATGCAACCCCACGTGACAAGATTCAGTTTGGCTTATGAATAACAATGCTGACCCTTTTGAGTTTACTGTGAAGTCTTAGTTGCAACCCTCCACCTGAAACATGAACTGTATGATCATTGAATCCATCAGAAAATGTAGAAAGACTGTAAGAAAATAGCTATAATAATCAGTAGTATATTATTCATCCACTCTATCAATAGCTTCTTCCACTCTCACTTACAATGACGCTTCTATCCACTCATGTCCTGATGTCATTGCCATATCGAAAGGTAGCAAAATTGAAGACTGCATCCTTTGCTGCAATATGGATATTAGTTGGTCATCACCTCTTTGTAATGTAATGCATACACACCTGCAACAATGTATACACCTATCTAATTTGTTGGCATATGAATAGAAGGGCTGTAATGTCCAAATTTATAATATTCTAATGACATCGGGTGTTGAAAATTGACCACTCTGCATCATGTTACAACAATAGTCGTACCTAAGTGTGGTCACATCATCTTTCGTATTCTTGTAGAATTGCAAAAAAATTCTTACCCCTTTGTCTTTACCATGGTCTGCACATTGTATATTTACCTGGTGTGGTTAGCTCAGGCCAAAACTGGATGGAGGTGGCGATCGTCGGATTGTGCTGCCATAGAGATGGTGGTTAATAAGGGCTCGTGGAAGTAGGAGGACCCCACGCATTTCTCCATCTTCAAGTTGGGATATCTGGTTAGGTGAATTCTGCTCTGGATTAGAAATTGAAATCCAGCAGCAAAAAACTATTGAAAACAGATTGGATTGTAGTTAATTGAGAGAAATATAGATCAGATACATATAGAATTATTACCATCACTGTAGGAAACAAAGTGAATCATCTATTTTGATGAGCAATAAAACAGCTCATGTTGAAGACATGGTCGACATTGTAGTAGGCGTAAATGGAGCCCCACCTTGTCGACAACAATTTTGGAGAGCCTAAATGAATGACACTACTTTCATCCAATCTTCCCGCATAATTGACACATGTGCAGGGCTTTCTTTGTTATCTTAAGTGCACGGTGGAAGAAAAGTTTGGCTAGCATGCAGCCTTGCGACCACATACATGCAATCTAGCTACACTGGTGGATCCGATATATGTATGCGACATAAATAAGAACACAATGGAGATAAAATTAGAAGTAAATAAAACATTGGTCGATCTACCCCTGTTGTAAGCCATGAATGTTCAAGACGAACAGAGATATGAGTTGTTTGTCAGCGTAGGGGTGGCAAGGGCGTCACCATCGAACATGTACAAAAGGTAGATTGACGTGGAAATCTGGTACAGTTGTACAAACCATGGACTGTATTTAATCTTGATCATGGTGCAATTTTACAGTACTTGGACTCTTATCAAGAGAAAGACATGAGAGTTGGAGGGATACGTGAGAGATTGAACGGAATTTCCTAATTAGTGTAGTAACAGATTTATATTTACATTGGTTAATCTACACCATTATAACTTGACCCCATTGGATGAATGGTTCCTAATTGCTCCATTTGTGTAAAACATGATCAAAATAAAAGAGGATATATCAATAGATGAGAATAACTAAGAAACATTGATTTCTTGACTAACCATATATTTTGTAGATACGGACTGACACTGTTGGTAGAACCAACCTGATATGACTTGACGATCAACTGACTGGCACTGTTGGTAGAACCAACCTAATATTTGTGAACTTTAGTGGCGCTGTTAGTTGATATCCAATGAACTGGGACATTGAAACACATATCTCATGCACTGATTACTTTCGATGAAGTTAAAATTAACAGCAGTAATACTTACATCAGTACAGTCATCGTTATAACTTGAAATGCCATCACCAATATATATTTGCATAACTCCATCTTGCAATACTAAACGTTGCACAAAGTTTGATTTTGTGAACAGTGACAAAAAATTGAATGTAATTATGCCTGCATACTGACTTCCGCAAACCGGCAAAATCAGGCTTTTCTAGTAGTGGCCTCCATATGTTTGAACTTTGAATAACATGGAAGATATCATGGGAAGGAAAAGAATTAAAAACTAACACAACAGTAATCATCAAATCTTGGACAATATAAGGGATCAACATTAGTCTGTGGTGGTTTGCCTTGCCAGGTTCCCCCAAAAAGAGATGACAGCAAAATCTCACCTCTAAAGAGAGCTGCTTTGAGAAGAGGAACCCAGCAATAGCTTTCGTATGTGGCATGGTGCTGCAGCAATAGATCTCTGAGGGCATAGATTTGTGTGGGCCATTGGTTGTGGATGAGAATATAGCAGCCACTGCCAGATCAGGGAACGGGCACGATTGAGAGGACAACTTATGATCGTTAGATTGAAGGAAGGCGTCATGGAGGGGAGAAGGGCATGTAGAAGGAGAAGGGGAGCGACTGATTGGTGGGGCACTGGTTCTGGAGGAGAACAGAGCAGCAGCTGCCAGATTGGAGGAAGGGCATGACGGAGAGGATGACTACGCTCATTCGATTGGAAGTAAGGCGCCATGGAAGGAAGTAGGACTTGGGGAGGGAAATGGAGTGTGCAAAGTAGAAGCTTCAGGCACCATGAAGGAGAAGAGAACTGCGGGGAGGGCTGCTGGTTCCGAGGAGAAGGGCTTGAGGAACGAGATGATTCGTAGCGAGCTCTAACCAACGATTATAAGTGGAAATGGACCCGTACATAGATTTACATGGGAGTCTTTTTAATGTTCTATTTTTATAAAAAAAAGATATTGGTAGCTACATAGATTGAGATAGAAGATGTTTAAATCGAGTCTTCTTTTTATGTAGGATATCACATCATGAGTCGATCTACACCGTAATAATTTAGTCCCACCAGATTAACGGCTTCTAATTACTTATTAACGTGGGAATTTCTAGGGAGTCACAAATTAGTATAAGTATAGAGGGCACTTCCTTTACAAAGTTTCAGAGAAGGCAGAAACTTGCATTGGATCATGTGCCAAAATTTTGAACTATGGAACATGATCTAATGATGGAACTAATGATTATATAGCAAGGACAAGCTCCACAATTTATGTGAGAATTTTCTCTGCTATAAAAATAGTAGTTCCTTTGGAAAATGGCTAAAATGCAATATTGGCTAAAAATAAGAAAAGGTAATTTTCCTTATTTTAATGTGGCCAATATCTTTGCCAGAGCTTGGATTAAGCATAAGTATCAACTCCACCAATTCTCATGAATTTAGGAGAGGGCTAGCTATGCCTTTGGATTTTATTCCTCGGACAGACAAGAAAAGGAATAAATCACAATTCAAAAATATTGCATGGAACTTGGCAATATTTTTGCATATCAATGGATTAGGAGGATAAATGGTCTCTAGAAATAGATGAAATGATCAACAGATCAAGGAAAATGATGGCTCCTTTGTAATCACGAAGGCCACCTATAAATTCCAAAAGTTTGGAATTAGGGTTTGAGAGAATTTGAGGTGATGCAAATGAGGTCTTGCCCACTAACAAAGACATGAGCAAGGTTTTGAAAGGTTGAAAAAGACTAGAAGTCTCAAAGTCAACCAGAAATCCTCATGAGAAGATTTGAAAAAGGGTTGCCAGGAAGAAATAACAATACAAAATTGATAACCCAATTTTGAGGTTGTTACAAACCTTCCCCCCTTAAAAAGAATCTCGTCCTCGAGATTCCTAGGGTTACTGCAACAGTTAAAAGATAGCCACTCTGGGGAAAAACATCTGGGCTAAAATTTAACCCTTTGGTTAGATACAGACGAGTTGGGGTATCGATAATTGGTACACCCAGAGAGAGTCATGGGAAAAACAGGGTTACCTCCACGGCTAGGGGCACTCGAGATCAGACTCCTGAAAACGGCTGGATGTACCCCAATGAGCAGTGGTTTCACCCACTAACACGTGGGTCTAGGGCCCACTGGCAGCCTCCTTCTTCTACCTCCGGCTGGCTGCTTCATCTCTATCGCTGCTCCGCGTGCGGCTTGGCGCAGCGCGCATCTAGCTCCTAGGGCGATGATGACCCTAGTGTCGTAGTGCGCGGCGTGCACGGCGACGGTGCAGCAAGCACTCACGTCGCGGGCCAGCACCGTGTCGGCACTGCTCGCGGATTCGTCTCATGGACACCGGTGATCCAACGACGAGCGATTTCCCTGGACATCCCTCACCGTACACCGGGGTTGGGCTATAAAATACGGCAGCATGGCTCTCCTCCAACACACCAATGCAATGCCGCTCTACCACCTCTTAGGTTTGGACGAGATCGAGCCGAGCTCCTTCGGCAAGGCTGTGTTCCTAGTGGCGCTGCGGTGGTTCCTCGCTGCTTTGCTGGGCACGCTGATTGTCTCATCGTTCCTCCTGATGATACTCATTAGGAACGAGCAGGCTCGAGGCAATGAGCGGCTCGGGGCGGTGGATCGAGGTGCGGGAGAAGATGGTTCACTGGGTGGTCCTCCGCCACGCTTGGTCCTCCGTCGCTTTGCGCCGACGGAGTAAGTGCGTGCTGCGATGGAGCGGGGTGGCGACTTGCCTGCATTACGCAAGGCAGAGGCGAGGGTGAGGGGATCCAGATGCAATGTGAGGTGGCTGAGCCAGCTCAGGATGCATACTGTGGTGCAGGAAAAAAATCACGGATGATTCCACGAAAAAAATAGGTGCAGAGGTAGAATCAGAGTGGAAATTTGTATTGCGGTCGATGTACTGGTTTGAGAGAAATAAAGTTGGCAGCGTTTCTCCGGAAATGAGACCGGAATCAAGAATTTGGGATGAGGGTTTACCAGATGGAAAGGCCTCTGCGAGGTTTTGATTTTGGAAAGTCGGGCACTCGAGGTGCGCACCGATAGAGAGAGATATGCGACTATGCATTCCCACGAGTACTGCCCGAAAGTACCCGTGGGTGAACCGGGTGTGCGTGTGATATGCAGTATAATCCAACTAGCAAACAGATGCAATAAACATGCAATGAAAAACACATCAGACAAATTATACTAAAGTGTTTTAATGCTAGTTGGTATATGTAGTCGTGGTACACATATACCTACACCAGCGCGCATTTTATTATAGACTCGAGACGAGTAAATGTTACTTTAGTGTATGTGATCTTACTAATTAAAATCTAGTTAGCAACATATCGCCAACCCTGTCAAACATTTCTGCTTGACAGAGCGACAAGCAAAAACAACACAAAAGCCAAAAGCACAAAAACTTACATATCATACGGGTTACACCAGTGCAAGCATCCACAAAGCATGAACGCGCTACGCACTACACGAACCTACCCACTCTGGGGTACATAAGTCTAGCCTCATATCGAGGATGAACAGACGGATTGACCTACTTCCAGAAACACCTGACAGCGTGACTAAAGTCATGCAGAAGACTAGCCTTGCCGGGGCTCTCCGGGAGGGCGAAGACCGAGCCAATCTCCGTCTTCATCGTCTGACAGCACTATGGGTGGAGACTCGGCTACGGGTGGTGTGGCTGACGTTGATCCAAGTAAATGTTGCTAGTGGATCCGGTAAAGAGCCTGGTCGAAGGTGATGGGGGTTGGTCTAGGCCACATCACAGGCCGAGAGGGTAACACTGGTTCGGATGGCCTGGGGTGGATAACTTGAGATGCGAATCTACGAGCTTCACGATAAGCTTCCTTGACGACTCGTACTGCATCATAGTCCAGGGTTCTAAGTTCGGCAAGTATCTTGGAGATCATCATCCCCTGGGCAGTGATATACTGCACCAGGCGAGCGATTGTAGGATCATCTCCTTGGATAGCAGGAGAAGGTTGCATTCCTGCTTCTGCCATAGTGGGGAAAAAGCAGAACTCCCGCTTTTCTGCCACTTGCGGGAACTTGGTTCGAAGGTGAAGGATGGCCTCCACAGCAGCGGCCTGAATAGCCAAATCAGTAGTGGGCATGGCTCTGCCCTGAAGAACCAAGGGCTGACCATCTACTACGGGACCTGGGCAGATGTGCACTCTAGCATAATAGCGATGAAGGTGAGGGACGTGTGCCGATTGAAACATCAGGTATTCGGGGCTAGCGTTACAGCCAAAGGTTGTGCTGAGCATCTTAATAAGAAGTGGTGGAAAGCTAGGGTGGTTGACGGCAAACGTGCGGGTGTAAAACTTGGGAGCTTTTAGGGCTCTAGTCATGGCTGGAGTGTTACTAGCTAGGCTTCTTTGCAAGAACATGGTGGACTGAGGAATGAGCGATCGGGCTAGCGAAAAGGGGATTTATATAGGAAGCTATGCGGGGCATGCCCGCATGGTGTGGCCCCTTAACCTGAAGGGTAAGCGGTGTGCCCGACCGAAAAAGATAAGGGCGCTATTCGTTCCATGGATAACTAGACGAACAGCAGGGTATGGACGTGTCGGTCCCGACTACGCCACCTGTTGATTAACATTGGCCATGCCGGATGCCAGGGTTGGGTCAAATCCCTTAGGGTCATTAAGGGTTGATGGTAGCGGTGATCTAATGCTAGGATAATCTATGCCAGCCTGGCTGCTCTGATACCATGTCCTGTGGCACCCCGATCCGCATGGAGCAGGGGGCGTTCGCACGTCAGCCCAGGATAACACCTGACGCACGACAGGTCCAAGATACATCATTCCAGGTACAATAATATTCATCAAATAAAAGTGTATATAATTACATCATTGATGAATACAATTATCTGGCATAGCCCTAAGGATATTTACATGGCGGCGGAAGTCTTGGTTTGGCGGCATAACAACTCTGGCAGGGCTCCACAACTCACAGGACTGGCAAGATTACGGCCTAGAACGACGGAGCGAGCGAACCATTTGAGTGCGACCTACAAAACTGGCATGACACGCCAGGTCAGTACATTGAATGTACTTGCAAGACAACCAAATACATAGCAACCAAACAGGCAGAAGACAAAGCAAGAACCGAGCGCATGCAACAACCTATCTTATATCAATTACTAAACACGGCATGATATGGATCAACTGAGCATGAACAACATCATAGCATCTGCTAACATGGTAAGTACAAGGCATATCAAAACATGCTTATAACCTAGTGAAACATAGCATATCATCTAAATCGTGGCACGAAATAAATCAAAGCATCGCATGGTATCATAAGACTATGCTGAAAATAAACTATTGTACATATACTTCATGCATGCATAACATGTTAATTTAATTCAACCATTCTCTTGCTCTACCATTGTTCTTAAAATGCAACATAATACTCATACAATGCAATCAAACTTGTGTACTGAGTCCCTCGGGTTGCCTTGCAACCGGACGGTGATCTTTCCGGCGATCACAACCATGACCAACACTTCGTCTCCAACACTCACCGAGAACTCGTCTCGTCATCATATCAAAACATCGTCGTGACTTCGCACGACCATCTCAAAGTCCAAGTCACCACATTCTTGTTATCACAGTAATTAATTTTATTATCTCAGGTTTATCGTCCATTTTGACCAAGACCCGATAGTGTGACCTACTACGAGCTGTGTGCTATCGATAGACTTTATAAACACTCTACAGAGGTAGCGCACTTTACCCACACCACGGAACCCATGGCCTCGTCATCCCATTTAGGTGGACCAACGGCGTTCCGACGAAACCGACCTATTGTCATGACACTCTCCCGGCCACTGATACGTCCATAACGTATCTATAATTTCTGCTTGCTCCATGCTTCTTTTGTGTGATATTGCTATGATATTGAAGCACTTCCAGACACTTTTGATCATATTTGCACTAACCTATTAACTCAGTGCACCACAGTGCCAGTTCCTGTTTTCTGCTGTTTTTCTATTTCAGGTTTCCCCCATATTAAAAGTGCTCCAAAAATTCCAGGAAAAATATAGGAAAAATCAGCGTACAGGAAGCTTCGTGAAGAACCAAAGATGGGCCAGAGGGGAGCCAAGGGAGGCCCAGGCGGCCACCTGGCGCGGCCCCACCCCTGGCCGCGCCAGGGGGGCGCCTGGGGCCCCTGCTCCGCCTCTGGCTGCCCCCCTTCGCATATATATCCCTCTCGTCCCGAAACCCTTGAGGACAGAACCCTTTTTCGCGATCTCGCCTCTGTTCCGCCGCCCCAGCGCTTCCAAGATCGGGAGCATCAGGAGAACTCTTCCCGGCACCCTGCCGGAGAGGAAAACCACCACCGGGAGCTTCTCCACCACCATGGACGCTTCCCGGATGAGTCGTGAGTAGTCTACCTTGGACCATGGGTCCATGATCAGTAGCTATGTGATGTTCTCCTCCCCTCTTTGCTCTTCATGGTTTAGACCTCGTGAGCTGCCCTACATGATCGAGGCACATATGTAGTCCTTCTACTGTTGCTTTGCTGAGTTTGCTGGGATCTGATGATTATGAGACTATGCTCAGATTGTGTTTGAGTAGTATATTTGATTCACCTCTTTTATATCTTTGTTCTTGAGTAATTCTTGCATGTTCTCCGTTGCTGTTTATTGCTTTGGCCAAGTAGTAGGTAGTAACTCCAAGAGGGAGCGTTATTCTTGATTGTGGGTTCATGCCCCCTGATGACTAGCTTGAGTGACAGAAACATGAGTCTAGGGGATGTGTTGTTGCCACAAGGGAGAAAACAACGGTGCTTGTACTTGCGGGTGCAAGGATTGTTTACTTTACGCAAAGTTCTTTTAATGCAGTTGTCTGTTGCTTTGAGTTTACACTTTGGGTGGGATTCGCAACTTAATACCAGCGAGATGTTCTGGATAGATATCTCAAGGTGGATGATTAGTAGTAGATGCAGATGGATTTTGGTCTACTTGCATTGGCGTACCGCCCATGCTTTTGAGCCTCTACCTTTCTTTGCAGCATAGTTAGCATTGGTTTGCGCACATAATCCTGTCAATTGCCCAACTGTAATTTGTTTACCTCGCTTTGCTGTTTTATCGTCTTTTGGGAGAGATACATCACTAGTGAACATCATGGGACCCCGGTCCATATTACCACCGCTGATCACACCTTCTATTTACTTCCTGTTTTTATTTCCTAGTTGCAGTCATAGCTATCATTATTATCTCTTGTGTTTTGATCCTTTGTAAACAACAAGGCCGGAGGGATTGACAACCTCTCTGTACTCGTTGGGAGCAAAGTTATCTGTATCTGTGTGCAGGTCCCGTCAACCGCTAAGTTTCTGGCGCCGTTGACACCTACTTGTCGACCCTCGGAGTCTCACGGGATTCGATCCTTGGTATCTTTTCCATGGGAAATTTGCCGCTACGCTACATCTCAACCTTCCACTTGGGGTAACCAACGAGGGGCGATAAACCATCAAGCAAGTTTCTGGCACCGTTGCCGGGGACTCCACTCTTCAAGATAGGGGAGTTGCACGCTATCTTTTATCTTTGCTTTTTAGTCTTGTTAGTTTAACTTTCAGTTTTTGCTTTAGTGTCCTTTATAAAAAATCACAAAAAAATTATTTGCTTTTCTGTTAGTAGTCCTTTCTGTTTAGTCAAGCATGTTAGGACTTGGTGCTTTGAGGGAATCAGAAGTTCTAGATTTCCATCAAAGGGATGGAGAAAATATGAAGAAGGCATGGGACAAAATTCCTGATGCACATAGGAGAATTATACCTTGGATACCTATAAAAATTGTGCTTAGAAATTTTTACCATGGTCTTTTTAAATGGTGTAAACACTCTCTTGATATTATAGCTGAAGGAGATTTCATAGAGTGTGATGAAGCTAGAGCTCTTGAAATTATACATGGTCTATCTAGTTACTTTGTTTATGATCATAGTTTTGATACTGTCATAGATAGACTTGCTACTACTGAGAAGAGAATGGATGCTCTAGACTTGATGAAGGTAGAGAAACCCAAACCCAATAAGAGAGATATTTTGGAAATAGACAATGATTGGGAGCCTTTTGTTAGGATTAGCATCTCTAATCAAGACTTCCTTGCTTATTGTGATAGTGGATCTATGGTTTCTACTATGCCAAAAATTGTTCATGATTCTTTAAAATTTAACATGGACAAATTATCATCCTATCATGAACATGCTAATGGAGATAATTCTGAGATCCAGGGAAGAATAAAAGACGTACCAGTTACATTCCTTAAAGGAATTGCAATGGTTGATTTCTTCATCATGAAGCCAAACCAAGAAAATATAGTGCTTGGAAGGGACTTCCTCCGAGCCATAAAAGGCTTCATCGATATAGGTAAGGGACAAATCCGCCTACGCGGGAAGGCAAAAGGTATGTACCCCTTTCCTAGAAGGAACAAGGATGAACTTGTTGAGGAACCATTTGAAGCAATTTATAACTCCGATTAATACGATGACTTTTGATTCCTCCTTTTTTGCATCATGCCTAGCTTAAAGGCATAAAAGAAAGCGCTTTTGGGAGGCAGCCCACAACGAATTAGGTTTTATTTTGCTTTTGTTGTGTCTTGATGTTTGTTACTACGGTAGCATCATCAATGTATCTTTTCTTTTCAGCTTTGTGCCAAGTTTAGCCTCTGATTGCAAGAAAGTTCAAAAGTTGTGACATGCTGTCCAGAAAATAGATTCTGTCCTTGGACAGAAAAATTCGAATAAAATCACCATTTCATCTTTTTGATCTGAATTGTTTTGACAGCGTGCTCTATACAATTGGCTTTCGAGCGTCTGTTCTGAGTTTTTTGATTTGAGTTGCAGAAGTGCCCCGAAAAAATTATTTACTACCTGCTGGTCTGTTTTTCACAGATTATGTCCTGTTTTGCCTTTCCTTCGTTTTGCAAACCTTGAGTTTGCTTTTTCTTTGCAAAAACCTTTTGGTAATCTTGAGAAACAGTAGCTCTTCAAGATTATCTTTATTTCCAGTAGGGAAAAATTATTTTATTGTGGGTACTAACCTCGCTAATCATATTATGATGAGTTATGTATGAAGGGAGTTTTCAAGTGTGCGAGGGAAGATGATAAAAGAAGATTCAGGAGGGTCAAACGCTCAAGCTTGGGGATGCCCCCGTGCACCCCCAAGAAATATTCAAGAAGACTCAAGCGTCTAAGCTTGGGGATGCCCCCATGCATCCCCTTCTCCATCAACAATTATCAGTTCGTCTTTCGTTCCACTATATTCTTATCACTTCATGCGTTATGTGCTATGCTTGGAGCGTCTTGCTCTTAGATTCTTTTTTTAGTTTTCTTTAGCTTTGCTTGCTGTTCATAACAAGTTAGAACCCAGCTTTCTTTGTGTGGGAGAGAAACACGCTCCACTTCAACCTAGAACACAACATAGGATTTTCATGCTTATCTTTGCTGTGTGTGTTCTTTGTCTTTCCATAGCTGCTGTCATGTTTAGCTCTTAGTTTTCATGCTTCTCTTTTTAAAGAGCTTTTGTTTAGTTGGTTGCTGAACTCTCTTGAGTTTTCATGTTTATCTTGTTAAGAGAGTTTGCCTGTTGCACTGAGTTGTGTGTCTTAACTTAAAGTAGGTAATTGAGGTTGCTATTTAATTTTAGTAGTAAGTTGCAATAGTTTAGGGGTATTGCCATGAGTAATGTCTGAACTTTTGGTGTCAAGAGCTTTAGCCTATTAGTGATAGATTTCGTATTTTGGGCAATCCGTGTTTATTTTCGAAAACCTACAAAATAGTTGAGAACTTTAGCTACTAGATGGATCACTAATCTTTGGAGGGATCGAATATTAGAGTACACTCGCGTACCATGAGTCGAGGATGCGCAAGGATAACCAAACCCCCATACAATCCTCCTCGGGGTACTTGTCTCTTTGTGAACCTCCTAATTAGATTTAGAGTTACCGATAATAAGTGCATGAGTTCTTCGGACTAATGTGAGTATTCGAAAGTTGACACTTCCACCTAGCCATATTTTTCTAGCCTCTTCGGTACCGTGCATTGCCCTTTCTCACCTCGAGAGTTGGCGCATACTTCGCCGGTGCATCCAAATCCATGGCATGATACGCTATGTCATCATAAGCCTCATTATATCCTTCCTCAAAACAGCCACCATACCTACCTATCAAGGCATTTCCATAGCCTTTCCGAGATACATTGCCATGCAACATCCATCTTCTCATGACTTGATCTTCATGTCATACATGCTTTTTGCTTGATCGATGAGCCGCATGCTAGTTGGGCCTTGCCCTAATCATTGCTACATGGCGCGCAAGTATCATTGCATATCCTGCTACACCGGCAGAGGCATACATTTGCATACATCATGATAGTTTCATTTTCTTTATGTTGAGTACTTTTGTAATGTGTGAAAGATCTTCTATACTTCTTGTAATTTATAGAGTGTTGCCTCTAAAGTGAGGAAAAGATCCCAAAGAGGACAAAATCAAAAGATCCCAAAGAGGACAAATGAGAGTTAAATATAAAGAGCCATTGAGGCCACAAAAAAATAAAAAAATATAGAAAAAGGAGAAAAAGAAATAAAAAGAGAGAAGGGGGCACACTACTATTCCTTTTGAGAGATCCACACTCGTACTCCATCTTATACCTTGTACTCCATAGAGATTATCATTCATGCATATAGCTATGTGGGGACCTTCACACTATAGAACTTGGCTTGTATATTCCAATGATGAGCCTCCTCAAAAGATCTCTAGGTCTTCTTGAGCGAGCAAGTTGGATGCACCCCCACTAGTTCCATTGGAGAGCTTACCTTAGCTCATATGTGCATCCGTTGCATGGCAATCCCTACTCCTCACATCATATCTATCATTTGGCTTTCTCTCGCCTATGATTGTCCTCATTGATGTGAGCCTTTCACACCTTTTTTTGTCTTCCCCCTTCATCATTTTTCTCTCTTTGCCATCCTAAGTGTCAACTTTCTTGCTTACGCTCATCCATTGCATGAGTGCTCAAAATATCGAAAGGGAGTGGATCATTTTGACTTGTACCTGGCTAGTGGTCTGGGGATGAGTCAAGATAAGATTCCAAAGAAGACCAAGTGTGAAAGTTTAGTAGATTAAGTTCTCAACAATACAAAAACTATGTTTTACTCTCTCGTATATCCCTATCCCCTTTCTTGCACGCAAACACCATTTGGAGACATTCGAGTCACGGACAACGAGAGCTCTTGCACATTTATGTTCTTATGTTGCTTGTTACAATGCTAATATAGACTCTTGCTTGTTATGACTTGAATTGAATTACATGCCTTGGTTGCTTTACTTAAAAAGTTCTTATATGGTTGGTAGCATGTCACCACAGAAATTATGCTTGTTATCATTTACCTACTCGAGGACGAGCAGGAATTAAGCTTGGGGATGTTGATACGTCCAAAATGTATCTATAATTTCTGCTTGCTCCATGCTTCTTTTGTGTGATATTGCTATGGTATTGATGCACTTCGATGCACTTTTGATCATATTTGGACTAATCTATTAACTCAGTGCACCACAGTGCCAGTTCCTGTTTTCTGCTGTTTTTCTATTTCAGGTTTCCCCCATATTAAAAGTGCTCCAAAAATTCCAGAAAAAATATAGGAAAAATCTGCGTACAGGAATCTTCGCGAAGAACCAAAGATGGGCCAGAGGGGAGCCAGGGGAGGCCCAGGCGGCCACCTAGCGCGGTCCCACCCTTGGCCGCGCCAGGGGGCGCCTGGGGCCCCTGCTCCGCCTCTGGCTGCCCCCCTTCGCATATATATCCCTCTCGTCCCGAAACAATCAAGGACAGAACCCTTTTTCGCGATCTCGCCTCTGTTCCGCCGTCGTAGCGCTTCCAAGATCGAGAGCATCAGGAGAACTCTTCCCGGCACCCTGCCGGAGGGGAGAACCACCACCGGGAGCTTCTCCACCACCATGGACGTTTCCCGGATGAGTGGTGAGTAGTCCACCTTGGACCATGGGTCCATGATCAGTAGCTATGTGATGTTCTCCTCCCCTCTTTGCTCTTCATGGTTTAGACCTCGTGAGCTGCCCTACATGATCGAGGCACATATGTAGTCTTTCTGCTGTTGCTTTGCTGAGTTTGCTGGGATCTGATGAATTATGAGACTATGTTCAGATTGTGTTTGAGTACTATATTTGATTCACCTCTTTTATATCTTTGTTCTTGAGTAATTCTTGCATGTTCTCCATTGCTATTTATTGCTTGTGCCAAGTAGTAGGTAGTAACTCCAAGAGGGAGCGTTATGCTTGATTGTGGGTTCATGCCCCCTGATGACTAGCTTGAGTGACAGAAACATGAGTCTAGGGGATGTGCTGTTGCCACAAGGGAGAAAACAACGGTGCTTGTACTTGCGGGTGCAAGGATTGTTTACTTTACGCAAAGTTCTTTTAATGCAGTTGTCTGTTGCTTTGAGTTTACACTTTGGGTGGGATTCGCAACTTAATACCAGCGAGATGTTCTGGATAGATATCTCAAGGTGGATGATTAGTAGTAAATGCAGATGGATTTCGGTCTACTTGCCTTGGCGTACCGCCCATGCTTTTGAGCCTCTACCTTTCTTTGCAGCATAGTTAGCATTGGTTTGCGTACATAATCCTGTCAATTGCCCAGCTGTAATTTGTTTACCTCGCTTTGCTGTTTTATCGTCTTTTGGGAGAGAGACATCACTAGTGAACATCATGGGATCCCGGTCCATATTACCACCGCTGATCACACCTTCTATTTACTTCCTGTTTTTATTTCCTAGTTGCAGTCATAGCTATCATTATTATCTCTTGTGTTTTTATCCTTTGTAAACAACAAGGCCGGAGGGATTGACAACCTCTCTGTACTCGTTGGGAGCAAAGTTATATGTATCTATGTGCAGGTCCCGTCAACCTCTAAGTTTCTGGCGCCGTTGACACCTACTTGTCGACCCTCGGAGTCTCACGGGATTCGATCCTTGGTATCTTTGCCAAGGGAAATTTGCCACTACGCTACATCTCAACCTTCCACTTGGGTTAACCAACGAGGGGCGAGAAGCCATCAGCCACTCCGACTCATTCCCCACTGGGCTAGTCCTGGGTGGCCCCGTGTCTACCAAAGACACACGACCACCGTCGTGGCCAAACATAAACGGTCCCAAACGGGGACCCGGTACCAATACAACAACAACGGGCACACAAGGCTTATGTCCGCCTACCTGATCAGGGTAGCGCGCTCCCATAACCTTCCCTCGTTGGAGGCACCGGCGAGAGGCACGACAATAGTTCGCATTAAGGCCTTCCCATAAAGGCAAATGTGGCTGCACTGAAGAAGTTCGATTTGGTGGCACCATGACTCGATCCCATCGATGACGGAGGAGGTTGTCATTATTAAGTCATTTTATTACTTCTCCATCATCATGAGCATATTTAACAAGAATGCAACAAAGAGCATACAACATACAAAAGCAGGTACAAAATATCGAGCTTCTCAGGTGCACAACTATAGCATAAAGAATCATAATAATACCAAGTACAAGCACATTAACGGTGCATTCTAATCATCGTAGCATCTTATAACGATGTCAGGAAAATCAAATTACAGTGGGGACATGGCATTATTAATAATGACATTCTAACTAACATGGCAAAAGATGTCATGACACACAAGCATGCATGGAAGCCATAAAGAAATTACTACAGCTGGAAACAGTAAGAAAACAATTGCAACTACACACACAAGGCACAAGCAAAGTCAACATGCGAGTTCGGGGCTCATGATAAGAGGTTGGCTTGCCTGGGGTCGACAAATACTCCGGGAGGAAGTGGGGAGCGATCGGAAAGATTTGCCGGAAACACTTCTCTCTCCAAACAGGCTGGTTAACAGCAAGGGCAAAATGGTCATTTTCAGAATGTGGAAACATAATGAAGATGATGCTAACAAAACGGGCTCGACGAAACGAAGAAGTGGGCTTTGGATTCACCTCATTCGGAGTTACGGATAAAAAGATACAGACGTTTAAAGCTTAGGGGCTAGTCTATAAAAATATCTCTACAAACAGGTTCCTGCGAGTTTAAACAGAACGCGTCTTTTCTGAGAATATGCTTTCCAGAGGGGAAAATGCATTTCTAGCCGAAGAAGAGGAAGAATACGCTTTCGCGAGGGGAAAGAATATTCATGGCGGGGGCGCCGCCACTTATCCGTCTTGGCCCTAGGCCGGGCCCTTCGGTCGTCGAGAGGTGGGGTCACGCGGGAAGGGGCCCGCCTGGCATGTCTACTTCTTCCTCCCGCTCGGGATCGGGTGAGGCAGAGGGAGGGGATCACCCCGACGGCGATCACCGGCGATTCCGGCCACCGCTCGCGGCGGGCGACCTACCCAAATGGTCAGGGAGGAGAGGTGCATCTCGGGGTGGTAGCGGCTGGCGCCGACGAGCAGTAGGGAGGGAGCTGCACGGCCCACGGCGGAGAGGGGATTCGGCTGCCGGTGGACTCCGTGCTACGGTGGGGAAGAGAAGTGGCTGAGGCTATGGGGAGGCTCGCCGGAGCATGGGGAATGCGGTGGTGGTGGAGGAGGGGCGCGGGGAGCGCGGCATCGCCAGGCTCACAGAAGAACAGAGGCGGCGGCCATGGCAACAGAGACAGGTGGGGAGGGGCTCGAGAGCTCGGGGAAGAGGCTGGGCAGGTTGCTATGTGCTCGAGGGAGGTCTCGCGGGCTCTTTAAATAGCCGGGCGAGCTCTAGGGGGAACGGGGACGAGGTGGCACGCGGCGGGCGACGTGTCCGTGCACCGGCGACGGCCCAGTGCCGGCAGACACGGACAACTTGCTTTGGAAGCGGCGGGAAGGCGACGAGGAGGGAGCAGGCGAGCGGCAGAGGCCCACGGAGTCGAGCAAAGCTCTGAGACGAACAGAGGAAGAGGACAGAGGTGACGACGGCCATAGTACCATACTGTTTGTCCATTGGTGCGGCTCGCCGGAGAAGAAAACGAAGAGGTCCAGAGGGAAGAGGACGGCGAGGGGGCACTGTTGGGCAACAATGGCGAGGCCAGAGCTGGTCGGAGTAGCAATGAGGCCGACAACAGTGGCTAGACCACCGTTTTGGCTGGCTCTCCGCGTGATCACCACGGACAAGGCGCACTCCGGGTTTTTTACTGAAGTAAAACCATGTCTACTGCGTAGTCCCTAGAAGATAGAAAGTTACTATGGTGAAAAGAGGGGCAGGGACAAACTGAGCTGAGTAGAATAAGCTTCACAAGTTTGTTGTTGCAAACTTGATAGCATCCTAGAGATAAAACCAGGGGAGTAGAAATGTAACAATGATGTGTGGGATTCTTAGGGTAACAAGAACTATGATCCTGGGAGTTTTGAGGTCATTAGGACAAATATTTAGCATAGTTGCTTTACAACTGCTAAAATCTGTCCAGAAACTAAATGAGGAAGAGGCACTCACTAGGAGTGATAGATTGAGCTAAGATTTGGCAAAGCTTGATGATTTGGGCATACAGTGATGCTGCAGAAATTTCATACCAAATCGACTTGCCAAACTGGTACTTGTTTCACAAACATCACTCCTGACCAAAAACTTAGGAAAAATCTAGGAAGATATTGGCTACATGAAATGAGCCAAAACCTTGGGAAAGGGAGTTATATGGATAGGAGAATGCTTGGGAATATTTTCAGCTATAATGGAGCAAGGTAAAATGCACTTGCTTCACAAACTGAGAAATTGGACTGAAAGCAAGAATTGCTTCTATGCTCACATAGCTCAATAAAATGAGCTAAATTTAGGTAGAGGCTAACGATTTGGAATACTTGAGAGGATGGAAGAGTTTCATCCTGTTTGAAAATTTTATGAAGGTACTTCCTTCACAAACTTGTATTCTGGTCAGAAACTTTTAAACATAGCACAAGGAGCTAGGATGAAAGGATTGAGCTCATATTTTGTATTCATGGGTGATTTATCAATGTTAATCACCCTGCCAAATTACAGCTCAATTGGAATTAAGAATAAGGCACTTCCCTTACAATGTTCCAAAGAAGGTAGAACCATGCATTGGATCATGTGCCAAAATTTTGAACTGTGGAACATGATCTAATGCTGGAACTAATGATTATATATCAAGGACAAGCTCCACAATTTATGTGAGAATTTTCTCTGTTATAAAAATAGTAGTTCCTTTGGAAAATGGCGAAAATGCAATATTGGCTAAAAATACGAAAAGGCAATTTTCCTTATTTTAATGTGGCCAATATATTTGCTAGAGCTTGGATTAGGCATAAGTATCAACTCCACCAATTCTCATGAATTTAGGAGAGGGCTAGCAATGCCTTTGGATTTTATTCCTCAGACAAACAAGAACAGGAATAAATCACAATTCAAAAATATTGCATGGAACTTGGCAATATTTTTGCATATCCAAGGATTAGGAGGATAAGATGGTCTGTAGGAATAGATGAAATGATCAACAGATCAAGGAAAATGATGGCTCCTTTGTAATCACAAAGGCCACCTATAAATTCCAAAAGTTTGGAATTAGGGTTTGATAGAATTTGAGGTGATGCAAATGAGGTCTTGCCCACTTACTAAGACTTGAGCAAGGTTTTGAAAGGTTGAAAAGGACCAGAAGTCTCAAAGTCAACCAGATATCCTCATGAGAAAATTTGAAAAAGGGTTGCCAGGAAGAAATAACAGCACAAAATTGATAACCCAATTTTGAGACTGTTACAACAATCCGTGTCACCTGGCTCTAGTGGTGGCGCCTCAGGCTGGGGGTTATAAATTTACTAAGGTGCTCATGGATGGATGCTGCAGCATTCATATACTTTACTATGAAATCTTCCGTCGCATGGGACTGACCGACAAAAATCTTAAGCCGTCAAACACCATTTTTCATGGTGTGGTGTCGGGTAAGTTGGCATATCCAGTGGGTAAGATATCTTCGGAGGTTGCTTTTGGGGATGAGTGTGATTCCTGATCTGAGAACCTAACCTTTGAAGTGGTTAAAATAAGAGCCCTTATCATGCTCTGTTTGGGCGGCCGGCTTATGCTAAATTCATGGCGAGGCCTTGTTATGTTTACTTGCACCTTAAGATGTCAGGTTACAAGGGCACCATCACTGTACATGGGAGTCGCAATGTGGCCTTGGAGTGTGAAGAAGGCGATGTTGCTTATGCTGAGTCTGTTTGTGCAACAGAGGAGCTAAAATTTTACAAGGATAATGTTGACCCGGCGGACATGACCTCCTTGAAAAAGCCAACCACAAAGCATGATCCTTTGCTAAAGTTTAAATCGGCAGATGACACTAAATGGTTAATTTTGTTCCCCGCGACTCATCTAAGCAGTTCAACATCAGTGCTAATCTGGATCTAAAATAGGAAAGCGCGCTCATCAAGTTCATCCATGAGAACCGGGACATCTTTGCGTGGAAGCCTTCAGACATGCCGGATGTACCGAGGGAACTCGCTGAGCACACTCTTAATATTGATCCAAAGTTTAAGCCGGTCCAGCAATTCCTTTGTCATTTTAACGAGGAGAGGCGGAAGGCCATTGGTGAAGAAGTGGCCTGGCTCTTGGCGGCCGGGTTTATCGTTGAAGTTTTTCATCCTGAGTGGTTGGTAACCCGGTGTTGGTGCTTAAGAAGAATGGCACTTGGCGAATGTGTGTGGACTACACGGACTTAAACAAGGCTTGTCCGGCTGATCCGTTTGCTCTCCCTCGTATTGATCAAATCATTGATGCTATGGCGGGTTGTGAGCGTTTGAGTTTTTTGGACGCTTATTCGGGTTATCATCAGATCAAGATGGCAGTTAAGGACCAGGAGAAGGCAGCTTTCATTACTCCGTTTGGAGCCTTCTGCTATGTGTCTATGCCTTTTGGGCTCAAGAGTGCCCATGCGACTTAGTCAGATCGGGCTTAATGTTCATGCTTACGTAGATGACATTGTGGTGAAAGCCAGGAAGAAGGAGACCCTGATTGATGATTTGAAGGAGATGTTTGACAACCTTCGGGTTTATAAAATGATGCTTAACCCGACCAAGTGTGTCTTTGGTGAACCGGCGGGTAAACTTTTGGGTTGGTTGGTTTCAGACCGAGGTATCGAAGCTAACCAAGAGAAAATCAAGGCTATTACTTCCCTGGCTAGGCCAAAGTGTGTTAATGACGTCCAACGCTTGTCAGGTCGGATAGCGGCTTTGAGCCGGTTCATAAGCCGCCTAGGATAAAAGGTTATCCCTCTGTACCAGATGATGAAGAAGACAGATAATTTCGTCTGGAGTGATGTTGCTGGTGAGGCATTTGAGGTGCTTAAGAAGCAACTGGCTGAGCCGCCGGTTCTTGTTGCTCCTGTTAATAAGGAGCCTTTGTTGTTATATGTGGCTGCCAATGGTCGGGCTGTCGGTGTGGCCATTGTGGTGGAAAGGAAAGAGGTAGGCAAGGAGTATCCGGTCCAACGACCGGTTTGCTACATCAGCGAAGTACTCATTGAGTCCAAGCAGAGGTATACGCATTGGCAGAAGCTTGTGTATGGGGTCTTCACGGCAAGCCGAAAGCTCAAGCAATATTTCTGGGTCATCCCATTACTGTGGTTAGTTTAGCTCCTTTAGGGGATATCATCCAAAATAGAGAAGCCACAGGTCGGGTAGCCAAGTGGGCCATTGAGCTTGGACCCCATGGTTTAAAGTATGTGCCTTGTATGGCCATGAAGTCACAAGCACTCATTGATTTTATCAATGATTGGACAGAGTTGCAGACGCCCGAGGAAAAGCCGGATAACACATATTGGACTATTCACTTTGATGGATCCAGGCAGTTGGAAGGCTCGGGGGTTGGAGTTGTCTTGACTTCCCCACGAGGTGATAAATTTTCTTATGTTCTCCGGTTATGCAGCTGAGTATGAGGCCTTGCCCCATGGTCTTCGGATGGCTAAGGAGATGAACTTAAGCCGGGTGAGTTGCTTTGGCGACTTGGATCTGGTAGCTCACTAGGTTTCTGGCACTTTGGATTCCAAGGATCCAATCATGGCGGCTTACCGTTGAGAGGTTGATGATATTGCGGGTCATTTCAAGGGTTACCAAGTTGAGCATATTGATCGCAAGAAGAATGAGGCGGCTGACACTTTAAGTTGGTTAGGGTCTCAGCGTAAGACGCTGCCACCTAACATGTTCCTGGATATTCTGCTTAACCCTTCAGTCAAATTACCTACAGAGGAAGATCTTGCTGTTCCTGACCGGGAAGTACAATTGGTGGCGGATCTTCATGCCATTCCTGATTGGACAGTTCCGTATTTGGCTTACATGACCCGAGGCGAGTTGCCCGAGGATAAGATTTTGGCCAGGCAGATAACCCGGCGGTCTAAGTCAATGACGATTGTCAATGGGGAGTTGCACCATCGCAGTGTCACAGGGGCATTTCAATGTTGCATCTCTCCTGAAGAAGGCTGTGAGATTCTACGAGAGATTCACGAAGGAGATTGTGGTCATCATGCCGGCTATAAATCTCTCGTAGCCAAGGCTTTTCGTCATGGGTTTTATTGGTTGACAGCTCATGCTGATACTGAGGATATGGTCAGCAAATGTGACGGTTGTTAGAAGTTTTCATGACTAGCTCATGTTCCGGCTCAGGAGTTGAGGATGATTCCAATTACTGGGCCGTTTGTGACCTGGGGGCTTGATATGGTCGGGCCTTTCAAGAGGTCCAAGGATAAGAAAACCCACCTTTTGGTTGCAGTTGATAAGTTTACTAAGTGGGTTGACGCAAAGCTGGTTAGCAAGTGTGATGCAGCAATGGTGTTTCAATTCATCAAGAAGGTGATCTTCCGTTTTGGCTTTCCCCACAACATTATCACGGATAATGGCACTAATCTGTCTAAGGGTGCTATGAAAGAGTTTTGTCAACGAGAGCTTATTCTACTTGATGTTTCTTCCATGGCTCACCCCTAGTATAATGGTCAAGCGGAACGAGCTAATCAAGAGATTATGCGAGGCATCAAGCCCCGGCTTATGGTTCCTTTGAGAAGAATGCCGGGCTGTTGGGTGGAGGAGTTACCCTCAGTTTTATGGAGTACCAATACAACCCCCAACAGATCTACGGGTTACACACCTTTCTTCATGGTCTATGGAGTAGAGGAGATTCTCCCTAGTGACATCCGTCACGATTCGCCCCGTGTGGTGGCTTATGTTGAAGTTGATAATGAAAGGGCACGTCAGGATGCACTTGACCTATTGGATGAGGAGCGTGCGGCCGCTCGTTCAGCAATTTATCAACAAGATCTACGTTGTTATCACAGCCGCCAGGTCAAAACTAGAACCTTTCAATAAGGCGATTTGGTGCTCCGGCTTATCCAGGATCAAACGGATATGCATAAATTATCACCGCCTTGGGAAGGACCTTTTGTGGTCAGCAAGAATCTGCATAATGGATCATACTATCTTATTGATGTTCGAGACCATAAGGACTCACGTACATCGGAGGAGGAGACCCGTCGGCCGTGAAATATTTCTCATCTTCGGACCTACTATACTTGACTACAGTCTCTCATGATGTACATAGTTTGATGATGTATATATTAGAAACAGTATAATAAAGCCGGCATCCCTGATAATTCAGGGCCTCTGTTGTTTCACTTCTTCGAAGTTGAGTCTTTATCATCATCTTACATGTTCACTTAAGAGGCTTGATGCCCAAATTACAAGGACCAAAGAGAGTTGATGGACAACATAGCTCAAACATAGGTCCCCGATGAGCACAACTCATAAATATGTCACTTGGGGGCTTCCTGTTCAAACATAGGCGTATTCACCAAAGAGAACATAGCATCACTACTCTCTTGACCAGGTTATCTTGTTCAAATATAGGTGTATTCACCAAAGAGGACATAACCTTTCCGGGTCATCATACCTGTATACCAGCTGCTTCTTCATCAGGTAATCCTGATTGACCCGCCGAACTCTTAACAATCAATCTTTTACGGTGTATTCACCAAAGATCATGAGCTTGTTAAGGTTAAAACGCCAGTTTGTCATGTGAGAGCACGGCTTATAGATAATCAGGATAGATCCAGGCTCATAAGCCGCCTTCCTTGAAACTTGGATAAATCGGCCTGTGATGCACGATGCTACTCCGACCTCGCGTACTCTTGATAAGTCTATCTTCAGATAAGACCTGAACTTATCTGGGTTCAAATGTCGATTGGGTCATGTGAGAGCCAGCTCATGGAAAGCGTGTACCTTCTAGTGGCCATCAGGCTAGTTTCATTAAAGAAGAAACTTTTGCTTGGCGGCCTCCAAAAGCCTCAGATTTTTTTATTTTCTATTTTGGCTTTATATCATCTCTTTTTTCTTGCCATATGGTTTTTACAAATCAGGCCAAGCTTCCCTATTTATGTCTCATATTTGAAGCATCTTTGGGTCTTTGCAACCCTCTAGGATGGCAGGCTCTAACTCGCCAGAGAATAATAATCTTATGTTTAGAGATATAGCTCTAAAAACTATAACTGCATGGAGCTGATAAACCGACAGTCTAAGCCCGCACCACAGGTACGATTCTTTATTTCACAATTGTGTCAACATTGTGGTTAGACCGGCCCTGGTTATGGACTATCCGTCCCTAGTGGTGTCAATTGGGTATCATGACCCGCCCGACGGTAAACTGCCAGGGCAATTGTGATCGGTTTGTGTGCAGGGTAATGATCAATCTGATCTGCATAAATCAATGCTATCATAAGCATAAAGTGATAGTTTCTTTAACTGGGGATCAGTAGTATTGCGCAAAACAGAACCATGCACGATGGCACGGCGAATTAAAGTTTCACTACCCTATTACATGACTCCGTGAGACAAACAAGATCAAGTGTTTTCAAAGGATCAAATATATAAACCACCCGGTGGTTCACTCTTCTTGGCCTTGCTGACTTGAGGCTTCTGGATCATCCTTCTCCGGTTCTTCATCCTCCTCCACCGTCTGAAAGTTTGGTGATGACCAATCGTGCCACACAAGGCTTGAAATTCAGCTTCATCGTCTATAAGTTTGGACGGGTCAACTTAAGGGGAGAAAGTATGCTTACGGATTGGAGGGATTAAATCCATCACTTTGTAAGCCGGAGTGGGCATATTCTGATTCTCCATGCTATAAGCCGGGTGGTATTTTGACAGATCCATTTCATTTGCAATCAGACTGGCCAGAGGACATATTTCTTTCACACAGGCAACGAAGTCCTTTTGATCTAATGAAGTGTCGTCTTCTTTCAAGCTTGGATATCCACTAGCTACATCAAACGGGTCTAGCTCTGGTAACCATGTTTTGGCCCGGCTCAAAGCTTTCACGGCACCGGCTCTTGCAGACGGCCGCTTGATACTTCTCCAACGTATCTATAATTTTTGATTGTTCCATGCTATTATATTATCCTTCTAGGATGTTTTATGGGCTTTTATATACACTTTTATATGATTTTTGGGACTAACCTATTAACCTAGAGCCCTGTGCCAGTTTCTGTTTTTTCCTTGTTTTTGAGTTTTACACAAAAGGAATATCAAACGGAGTCCAATTGACGTGCCAATTTTTGATGATTTTTTCTGGACCAAAATAAGCCCCCGAAGTAAAAGAGTTGGGCCAGGAGAGTCACGGGCTGCCCACGAGGGTGGGGGCGCGCCCACCCCAAGTGGTGGCGCACCCCTATCTCATGGACAGCCCGGAGACCCCCCCTGACGTGTGCCTTACGCCAAAAAATCATATAAATACAGAAACCTCCGGAAAATATCCTACATCGGGAGTTCTGCCGCCGAAAGCCTCTATTGCCACCAAAAACCAATCTAGACCCTGTTTCGGCACCCTGCCGGAGGGGGAATCCCTCTCCGGTGGCCATCTTCATCATCCCGGCGCTGTCCATGACGAGGGAGGAGTAGTCCACCCTCGGGGCTGAGGGTATGTATCAGTAGCTATGTGTTTGATCTCTCTCTCTCTCTCGTGTTCTTGAGATGGCACGATCTTGATGTATCGCGAGCTTTGCTATTATAGTTGGATCTTATGATGTTTCTCCCCCTCTACTCTCTTGTAATGAATTGAGTTTTCCCTTTGAAGTTATCTTATCGGATTGAGTCTTTAAGGATTTGAGAACACTTGATGTATGTCTTGTGTGGGATACCCATGGTGACAATGGGGTATTCTATTGATTCACTTGATGTATGTTTTGGTGATCAACTTTCGGGTTAAGTGACCTCGGGAATATATGCATAGGGTTTGGCACACGTTTTTGTCTTGACTCTCCGGTAGAAACTTTGGGGCACTCTTTGAAGTTCTATGTGTTGGTTGAATAGAAGTTACTAAGATTGTCTGATGCATATCGTATAATCATGCCCATGGATACTTGAGGTGAAAATGGAGTATATAGGTGACATTAGGGTTTTGGTTGATTTGTGTCTTAAGGTGTTATTCTAGTACGAACTTTATGATAGATCGAACGGAAAGAATAGCTTCGTGTTATTTTACTATGGACTCTTGAATAGATCGATCAGAAAGGATAACTTTGAGGTGGATTCGTACCCTACCATAATCTCTTCGTTTGTTCTCCACTATTAGTTACTTTGGAGTGACTTGCATGTTGAGGGCTAGTAATATGATCCAATTATGTTATCCTTGTTGAGAGAACTTGCACTAGTGAAAGTATGAACCCTAGGCCTTGTTTCCTATCATTGCAACACCGTTTATGCTCATGTTTACCACTTGCTACCTTGCTGTTTTATATTTTCAGTTTACAAAAACTTATATCTACCATCCATATTGCACTTGTATTGCCATCTCTTCGCCGAATTAGTGCACCTATACAATTTACCATTGTATTGGGTGTGTTGGGGACACAAGAGACTCTTTCTTATTTGGTTGCAGGGTTGTTTAAGAGAGACCATCTTCATCTTACGCCTCCCACAGATTGATAAACCTTAGGTCATCCACTTGAGAGAAATTTGCTACTGTCCTACAAACCTCTGCACTAGGAGGCCCAACAACGTCTACAAGAAGAAGGTTGTGTAGTAGACATCAAGCTCTTTTCTGGCACCGTTGCCGGGGAGGTGAGTGCTTGAAGGTATATCTTTAGACCTTGCAATCGAATCTTTTAGTTTCTTGTTTTATTACTAGTTTTGTTTATAAAAGAAAACTACAAAAAATGGAATTAAGGTTACCTCATATGCTTCATCTTTTTAATATCTTTCGTGAAAATGATGGGAAGGAAAATTGTGCTCAAGTACTAGAAGAAGAATTACGTAGAATGCTTGGCATAAAATATGAGCATGATGAGCATGATTGCAATGTTGTTAGTATGAATTCTTTGAATAACTGTCGGAGATATTGACCACGGGTGTCCTCATCGACCACCCGTAGTATTTCAAGACAAATGGGGGTCGTCTGTCATCACCCGGCCGCCTGCTCATCGGGCCGCCTCCTGGGGCAGCTAAGCCCAGGAGTCGGCTGCCAGCACGTGGCAGCGACCAAAAGACGGCCTCGCGCCTTCCCCTCGGGACGCGTGCTGGGAGACCACGACAAGGCTAAGGCATCGCTACAGTTGAACATGTCCTTAGAGAATCTATAAGGGTGTGGCTACAGTGAGGGTGTATCTTACGGACGTCACTTAAGTGGCATATCACTGTAGCCATGCTGCCGGTGACCAAGCCTCGGTCAGAGGAAGCCACTATCCCACTACCCACAGGCGGCAGGGCCAGCAGGCGGCAGGACCCACCGGCCAGTGGGTGATCCAGAGGCAAGCGGCCCCTGGTAGGCGGCCCGGGGAGACGGTCCGCCTGGTAGCAGGCAGCTCACCATGCCCTAGGAGTCTGAACCTCATCAAGATAACAAGACAGGACGTGATGGCAGCGTACGGCAGGAGGCGGCGACACTGTAGCCATTTCCCTCCTAACGATGCTGCCGTCAACACAGGAGCGCCTACAGTGAAAGGCATTCACGGGGGGGCACAGACGGCGGGCCCCAGCAGACAGGCGGAGAGGCCGGCACCGAAGACGCTGACAGCTGGGAGCCATTCTGCCTGTATTACTATTGTACCCCTGGGGGGTAGGCCTATGTAAACCCCCAGGGTCCTCCATGTGGAGGGGTTGGACTCTAAGAAGAAGAGAAAGATAGAGAGAGAGAGAGAGAGAGAGAGAGAGAGAGAGAAGGAGAAACCCTAGCCACCATTCTGATTCCCTAGAGCTAAAGTAGAAGAGCTAGCCTTGCCCTTCGTCCTCCTCTAGACGACACAGCTCAAGGAGCATCCTTGTAGCTACCCTATTGACATTAGTCATGACGCGGAGTCCCCGCAGAGCAGGACTAGGGGTGTTATCTCCATGGAGAGCCCCAAACCTGGGTAAGATTCGTAGGTGTCCTAAGTTCCGCCATATCCCACTTCCAGGGCCCGGCGACGTTCTATTGTCCCCATGCATGATAAGCCATCCTTTGGCATATGTCGCACCAAAGCCCTGACATTTGGCGCCCACCATGGGGCTAGGTGCACCGTCGTTCGCAGACATGTTCTGGACGGGAAATTTGTTCCTCCCTGGCGAGCACAGCCAGCCCGCCCCGCAGGCGTGGATGCTGGGCTGCTTCGCGGCACTGAGGCCGCATGTGCCGCGAGCGGACTCGCCGACCTTCTCGTCGGCGTCCACATCCATGACGAGCCCTCTCCGGCCGCAGAGCCAGTTGCCCCGTAGAGCTGCCTCGTCGAGCTCCTCGACAAGCTCCACATCGTCGACGAGCGCTCCTCCAACATAGAGTCTGTGGGCTCCTCTGATCCACCGGTCGACATGATCATCGACCTCGACGCGGCGTCCACCGATTCCTTCCCCGAGCACGTGGTGATCATCGACGACCCCTCCCCACTATAGCCTGTGGCAGTGGCATCAGCACCGTCACGGAGGTGCTGGCCACCAGCCACGACGAGCCTTCCGACGGGTCGGGCCAAGACCCGCTGCAGGCAACCATGCAGAGCCTCTCCGCCCCCATCGTCGCGGGGACGAACGGCGCGGCGCTGGAGGTGCTCCGCGTCTCGCTCCTCGACAACGCCAACAAGCTAGCCGCTTCCCGACACCTCACCGAAGCCTACCGCCGCGAGATGGACCGTGCCGTAGGCGGCACGCCGGCTGCTGGCGAGCCCAGCCGGGCTGGTGCCGTTCGCGATCACAGCAGAGTGCTGGCAGATATGCTGGGGGCCCCACGGCTCGTGTACCCCACTCTGTCAGAGAACCTAAGGGCTGCCCAGGCGGCAGTCGATGAGCTAGGTCACTTGGAGGGAGACAAGCTTCGCTGCATGACTCAGCGCGCCCGTCAGCTCCTCGACGCGGCTGCTGCGCAGCAGGAACCCCGTCGCCGGGCATCAGAGGCTAGCGCGCAAGCAGATAACCACCCTCTTTGGCGAGAACAAGGAGCCACGTCCCGCTCTGCAATAGTCGGCGCCCGCGACCGGCGTGACTCAGAGCCAGCTGCTAGCCACAGCAGACAAACTCGCATCACCATCGAGCGCGATCAAGACGGCCGCCCAAGGGTTGTAGAGTGGCGACAGGAGTGCCCGGGAGAGGCGTGTGTCTCCTCCGCCTGTTGACCATCCTACTCTCGCAGGCCGCTTGGGCCACCACGAGGGAGTTGGGGAGAATGACGCCCGCCACCGCCTCGACCGACTGGCTCGGTCCCAGGCGGTCGAAGAAGAAGATGATCTTGTCCCGGCCTGCTTCGGCCCCCGCATCCGTGATGAGCCTTTTCCCAAGGGCTTCTCACTCCCCAGAGACACCCCCAAGTACAACGGATCGGTGAAGCCGGAGGACTGGCTGGTGGACTACTCCACGACCATCAGCATAGCAGCCGGCAACAGGCGTGTCGTGGTGAAGTACGTGCCGCTCATGCTCCAGGGCACGGCCCGGACATGGTTGAACAGCCTCAAGCCCAATAGCATCAACGGTTGGTTACACTTCACCGACGCCTTCACCCGCAACTTCACCAACACCTACAAGCGTCCTCCCAAGCCACGCCAGCTCTCCTTATGCGTCCAAGGCCCGAATGAGTCTGCCCGTGATTATCTCACACGCTGGGCAGAGCTGCGCAACTCTTGCGAGGGAGTGCACGAGGTGCAAGCCATCGAGTACTTCATAGCCGGGTGCAGAGAAGGCACGTTGCTCAAACACAAACTCCTCTGCGACGAGCCTGCCACGCTGGACGAGCTGCTGAGCATAGCAGACAAATACGCCACCGCCGACTCCTCCATGAAGTCAGAGAGCTGCAAGTGGATGCCTATAGAAAGATGGGTCCCCCGGCTCCTAAAACACCGACTGGAGAGTCCAGTCGGCGCCAGCAGCAGACTGATCACAAGCGCAAGGCCCACCCGCCGGCTTCCCACAGCCGGCTGGTGGCGGCAGTTGATGGCCAGCAACCAGCGGGACCCAAGCGCTTGAGGGGCGGCAAGCCAGCATGGCAGCCAGCTCTCTCCTTCGATCAAGCTCTGGACGCACCCTGCAAGTTTCACAGCGGCGCGAAGCCTTCCAATCACACCACACGAAAGTGCCATTGGCTCACATGGATTGCCAGAGGGGAAGCTCTGCCACCGCCGTCTGCTGGGCTGGCGGCTTCGCCTCCCAAACCACCGGCTGCTTGTCCAGGCGGCCAGATCCAAGACGAGTTCCCAAAAGAGAATGGAGCCTACGTCTTCTTCACAAGCCAAGCGGACGATAGGCACAGCCGGCGCCGGCAGTGCAGATAAGTCAACACCATTGCCATCGAAGCCCCAGAATTCATGCACTGGTCTGAAAGGCCCATCAGCTGGAGCCGTGAAGATCACCCGGCTGTCATGCCTTCACCAGGGGCCTATGCCTTGGTTCTGGATGCAACTCTCTCCACCGACAGGCGGGCCTATTGGTTCTCCTGAGTGCTAGTAGACGGCGGCAGCAGCATCAACATCATGTACCGTGACACCATGGAGAAGTTGGGCATCAAAGAAAAATGACTTCAGCCTACCAGGACTGTGTTCCACGGTATGTTTCGGGCCTCTCTTGCTCACCAATCTGCAAGGCCAAGATTGATGTCCTGTTTGGTGACAAGAAGCATTTCCGGCGGGAGCCAGTCTGGTTTGAAGTGGTGAACCTGGAAAGCCCCTATCATGTGATTTTGGGCCGGCCAGCTCTTGCAAAGTTCATGGCGGTACCCCATTACGCCTACGTCAAGATGAAGATGTCGGGTCCCAAAGGAATAATCACCATAGACAGAGACTATGAGAAGTCCATCGCATGTGCGACTGCTAGTAGCCGTCTGGCCGAGTCCCTTGTCGTAGCTAAAGAGAAGTGCCGCCAGGAACGGCTGGTGGCAATGGCTGGCGAGCAGCCAGCCATACCAGCCGACCCCAGGGAGGCGGAGCCACAAGGCTCATACCAGCCAGCCAAGGAGACAAAGAACATTGCGTTGGACCCGTCTCATCCAGAGCGATTTGGTGTCATAGGGTCAAACCTAGACAGCAAATAGGAAAGCGAGCTCGTCGATTTCCTCCGTGAGAATCGGGACATCTTCGCATGGTCCCCCAAAGACATTGCCGGGTGTCCCGACGAATTTCACCGAGCACAAGCTACATGTGAGAGAAGATGCAAAGCCTGTCAGGCAGCCGCTTCGCCGCCTGTCAGAACAAAAAAGAAGAGTTGTTGGAGAAGAGGTCGCCCGCCTACTAGCAGCCGGCTTCATTATGGAGGTGGTTTATCCTGAGTGCCTCTCCAACCCGGTCCTAGTGCTGAAAAAGAACAACAAATGGCGCATGTGCATTGATTACACTAGCCTCAACAAAGCTTGTCGTAAAGATCCGTTTGCTCTGCCGCGAATAGATCTAGTGATTGACTCCACAGCCGGATGCGAGCTGCTGTCATTCCTTGATGCCTATTCTGGGTACCACCAGATCAAACTTGATCCGGCCGACCGCTTGAAGACCGCCTTCCTCACGCCATTTGGGGCCTTCTGCTACTTGACCATGATGTTCGACTTGAGGAATGCCGGCGCCACTTTTTAGCATTGCATGCAGAAGTGTCTCCTCAAGCAACTTGGAAGAAACGCCCACGTTTACGTGGACGATATCATGGTGAAGACAGAGAAGAGGGGAACTCTCTTGGAGGACCTCCAAGAGACATTTGAAAACCTGCACCACTTTCAGATCAAGCTAAACCCGGAGAAATGCGTCTTCGGGGTACCAGTAGGTCAGCTCCTTGGCTTCCTCGTATCTGAACGCGGCATCGAGTGCAACCCCGCAAAGATCAAGGCCATTGAGAGAATGGAGAGACTGACTCGCATACGAGACATCCAGTAGTTCACCGGATGCCTGGCATCGCTCAGCCGATTCATCAGTTGGCTGGGTGAAAAGGCACTCCCCCTGTACCAACTGATGACGAAGACTACTTGCTTTGAGTGGAACGACAAGCCGGATGAAGCTTTCCAGCAGCTCAAGAAAGTGTTGTCCACGCTACCTGTCCTGCTGGCGCCAACAGACAAGGAACCCATGTTCCTTTACATAGCCACCACCAGCCGGGTGGTCAGCACTGTGATTGTGGTTGAACGGCCAGAGGACGGCAGAGCCTTGCCTGTCCAGAGGCCGGTCTACTGCTTGAGTGAGGTGCTGTCAGTCTCCAAGTGGAACTACCCCCACTACCAGAAGATGTGCTATGGGGTGTACTTCACCACCAAGAAACTCAAGCAGTACTTCCAAGAGCATCTGATCACGGTCGTATGCATGGCCCCGCTTGCTGAAATCAGGGGCAACAGAGATGCTTCAGGAAGAGTGGCGAAGTGGGCCATTGAGTTGGCCCCCTTTACCATCTTCTACCAGCCCCGCACCACCACAAATCGCAAGCTCTGGACGACTTTCTCGTCGACTGGGCCGAGACCCAGTACCTGTCGCCTGCTCCAGATTCAACCCATTGGCGGATACACTTTGATGGATCAAAGATGCGCACTGTCTTGGGAGCCGGCGTCGTCCTCACCTCTCCCAAGGGCGACAAGCTCAAATACACCGTGCAAATCCACTTTGCCGCCTCCAACAATGTGGCCGAGTATGAGGCACTCATTCACGGGCTCCGGATGGCCAAAGAGATTGGCATCCGCTGAGTGTTGCACTATGGTGACTCAGACTTGGTTGTCCAGCGGTCCTCCGGGGACTGGGATGCCAAGGCCGCAAACATGGCAAGTTACCATTTCCTTGTCCAGCAGATTAGTGGGCACTTTGACGGCTGCGAGTTCCTCCACGTGCCACGAGCCGACAACGTGCAAGCCGACGCCTTGGCACGAATTGGCTCCACCCGCCAGGCAATACCAGCTGGCGTGTCCCTCCAGTGCCTGCGCAAGCCGTTTATCAAACCATCATGAGAGTCAGAGTCAATCTTCATACCAGCTGATCCTGGAGCAGACGGCCTGTCAACCTCAGCAACCGGCCTAGGGACTGCTCCAGCAGGCGTCCTAGATACTCCAACTCCAGCAGACGTCCCAGCAGCCACTGCACCGGTTCCTGGCCCGGGGACTGCTCCAGCAGGCGGCCAAGAAGCATCAGCTCCAGCAGACGGCCCAAGGACTGCTGCAGCCGGCCTGGGGACTTCTGAAGCACAGTAGGCGGCTCACCCCAGCCCTCCTCCTCCCAGCCCAACCGCCCTGGTCTCAGCGGCAGAAATAACAGGAGTCTCAGCGCCGTCTTGGGCACAGCGAATCCTCAATTTCCTACTCAGAAGAGAGCTGCCAGTAGACGAAACTTTGGCATGACAAGTTCAACGCCGAGCTTCAGCATATACAATAGTTAACACAGAGCTTGTCAGAAGAAGTGCAACAGGCATCTTCTAGCGCTGCGTGGAAGCAGAAAAGGGTCTGGCTATTCTGAAGGATATTCATCAAGTGGAGTGTGGCCACCACGCGGCCTGAAGATCCCTCGTTGCCAAGGCATTCCGCCATGGCTTCTTCTGACCGACTGCTTTGGACGACGCCAAAGACTTAGTCAAGAAGTGCAATGGCTGCCAGCGCTTCAGTTCCAAGCAACACTTGCCGGCTTCTTCACTCAAGACCATTCCGATCAGTTGGCCGTTTGCTGTCTGGGGACTGGACATGGTGGGTCCCTTCAAAACAGCCCGAGGCGGCCTGACGCATTTGCTCGTCGCAGTGGACATGGTCACCAAGTGGATTGAAGCGAAGCCAATCAAGAAACTCAATGGCCCAACTGCTGTGACCTTCATCGCAGACATCACAGTCCGGTATGGCATACCGCACAGCATCATCACCGACAATGGCACAAACTTTGCCAAAGGCGCATTGGCCCGTTTCTGTACAACACAGGGCATCCGACTGGACTTGGCGTTCGTTGCCCACCCATAGTCAAACGGCCAAGTCGAGCATGCTAACGTCCTTATCCTGTCTAGCATCAAGCCCCAACTGGTCGAGCCTTTGGAACGATCAGCCGGCTGCTGGATCGAAGAATTGCCGTCAGTCCTCTGGAGCCTCAGGGCAACTCCGAACAAGTCAACCGGCTTCACTTCCTTCTTCCTCGTATATGGGGCTGAGGCCGTCATCCCAACAGATGTTGAGTTTGACTCGCCTCACGTCACCATGTACACCGAAGCTGAGGCAAAAGAAGCACGAGAAGACGACGTAGACCTGCTGGAGGAGGCCCAGCTAGTAGAACTCCGCCGGTCCGCCATCTATCAGCAGGGTCTCCGTCGCTTCCACAGCCGACAGGTTAGGCCACATTCCTTCCGCGAGGGGGATCTTGTGCTCCGGCTGATCCAGCAAACAGCCGGCCAGCACAAGCTCTCGGCTCCTTGGGAAGGACCGTTCATCATCAGCAAGGTACTAGGCAACGATGCCTACTACCTCATCGATGCGCAGAAGCCAAGAGCACGCAAGAGAGACGACTCAGGCAAGGAGTCAGAGCGCCCGTGGAATGCAAACCTACTGCGCTGCTTTTATAGCTAAACATAGTATGTGTCGCGCTACTTACTTTATTTTGAAAAATAATGGGACCTCGAGGAGTTCTCGGGGACTGTCCACCTTTATCTATATGATAAGAATTATGCATGTGAATGAGTATTTTTCATTCCTTCGTCCGGCACGGACCAAGCAGACGGCCTGGGGACTTGCCGCCTAGCCCTATGTTTAAAACTTCTTCTTCAACAGTCGGACAAGTAGTGTGACGGCATCCAAGCCCTCTCCCACCTAGAGTCACAGACTCGCAGAACGCGGCTGTCCGACTGGCGGGAGTCAAAGGCAGTAAGTGGTGCCCACATGAAAAATGGCTAAGGAAAATAAACATAGGGCAAGACGGCCCTTTATACAAGTCGGCCGGCTGCTAAGCAGCCGGCCAGCCGGCTTCTGGCTTAGCCACATTGCGTTCCAAAGGGCGGGATACTTGCCTATCCGGAAAACGGCTAAGTACCTGATCTAGTCACAGACTACAGAGTGGTTGTATGACTGGCAGGACGGTAGTTAAAGCAAACGGCAAAAGAAAAACGCCCGAAGGAACAAAGGATGGTGCTAACCCCAGAACCCGGCAAACAGCATAGACATATGCAACATTAAGAGAATATTTATAACAAAAGGCCTCAAAGGCCGCCTTCCAGCAATAACTTACTGATACACCCAGTGGGTGGAATTGTTCGGACTAATCCTACCAAGTCTTAAGAAAAAACAGAAACTGAAAGATACACAAACGACGCCTAAGATTGAGCAGGCGGAGCAGGTGGCACGACGGGGTCAACAGGGCCGGCTGCTGGGGGAGCCGCCTGATGGGTCTCGGCCTGGTCGCCTCCTGAAGTAGACGGCGTCGTCCCGATGGGCCTGCTTGTAGAGGCCTGATCAGGCTGTTGACCAGCAGACGGCTCCGCCTCCTGAGAGCTGGCTTCCTCATCGATGTCTCCCTTGTCCTCGTCGTCGTCGCTAGAGGTGATCTCCTCATCCAGCTCCTCCGGTGCTCCCAGGTCCAGCCCGAAGTTGTCAGGTGGCACCACATGACCGTTTTCATCCAACTCCGGGATGAAAATGGCAGTGTCGGCGTACTCGGCGAGGAAGGCGGCACGCTTGCAGAGATCTCCATGCACCGCTGCTAGCTCGGGCTCAGCTTCCACGCGGAAAGTCTCCAGCTGGGCGAGATCCAGGTCCGGGTACCAGCCCTTGGCGAATTCCAGGGCGGTCCACGTACCGGCTGTCGGGGATATACCCCGCGGCGTAACCCGGCCAGAAGTATAACCCGACCGGACTTGGCGGTTTATTTGAGACCCGATTTACACTTGGCAATTCACTGGTAACCCAGCGGGCGGATCACAGATGACAAGGCCCAAGGCCCAGAAGGCCGGTTCATCTATGGTGGGCCGGTTTATGAAGAAAGCACAAGGAATATTCTCTTACAAAGGAAGCAAGACTAGGACTCCTTGTAATAAAGCAATCCTAATCCTACTAGGACTAGTGATGTAACCCGCCCCTTCAACATATATAAGGAGGGGCGGGGCTCCCCAAAGAGAAAAAAGTTTAGACAAATTCTCACAAATTAGAGGTTCTCACAAGTTTCTAGGGCTAGACACAAAAAGCCGGTTTACCGGCGACACCATGAGGATCATAATGAGACCTAGCCTCAAACAACACGTAGGGCTATTACCGGATGATGTTTCCCGGGGCCCGAAGCTGTCTAAACCCTTGTCTTGTGTTGTGTCTCTCGATTCCGCTCAACCCCTCTCAAGCTACTACATAGATGCGCGGCCTCACGATTAAGTCCGCTAAACCGGACATCTGACGTGCTAATTCCATGACAGTTGGCGTCCACCGTGGGGCTCGCGCACGGTGGTGTTGAGTTCTTGAAGGGATTTCTTCCAGGGATCGAGAAGTTTGCAATTTACCGGATGAAGAAGAACCGGTTTGGAAGGATCTGCATCAAGAGCACGTTTACCAGATTGAGATGAAATAATTAGGGTTTGGGTTGTGATTTGTTTACTGCTGCGAGTCGCCGAGACCAAACGGTCAAATCGCCGGAATCCTCGTTTCCCTCCGATCGACCAATCGAGAGGTACACGCACGAAGGAATCGACCAGCTGTGGTGACTTCAAAATAGTGGGAAGACACTTCGGTTTGTACAAGACAACAGTAGCAATCGTACTGCTTCAATTAGTATTCTCCTATGTGACGGTCAGACAATGCATCATCATAGTACTAGATGTTGCTAGTACGCAAGTAACCAAAAAACAAGAACATCAGAGATTAGCGAAGTCGGACGATGGGAATCGATCTTGCCTTCACGGCCTCGCCCTGCTGCTCGCTTCGGACCGGGTGGCCTCAAGTATATGTCTCGGTCTCTATTCCGAGTCGGGGCCGGCCTCTTCGCTCCGCCTGCCACTGAAGCACCTCGGAGCCGCGCTGAACTGCCCCGGACTCGCCTTGTCGTCTGCAAGGCTCACCACTCCGGGTTGTCGCCGTCTTTGACGTGGTTGGGTCGCCGCCAACGAGCCGCCGACCCCACGGCCGTCCGAGCCGCCGTCAGGCTTGCCTCGCTGTCGTCGTGCCAATGTAGAAAGAATCATGGCCAAGATGGAAAGTCAAACCAATCATGACCAGGACAAGGATCGGAAGATGGATTCGTACGTGCCGCTTCGGTTTCCATCTGTCTCCGTCGCAAGTAGTCGCCGGGTCATCTCCACGGTGCGCGATCGCCGAGTTGCAGTCGCTGCTCCTCCATCGTCTGCGCCATGCCGAGTTGCTCAGAATCGGCTCCGGGTCGTCGCCTCGAGCGCCCCTCTGCCAGGCCGCGCTAAGCCGCCCCGGGCTCGCCGTCGCGGGCCTCTTCTACCGCAGGCCCGGCCTTGCCACGCCGGCGCCCCCTGCCACCGGATTGAGCTGGCCTGGCCGCCACAAATCGCTGTTGGTCTCAGGCCGCCCCTCACTCGGCGGGATGCTACAAATCTAAGGCCGATGCCTGTAGCAAGCGGCGTGTGCCTGTAAACAATGCAACAGCAGTCACAGATCAGACCCAACAGCAAAAAGGAAAGGGAGTCTGACCTCGTTTGGTACTCCGATACAATTAGTATTCAAAGAAAAAAGACGTGCTTATGAATTTGGAAACAGCCTGATAGGATCGAGACGATTGGAGCCAAGATGGTGCTGCAGAGTATTGATGTTTCCAGCAAAACCGACCGGTCTGGCTTGCTTCGCCCCCGCGGCCACGTTTCTGCCTTGGCCAGCGTGCCGTTCCTTTGCCATGACCCGCCTCGCCTGATGCTGGTCCTCTGGACCAACCCGTACAAGAATTAAGTCGCCAGGCGCGCCTCCACCACAGACTCACCTCGTGGGGAGCAAAGGAAAGGCCTGCAGCCCGGTGTAGTGCGCCAGTACAAGGCGAATCAGGAATCCACTGCAATTAAACAATTCGGCCATGGAGCATCAATCAAGTCAATCGGACCATTGATTCAAAGGAAATACTATTTTAATCAGCCAAGTACTACTAGTATTTTTTGGTTCGCGTGGAGATAGATGGATTCCATCATAGGAGATGTCCAATTGATAGCTGGCAGCATCCGAGCCGCTGCCGCGTCGGCTTTGTGTCCGCTGCCCGTCCGAACAAACCCAGGTGCTATTTATCCTATATATTTTCGTTAAGTACATGTTAATTTCCTTCAACAAACAACTACTCCATTCTGCTATATTTTTTGTACGCAGGATAAATTGTTCACTGCAAATGTGGTTCGTCCATGCCACGTAACCCGGTAAATGGACGCGCTCAAGAAGTCGTCCCTATAGCCCGGTCTACATCGACGCACCGGTTTACAATTCTACAACGCTGACGACAATTTGCTCGTCCGCACCGGTTTACAATACTACGGCCAACCCGTCTGTTGTCCAAAGCAAATCAGGTGATATCTATCATATTTGTTTTTAATATATATTATTTCATTCGAGCAAAAATACCTCGCCCTGCTGTGTTTTATACGCAGGAAAAATCATTCATTACAAAGCGATATTATATCGCGGAGATGGAGGCCTGCCAACATCATTCGACACAAGTGGACGTCGTTACTCAACGGACTCCCGCGCCGGTTTACAACGCCGTGGCCGTCTCTCGCGACCGCGCCGGTTTGCAACGCCGTGGCCGTCTTTCGCATCCGCGCCGGCTCACAACGAGGAAGGCAATCAGCCCGTCGGCGCCGACCAACCCATCCGTTGTTCGAGCGAATCTAGTGTCATCACTCCTATATACTTTATCAGGACATTTTAATTCCTCTGAGCAACATTACACTGCCCTATTGGTATTTTCATGTACAGGTAAAATCATTGCTATACTGCGGATATAAACACGCACTGGCAATATTCTACAACGGCATTTTTCTTCTGTGTCACATTACCCGATGAACGAATGGCCGGTTCACGCATCTGCACCGGTATACAACACGGAGGACAACTTGTTCATCTCCGCCGGCTTACAATACCGCGGCCGATTCATGTGTCTGTGCTGCCTCTAATGCTGCGGTCGTTTTACTGTCCGCCCTGTGATCCGGTCTATTCAACATACCGGTTTGGCTAACAGGCACCAATGAGGATCATAAAGTCCAAATACATCAGGTGATATCCATCTAAATTTACTTCTCTTGATATATATCATGATCATCAATAAAAACACGATGCTTTGATCAAGTTATTTTGCTATGCATGATAATTCTATAAGGGACCAAACAGGACTTGCCATACAAGCGCAACTCTCTTATAGGTACCCTACCCCCGCGGTCACTAGAAGGCGACGGATCCCAAAAGAAAATATGTTCTTGTCCCTAGGGATCCTTCCTTTGATGGCAAATGCAAAATTCTTGCCCCTTGGTTGATCAATCCCTTTGATGGCAAAAGAAAAAACGGTTCATGTCCCTAGGGATCCTTCCTTTGATGGCAAATGCAAAATTCTTGCCCCTTGGTTGATCAATCCCTTTGATGGCAAAAGAAAAAACTGTTCTTGTCCCTAGGGATCCTTCCTTTGATGGCAAATGCAAAATTCTTGCCCCTTGGTTGATCAATCCCTTTGATGGCAAAAGAAAAACTGTTCTTGTCCCTAGG
>LR738709.1:658463768-658490445 GCA_902687465.1 Secale cereale | reverse complement strand
TCTATAAGGGACCAAACAGGACTTGCCATACAAGCGCAACTCTCTTATAGGTACCCTACCCCCGCGGTCACTAGAAGGCGACGGATCCCAAAAGAAAATATGTTCTTGTCCCTAGGGATCCTTCCTTTGATGGCAAATGCAAAATTCTTGCCCCTTGGTTGATCAATCCCTTTGATGGCAAAAGAAAAAACTGTTCTTGTCCCTAGGGATCCTTCCTTTGATGGCAAATGCAAAATTCTTGCCCCTTGGTTGATCAATCCCTTTGATGGCAAAAGAAAAACTGTTCTTGTCCCTAGGGATCCTTCCTTTGATGGCAAATGCAAAAATTCTTACCCCTTGGTTGATCAATCCCTTTGATGGCAAAAGAAAAAATTGTACTTGTCCCTAGGGATCCTCCTTTGATGGCAAATGCAAAATTCTTGCCCCTTGGTGGACCACTCCCTTTGATGGCAAAAGAGAAAGTTCTTGTCCCTAGGGGTACTTCCTTTGATGGCAAATGCAAAAATTCTTGCCCCTTGGAGTACATCCTTTGATGGCAAAAGGAAAGAATCATAGCCCTTTGGGTCGCACCCATTGATTGGCACATATGGAGCCTGGTAGCTCGTAAAAAGCCTCGACTACATGGTTTTATTTGCAAACTGTGTTTTGTGTTTTGTGATTTTTTTTTCAATGTTTTCAATGATTTTTTGATCCGGAGCTGTGCAGCTGAAACAGTTGACCACATAAGTATAAAAAGTCTGGTCATAGAATACCAGCATGATTCAAACCGGTAGTTATTATAACCCGGAACAATTATTGGGTCCGCCCCAACAGAGCCAAGAGCTTCATCAGAATCTACACATTCAATTATGCCTACCGGATTAAGGACGTCAGGTACACTTAATCACAGGTAAGATAATGACCGGTGTTTATTCAACCGGCCTGGCTTTGACTATAAGTCGCCAGTAGGAGATAAGATAATGACCGGTGTTCATTAAACCGGCCTGGCTTTGACTATAAATCGCCAGTAGGAGACAAGATAATGACCGGTGTTCATTGAACCGGCCTGGCTTTTGACTATAAGTCGCCAGTATGAAATACAATAATGACTGGTGTTTATTAACCCGGCCTGGTTGTGATCAAATATCACTGGAACCGGTTTTCAAACCGGATTATATTATTCAAATCTTTAATAGCCAACATGGCTGGATTTTTATTATGGTTATCAATATTATGATTGAGGTTTTCAAAGTCGCTTTAAGCGCAATGGATATTATTTCATCGATGGAAGTGATTTATTCTACAAAGGAATAGTCCCGAGTTGCTGCAGGCTTACAACCCGGCACTTGGGGGCTACATTATTCAAATTGAGATTACATCAAATACACAAGTCTCATGACGCTGCAAGCATGCACCATGACACTTGGGGGCTAATGCAAAGTCATTTTTTGCTCACCTTATTGAAGACCCGACTCATCACATCATATTGAGCCAACCCTTGGGGGCTACCAATCGCTCCTGTCAACAATTCAAGGTACACAAGTATTAATCCATTATATTGAAGGGTCCACTGCTCAGTTGGTAAAGCACAAAGCTCTTAACCTTGTGGACGTGGGTTCAAACCCCACGATGGAAGTTACATTATGTAATGTTATTTTCAATGATTATATTTACAAAGTCCCTGCTCATTATTGCATAATGACCCGGCACTTGGGGGCTACATGTTGCTGTTCAAGTTTACATGATCATATTTTCAAAGTCCCTGCTCATTATTGCATAATGACCCGGCACTTGGGGGCTACATAATATGGAATATTCAGTTTTTGCTAGTGACTGGGATGAACAATCTGGATTTCTTCAAGGTTCCAACATTTATATTGAAACAAGTCTTAAGATATCACTATGTTCTCCTCTTAAGACTTGGGGGCTACAGGTAATATGCATATAAAGGAGGACCATCTTCAAATTCTCTGTTTTGGGTTAGTCCAGAAGATTAATTGTGTGACCCGGCGTTGGCAACAATCATAGCCCGGCATTTATAAACAGTCATGACCCGGAATTATCAGTTTTTTATAAACCGGCAATGGTGGTAATCATAAACTGGTATCTTCAAGCCGGCTGGGTATTAGTTTTGAATATTTTGAAGACCAATATTTTTATCAAGTCAGAGCATTGAAGGCCGAGTCAAATGGATTCTTTAATTGCAATATTTTTTCTACAAACAAGTTGATTATGAAGCTGGTCTGTTGACCCGGATTTTCTAGAAGAAGGACAAGGATTTACGGATGGTCAGGTGCCGGTTTACAAGAATTCTTAACCCGGAGCACAACCTATCAAATTTGTTCTTGTGGTTATTTTGTAGCATAAGTTTACCATGGATAAATCCAAGCTAAACTGGGGGCTAATGTCGGGGATATACCCCGCGGCGTAACCCGGCCGGAAGTATAACCCGGACGGACTTGGCGGTTTATTTGAGACCCGCTTTACACTTGGCAATTCACTGGTAACCCGCCGGGCGGATCACGGATGACAAGGCCCAAGGCCCAGAAGGCCGGTTCATGTATGGTGGGCCGATTTATGAAGAAAGCATAAGGAATATTCTCTTACAAAGGAAGCAAGACTAGGACTCCTTTTAATAAAGCAATCCTAATCCTACTAGGACTAGTGATGTAACCCGCCCCTTCAACATATATAAGGAGGGGCGGGGCTCCCCAAAGAGAAAAAAGTTTAGACAAATTCTCACAAATTAGAGGATCTCACAAGTTTCTAGGGCTAGACACAAAAAGCCGGTTTACCGGCGACACCATGAGGATCATAATGAGACCTAGCCTCAAACAGCACGTAGGGCTATTACCGGATGATGTTTCCCGGGGCCCGAAGCTGTCTAAACCCTTGTCTTGTGTTGCGTCTCTCGATTCCGCTCAACCCCTCTCAAGCTACTACATAAATGCGCGGCCTCACGACTAAGTCCGCTAAACCGGACATCTGACGTGCTAATTCCACGACACCGGCCCTCGCTGCGGCACCCTTCCAGGCCTCGAAGCGGTGGCTGGCTACCTCCAGCCAGTCGGCAGTCCGGCTGGGAGTGCGGAGTACTGGACGCCTGCCCGGAGGGCGGCCAGTACTTGGGCACCAGCACGTTGCAGGCGGCGGAGCACGCGGTGGGCCGGCTGGAGGCGCGCCTTGACAGCAAGGAGCTGTTCGGTGGGAGTCCGAGGCGCGTTGGGCGCAATCAGCCGGCCAGCCTCGCGCCTCTGGTCGCGCTGGACCTCGATGGCCTGGCTGGTGGCCACAGAATGGCCCGGGAAGAATTCTGCAAGAACTAGACAAAGAGTCAAAAGAAAGAAAGCTAGCCGTAGCAGACAGCAAGCACAAGAAAGAAGGGCAGGCGGCTTACCTTCGACCATGACTGCAATGGCCCCTTAGCCGTCTTGCAGAGCCGCCTCCTTCTCGGCCTAGTTCGAGCGCTCGGTCTCGAACTCAGCCCGAAGGAGCACCTCGGCGTCCGCCAGCTTCCCAAGCTCCGCCTTGTGCGTCGCCGCCTGGTCTGCCAGCTCCTTGGCCAGGCGTTCCCGCTCCTTGGTGGCAAGTTCCGCCTGAACTCCGCCCAGCTGGTTGTGGAGGTCGGTCGCAGTCACTGGCAAGAGAGGAGAAAGAGCGTCAGCATCAGCAAAAAGACAAGACAACCTTGGAGTTGCAAGCCGCTTGCTCAGCAGCCGGCTCGGAACTCGGGGACTACACCCGGCGGGTGCGCTCACGCGCCCCCACAAGGAGGAAAAGAAAACACTCACCCTGGCTGTCGGCCAGAGCAGTCCTCAGTTGCGCCAGCTCCTGACGCTGGGAGTTGAAGGCTGCCACCCGTAGATTGTGGTAATCCTGCAACAAGAAACAAGTTAGCCCACAAAGTATACCTTGGAGTTCCAAGCCGCCTGCTCAGCAGCCGGCTCAAAACTCGGGGACTACACCCAGTGGGTGCACTGACGCGCCCCCACGGAAGAAATTGGAGGAATAAAAATTAAAACAAGGAGTCAACGTACCCGAAGGGAAGTTCGCGTGTCCAGGAACTCCCGCATAACCGTCTGCACGACCTCACCCAGAGAATTGAAGCGGTAGTTGACGTCTCGCGACACAACAATCAACGCACCACCACCTCCGGCGTGCAGCCTGGCGGCGCCGCGCTGGTGACCTCATTCTTCGGCGTTGACGAGCTGGCGGTGCCGGCCTCTACTCGTCGTGGCTCAGAGACTGCCCTCGCAGGACGCAGGCGGGTAGGGGCTCGGGGGGCCGGCTGTGGGCCTGTCACCAGCATGCCTTCAGCCGGTGGCACCTCCGCTCCCACAGGCCGGCTGTCCTGCATGCCAGCAGGCGGCGCGGGGGGCGTCACCTCCATCTCCATGGCGGCGCGGCTGTCTCCCTCATTGTTGAGAGTCGGCAGCTCGTCAGCAGCCGGCAGTTGAACGGACGGCTCCAGAGAGCCCATGTCTTGGGGGTTGGTGCGGTCCGCCGGCTGCTGGAGGCCAGCCTCCTGCTCCTAGACTCGGGTGGCGGCGTCTGTCTGGGCCTTGGTGGCTGCCTCGGCCTCCGCCTTGGCAGCAGCATCAGCCTCCGCCCGCTCACGGGCTGCGGTTTCCTGCTCCTCGCGCGCCTCACGGGGGTTTCTCTCCGTCACCTCCCGGAGCGCGGCGGCGGGATCCACGCGGCGCGGCGCAGGGGGGCATCCGTGCCCCCAACAACATAACCCACAGGCGCCCGCGAGAGAGAAAGCGGGGCGTTGTTGGGGCATTCCCAAGAAGATAGCAAATTAGGCGCAAAGGGGGCGAAAGAATAAGATGAATGCAAAAGAAAAGAGAAATGCGGTACTTACCCAGATACAGCTGGCCTAGGTTTAGGAACCCTAGGAATAACTGCTTTGGCGGCTGCCTCCTCGCGCTTGGTGGCGGCGGTATACAGCCGGAGCCTCTTGGGCTTGCTGCCAGACGGCCTAGCAGAGGACTGGCGCTTCACGCCGCCGGCTGCGGCTGGCGGCCCCACCTGGTGGCCGCCGCGCCCAGACAGGTTCGCCTCTCGGACGCGAACTGGCACCTCCTCCTCCTCGTCCGGCCAGCTCTCGACGCCACCTTCTGGCGGGCCGTCTGCTGGCTGGCCCCCGCCACTTGTTACCTCCTCCTCCTCCTCCTCCACAGCGGCGGCCCCAAGATCGGGGTCGCTCGTGTCGCTCTGGGAGCGATTTGGTTCCAGGGGCGGCCCGGCTAGTCAGAGCCCGGCGCTGGCTGGCCAGGGAAGATCTGCAAGCGGCACAAGGATCGGGCGGATGGGACGGGCGGAGAGAGAAGACAGAAGAATAAGGAAAAAGAGAGCTCACCGCAGGCGGCTGGTTGCTGCGGCTATATGGCGGCTTGTCGAAGGCCCAGCCCGAGTCGGAGAGCTTGCAATTGGAGACAGAATTCACCAAGCATGCCACCTCCTTATATTTCATCGGCTTGGTGCATGTCCGGCTCGGGTCCCGGTGCCCACTCATGTCACAGATTATGTGCGGGCGGGACTGCAGCGGCAGCACCCGACGCTCTGCAAAAGTAAGCAGGAGATCCGAGAACACAAGGCCCTCATTATCCCTCAACTCCCGGAAGCGCCGCACGGCGATGGAGGCCCCTTGGGTGAGGGAGACGGGCCGGGTCTTCCAAGAGTCACGGGGCTCGGCAGGTGGGTCGGGTGCCCAGTCCGGCAGGGCGAGGAAATCTTGCGCGGGGTCGACGTTGGAGACATAGAAGTATGTCTTCTGCCACAGCTTCATCGACTGCACAAGCTGGGGCGGCGGGAAGTAGTTCTTGGCCCCGCTGTGCTTCACAGTAATGCATCCCCCACACTGGGCCGCCATGCCCTGGACCGCGGTGCCAAGCTTCATATAGAAGAACTCGGTCCACAACTCCATCGTGGGAAGAATCCCGAGGAACACCTCGCAGAGGACAACGAAGGCGGACAGCGTCACCACCGTGTTTGGTGTGAGGTGGTGGGGCTGGATGTTGAAGAACTCGAGGAAGGAGCGGAAGAAGCCGCTGGCGGGGAGCCCGATGCCACACGGGAAGTGCGAGCGGAAAACGACCCGCTCGCCGAACCGCGGCACCTGCCGGATTTCCTCCGCCGGCAGCAGGCGCACGGCGATCTTGTCTTCGGAGGGAAACTTCCGCGCGCGGAGGACGTAGAAGATGTGTTCGGCGAGGACCTCGCTGCCGTCCCACTCGCCGGAGTGGCGGGCCGGCACCTGCGCCGCGGAAGCCATGGCTCGGGGCACGGATTCTTTCCGCCGGAGAGCTGCGAGCGGAGGTGGCGAGGAGCGCGAGGGAGAGCATGGGAGAAGAAGAAGAATGGAGTGGCGTATGTGCGCGAACGGCGCTAACCCCCCTCCCCCAGCCTACTTATAGGCTCGGGGCGACGAAGCCGAGGGGACGGGGCGTGGGATTAACTGCTCCACGCCCCGCACGATCCCCACCTTTTTCACGCCTAATCCGCACGCATTAAATGCGCGTGGGGAGGGAAATCGATTGCCTCTGCCACACTAGATTCGCGCGCGGACCAAGGCCCTGTAGTGGCGGGCCCCATCCCGCTGCTATGTCCCGTCACGCGCGTGGGCTGGCAGGCTGACGTGACAGGGCGACGACGCGTGGAGTGCCGCCAACGGTCAGCAGACCCATGCCGCAGCCCGCCGTCCAAACGGTATCTTCCTCTCGAAGGCTTGAAGATAGAGGCCCGGCTGCCAGAAGCCGGCCCTTGACAGAGGCCCGGCTGCCAGCAGCCGGCCCTTTCCAGAAGACGGACAAGGGACACCAAACCTTACTTGGAGTGGGAAGCTGCTGGAACCCCGTAGCCCCAATCGCAACCGCGGAGTTCCACCAGCTTCGGGGACTACTGTCGGAGATATTGACCACGGGTGTCCTCATCGACCAGCCATAGTATTTCAAGACAAATGGGGGCCGTCTGTCATCCCCCGGCCGCCTGCTCATCGGGCCGCCTCCTGGGGCAGCTAAGACCAGGAGCCGGCTGCCAGCATGCGGCAGTGACTAGAAGATGGTCTCGCGCCTCCTCCTCAGGACGCGTGATGGGAGACCACGACAAGGCTAAGGCATGGCTACAGTTGAGCATGTCCTTAGAGAATCTATAAGGGCGTAGCTACAGTGAGGATGTATCTTACGGACGTCACTTAAGCGGCGTATCACTATAGCCATGCTGCCGGTGACCAAGCCTCGGTCAGAGGAAGCCACTATCCCACTACCCATAGGCGGCAGGGCCAGCAGGCGGCAGGACCCACCGGCCAGTGGGTCAGCCGGAGGCAAGCGGCCCTGGCAGGCGGCCTGGAGAGATGGTCCGTCTGGTAGCAGGCGGCTCACCGTGCCCTAGGAGTCTGAACCTCATCAAGATGACAAGACAGGACGTGATGGCAGCGTACGGTAGGAGGCGGCGGCACTGTAGCCATTTCCCTCCTGACGATGCTGCCGTCAGCAGAGGAGCGCCTATAGTGAAAGGCAGTCACGGGGGCCCACAGACGACGGGCCCGAGCAGACAGGCGGAGAGGCTGGCACCCGAAGACGCTGATAGCTGGGGGCCATTCCGCCTGGATTACTATTGTACCCCTGGGGGTAGGCCTATATAAACCCCCGAGGGTCCTCCATGTGGAGGGGTTGGACTCTAAGAAGAAGATAAAGATAGAAGAGAGAAGGAGAAACCCTATCCACCATTCTGATTCCCTAGAGCGAAGGTAGAAGAGCTAGCTTTGCCCTTCTTCGTCCTCTAGACGACACAGCTCAAGGAGCATCCTTGTAGCTACCCTATTGACATTAGTCATGACGCGGAGTCCCCGCAAATTAGGACTAGGGGTGTTATCTCCATGGAGAGCCCCAAACCTGGGTAAGATTCGTAGGCGTCCTAAGTTCTGCCTTATCCCGCTTCCAGGGCCCGGCGACGTTCTATTGTCCCCATGCATGATAAGCCATCCTTTGGCATATGTCACACCAAAACCCCGACAATAACCATGATGCTAATGATGCAAAGCCACAAGCTTGGGGATGCTATGTTTGATGAAGATGATATTTTTTGTCCCCCAAGTTGTGATGAGCAAATTTATTATGATGAAAGCATGCCACCTATTTATGATGATTATTCTGATGACACTTATGCTATTAAGAATAATGATAGCCATGAAACTTGTCATCATAATTTTAGTTTTCAATTGGATTATGCTTCACATGATAGCTATTTTGTTGAATTTGCTCCTCCCACTACTATGAATGAGAAGCATTTTGCTTATGTGGGGAGTAGTAAAATTTCTATGCAAGTAGATCATGAAAATAATGCTTATGTGATGGTTATATTGTTGAATTCATTCATGACGCTACTAAAAATTATTATGAGGGGGGAACATATGCTTTTAGGAGTTGCAGTAATATCAAGTTTCCTCTCTATGTGCTTAAAATTTTGAAGCTATGCTTGTTTTGCTTTCCTATTCTAGTTGCTTATTGTTCACATAAGTTGTTTGTTCACAAAATCCCTATGCATAGGAAGTGGGTTAGACTTATATGTGCTAGTCATATTCTTCTTGATGCTCTCTTTATGTTTCAATTCTTATCTTTTATGCGAGCATCATTGAAATCATCATGCCTAGCTAGGGGCGTTAAACGATAGTGCTTGTTGGGAGGCAACCCAATTTTATTTTCTTGGTTTTTGCTTCTTTTTAGGAATAAATATTGCATCTAGCTTCTGTTTAGATGTGTTTTAATTAGTGTTCGTGTCAAGTAGAACCTTTGGGAAGACTTGGGTGAAGTTTATGTGATCATGCTGTAAAAAACAGAAACTTTAGCGCTCATGAGATTAGCTACCATTTTTACTAGAGAGTGATTTTTAGTTCATTCTTTTTGCATATGCTTAATAGACAAATTCCCCACATCCACCAATTTATTTCAGAATTTTTAGAGTTACAGAAGTATTCGAAAGTTACAGATTGCTACAGACTGTTCTATTTTTGAAAGATTCTGTTTTCTATGTGTTGTTTGCTTATTTTGATGAATCTATGAGTAGTATCGGAGGGTATGAACCATAGAGAAGTTGGAATACAGTAGATATAACACCAATATGAATTTAGAATGAGTTCATAACAGTACCTAAGTGGTGGTTTTATTTTCTTATACTAACGGAGCTTACGAGTTTTCTGTTGAGTTTTGTGTTGTGAAGTTTTCAAGTTTTGGGTAAAGATTCGATGGACTATGGAATAAGGAGTGGAAAGAGCCTAATCTTGGGGATGCCCAAGGCACCCCAAGGTAATATTTAAGGACAACCAAAAGCCTAAGCTTGGGGATGCCTCGAGAAGGCATCCCCTCTTTCTTCTTCGTCTATCGGAAACTTTACTCGATGCTATATTTTTATTCACCACATGATATGTGTTTTGCTTGAAGCGTCAATTTATTTTATTTTGTTTTGCTTGGTATTTGAATAATATCCCAAGATCTGAAATTCTTAAATGTTATAGAGTCTTCACATAGTTACACAATTATTAAACTACTCATTGATCTTCACTTATATCTTTTGGAGTAGTTTGTCGGTTGCTCTAGTGCTTCACTTATATCTGTTTAGAGCATGGCGGTGATTTTATTTTGAAGAAATAGATGAACTCTCATGCTTCACTTATATTATTTTGAGAGTCTTTTAGAACAGCACGGTAATTGGCTTGGGTTATGAAATTAGTCCTAATATGATAGGCATCCAAGATGGGTATAACAAAAACTTTCTTACAAGTGCATTGAATATTATGAGAAGTTTGATACTTGATGATAGTTTTGAGATATGAGGATGGTGATATTAGAGTTATGCTAGTAGGGTAATTATGAATTCAAGAAATACTTGTGTTAAAGTTTGTGATTATCGTAGCATGCACGTATGGTGAACCGCTATGTGACGAATTTAGAGCATGAGGTATTTATTGAGTGTCATCCTTTGTGTGGAGTCAGGGGCGCGCGATGGTTAACTCCTACCAACCTCCCCCCTAGGAGCATGCGTTGATTGCTTTGTTTTGATGACTCGTAAATTTTTGCAATAAGTATATGAGTTCTTTATGACTAATGTTGAGTCCATGGATTATACGCACTCTCACCCTTCCACCATTGCTAGCCTCTCTTGTACGGCGCAACTTTCGCCGGTACCATACACCCACCATATACCTTCCTCAAAACAACCACCATACCTACCTATCATGGCATTTCCATAGCCATTCAGAGATATATTGCCATGCAACTTTCCACCGATCCGTTCATATGACACGCTTCATATTTTCATATTGTCATGCATGATCATGTAGTTGACATCGTATTTGTGGCAACGCCACCATTCACATTTCATTCATATATGTCACTCTTGATTCATTGCACATCCCGGTACACCGCTGGAGGCATTCATATAGAGTCATATTTTGGTCTAGCTTCGAGTTGTAATCTTTGAGTTGTAAGTCAATAAAAGTGTGATGATCTTCATTATTAGAGCATTGTCCCATGTGAGGAAAGGCCAAATAAAAAAATAAAAAAAAAGATGGCCCAAAAAAATATAGAGAGGGGCTAAATAAAAAAAGCCCCTCCAAAAAAATGAGAGAAAAGAGAGAAGGGACAATGCTACTATCCTTTTCCACACTTGTGCTTCAAAGTAGCACCATGATCTTCATGATAGAGAGTCTCTTGTTTTGTCACCTTCATATACTAGTGGGAATTTTCATTATAGAACTTGGCTTGTATATTCCAATGATGGGCTTCCTCAAATGCCCTAGGTCTTCATGAGCAAGCAAGTTGGATGCACACCCACTTAGTTTCTTTTGTTGAGCTTTCATACATTTATAGCTCTAGTGCATCCGTTGCATTGCAATCCCTACTCACTCACATTGATATCTTTTTATGGGCATCTCCATAGCCCATTGATACGCCTAGTTGATGTGAGACTATCTTCCTTCTTTTGTCTTCTCCACAACCACCACTCTATTCCACCTATAGTGCTATATCCATGGCTTACGCTCATGTATTGCGTGAAAGTTGAAAGGTTTGAAAAAAATTCAGTATGAAAACAATTGATGGGCTGAGACCGGGGTTGTGTATGATATGAATATTTTGTGTGATGAAGAGGGAGCATAGCCAGACTATATGATTTTGTAGGGATAACTTTCTTTGGCCATGTTATTTTGAGAAGACATGTTTGCTTTGTTAGTATGCTTGAAGTATTATTATTCCTATGTCAATATAAACTTTTATCTTGAATCTTATGGATCTGAACATTCATGCCACAATAAAGTAAATTACATTGAGAATTATGTTGGTTAGCATTCCACATCAAAAATTATGTTTTTATCATTTACCTACTCGAGGACGAGCAGGAATTAAGCTTGGGGATGCTTGATACGTCTCCAACGTATCTATAATTTTTTATTGTTCCATGCTATTATATTATCCTTCTAGGATGTTTTATGGGCTTTTATATACACTTTTATATGATTTTTGGGACTAACCTATTAACCTAGAGGCCAGTGCCAGTTTGTTTTTTTCTTGTTTTTGAGTTTTACACAAAAGGAATATGAAACGGAGTCCAATTGGCGTGTCAATTTTTGATGATTTTTTCTTGACCAAAAGAAGCCCCCGAAGTAAAAGAGTTGGGCCAGGAGAGTCACGGGCTGCCCACGAGGGTGGGAGCGCGCCCACCCCAAGTGGTGGCGCCCCCCTATCTCGTGGACAGCCCGGAGACCCCCTGACTTGTGCCCTACGCCAAAAATCCTATAAATACAGAAACCTCCAGAAAATAACCTAGATCGAGAGTTCCCCCGCTGAAAGCCTTTGTTGCCACCAAAAACCAATCTAGACCCCATTCTGGCACCCTGCCGGAGGGGGAATCCCTCTCCGGTGGCCATCTTCATCATCCCGGCTCTCTCCATGACGAGGGAGGAGTAGTCCACCCTCGGGGCCGAGGGTATGTATCAGTAGCTATGTGTTTGATTTCTCTCTCTCGTGTTCTTGAGATGGCACGATCTTGATGTATCGCGAGCTTTGCTATTATAGTTAGATCTTATGATGTTTCTCCCCCTCTACTCTCTTGTGATGAATTGAGTTTTCCCTTTGAAGTTATCTTATCGGATTGAGTCTTTAAGGATTTGAGAACACTTGATGTATGTCTTGCATGTGCTTCTCTATGGTGACAATGGGATATCACGTGATCTACTTGATGTATGTTTTGGTGATCAACTTGCAGGTTCTGTGACCTTGGGAATCTATGCATAGGGTTTGTCACACGTTTTTGTCTTGACTCTCCGGTATAAACTTTGGGGCACTCTTTGAAGTTCTATGTATTGGTTGAATAGATGTTATTGAGATTGTGTGATGCATATCGTATAATCATGCCCACGGATACTTGAGGTGACAATGGAGTATCTAGGTGACATTAGGGTTTTGGTTGATTTGTGTCTTAAGGTGTTATTCTAGGAAGAAATCTATGATAGATCGAACGGAAAGAATAGCTTCGTGTTATTTTACTATGGACTCTTGAATAGATCGATCAGAAAGGATAACTTTGAGGTGGATTCGTACCCTACGATGATCTCTTCATTTGTTCTCCACTATTAGTTACTTTGGGGTGACTCTTTGTTGCATGTTGAGGGCTAGTAATATGATCCAATTATGTTATCCTTGTTGAGAGAACTTGCACTAGTGAAAGTATGAACCCTAGGCCTTGTTTCCTATCATTGCAACACCGTTTATGCTCATGTTTACCACTTGCTACCTTGGTGTTTTTATATTTTCAGTTTACAAAAACATATATCCACCATCCATATTGCACTTGTATCACCATCTCTTCGCCGAACTAGTGCACCTATACAATTTACCATTGTATTGGGTGTGTTGGGGACACAAGAGACTCTTTCTTATTTGGTTGCAGGGTTGTTTGAGAGAGACCATCTTCATCCTATGCCTCCCACAGATTGATAAACCTTAGGTCATCCACTTGAGGGAAATTTGCTACTGTCCTACAAACCTCTGCACTTGGAGGCCCAACAACGTCTACAAGAAGAAGGTTGCGTAGTAGACATCACCACTTCATCTCGTCCATCCTAGCAGGCAACACAGAAAGTTTTTTCAAGACATCTATCAAGAGAGTAGGTGCTTGATTGGTTGGAGAAATTGTGGCCAGTGTACGCTGAGCTCTAGTGTATAGTTGTTCAACATTGTGTATACAGCCTTGAGCTTCCCAAGCATATCTTGGTTAAGATTGCTACTCCTGCGACCTGTGTAAGTCATAGATTGGTTAGAGGCGGTTTATACTATCAAGGAAAAGATTCACTTTTGATGATTAGCAAGGCGATTCACCAAAGATAGCAGAAACCATCTGTGATACACGGTGTTTTAAACCGGTGAGCTCAGTGGTCACCTCTTGAACGGCTGCCTCCGCCTTTTCAGCTTGCTGCATCAAAGTAGTCCTTTCTTCAGCCCAAGCGTTTTTCTTCGCCTCAAAACTGGTCTTCAGCTTTTCCGTTTCATCCACGCTATATTGGAATTTTGACTCAGCTTTCCGGGTCTCAGATTCTTGATTCTCCAGCCGGGTCTTTGCATCAGCCAATCTGATTGAAGTTCAGCAGTGGCATTCTGTACAAACACAGAGATGCAAATACATTCATATCCGGGTTACAGGAATATAAGTCCCATGCCTTTTGCAAGCAACAACACGTGGCACTTGGGGACTAATGTCTGCCGAAACATTCTTCATACAATGGCTCATATAAATAAGTCCCAAGCACTTTGCATGCAAGAATACTTGGCACTTGGGGGCTAATGCATATCGCTTGTGACTTCTTATTCCTTTATGATAACCCGGTGGTGCCGTAAACAGTAACAGTCGGTTTATGGGGGCTATACAGGTAAGCTCTCTTTATAAACAATGGTGAACAGGACCGGCTCAGTCATGCTGATTAAACCGGCCCTTGGGGGACTACGGATGCAATGTTAATCAAAATCCGGTTTTACTATAATGGTGAAAGCCGGCCTTGGAAGGATTCTACTAAAGATGCTCATGCTTATTCTAAGTTTACAGCATATTCAATTTCATCATACCCAGTAGACTTGGGGGCTAGCAGGATGTACATAACTTATTCAAGCAGGAATTCTTACCTCAAATTTTTGATGCATCTGCTTCACCATATCAACTTCAAGATTACGGCTGGTGTTTACTTGATTGAGGTAGCCAGAAAGTATTTCTCTACTACTCAATTGCGCATAGTGGGTGACATCAAACCTCACTTTCCGCCTTTCAATGAACTCTTGTTTGGCGGAGTGCTTAGCCAAGATAGTTGGATTTCCCGGTTCTTTAAAGCCGGTGCGAGTGATCATCACATCTTCACTATGCTCTTCTGACGGTTTAAGTGGGCTTGATGATTCATTGTTCAAAGAATTGATATTTGTGTGGTCAAGGGAGAGATCTGGAATTTCAGGTGGAACATCATGGGCAGGTTCTTTTGGTTGTTTTTCAGAAGCATCTAATGTTGGGACTTGCTGCTCCGGTTCAACGACTTTAGGATATTCAGCCGGCTTAGTCACCTTTGCCTTCTTACTAGGCTTTGCTTGGCCACTGCACGGGTTATGACAAGTCAGTACAATTATAAAAGCATAAGGAGGTATAGTATAAAAAGTAATTGTTTTTACCCAGGGGCAGTTTTGAAAGCCGGCAGCTGGGTCTGTGATGAGTCGACGAAGGAAGAGCGAGAAACCTCCTGGTAATTTGAATCGGAAGAATTAAGTGGCTGGCGAATGAGACATGCCAGCGGGTAAAAAGAATTTATGTTCGGAAGGACCTCGTTTTGACATTTCCGTCGAACTGGAGTATTTGGTAAGCCAGAGGATAATTCTTCACCACCGCTATTCCGAGTCTGTCGCCGGTTCTCGTGCTGATGTTTCTTCAAAAGAAACTGAGGATCCAAATGAGCTAAGGGGTGTGAAAAGCTTACTTTCCGGGTTACTTGTCGAATTTTCTGTCTTGGCAAATGTGCTAAGCCGGAGGGAATAATAGTTACCTCTTCCTCAATTGCTTGGTTGGCCCCCGTGTCATCCTGAGAATAATCAATTTCAATAAGATAATTGAAAAAGGAGCGGAGGGGGTCTAGGGATACCTCCGACTCAGAGCTGTCGTTCAGCTCAAATAGTTCAGAGGCACTTGGTTTCCTTTTAGCTTTCTTGGCGGCTTTCTTGGCAGCCCTGGCCTTTTTGGTAGCTTCATGGTCATATTTTTTCTTCCAAAAATCAGATTCTGCCTGTGAAAGTCAGTAAAATTGAGTTAACAGAATATTCAAATGATGTGGTAAAAGTAAAGTAAGTTAGAGACTCACATCCAGTGGCAGGTTAAGTTTGCAGAAAGGGTTCTGACCCACTTTGCTGCAATCTTCCATATCTTCATTCAGAAGGGTCTTTGTCATTTTAGTGATTGTCTCATCAGTCAAACACAAGGAGCTGTGGTGTAATGGATCCTTTGTACCACCCGTGTAAGTATACATTAAGCCGGGTCAGCGACTCAAGGGTATGATTCGCCAAGAAACCCAGTAAGAAACCAAGTCAATACCAGTTAACCCATTTCCCAATAGAGCCTTGACCTTCGCAATAGTGGGGGCAAAAAATTTACGTTCAACAGTGGTAAGCTTTTTAAGAAGATGATGCTTTGGGTCAATGAAGGAAATATTCCCTAAAGGCAATAATAAAGTTGTTATTTCTATTTCCTTATATATCATGATCAATGTCTTTTATTCATGCTAGAATTGTATTAACCGGAAACTTAGTACATGTGTGAATACATAGACAAAACAGAGTGTCCCTAGTATGCCTCTACTAGACTAGCTCGTTAATCAAAGATGGTTATGTTTCCTAACCATAGACATGTGTTGTCATTTGATGAATGGGATCACATCATTAGGAGAATGATGTGATGGACAAGACGCATCCGTTATCTTAGCAACTTGATCGTTTAATTTTACTAATATAGCTTTCTTCATGACTTATACATGTTCCTATGACTATGAGATTATGCAACTCCCAAATACCGGAGGAACACCTTGTGTGCTATCAAACGTCACAACGTAACTCGGTGATTATAAAGATACTCTACAGGTGTCTCCGAAGGTGTTTGTGGTGTCGCCATAGTACGAGAATAGGATTTGTCACTCTAAGTTTCGGAGAGGTATCTCTGGGCCCTCTCGGTAATACACATCATAATAAGCCTTGCAAGCAAATGACTAATGAGTTAGTCACGAGATGATGTATTACGGAACGAGTAAAGAGACTTGACAATAACGAGATTGAACTAGGTATGATGATACCGATGAATGAATCTCGGGCAAGTAACATATCGATCACAAAGGGAACAACGTATGTTGTTATGCGGTTTGACCAAAAAAGATCTTCGTAGAATATGTAGGAGCCAATATGAGCATCCAGGTTCCGCTATTGGTTATTGACCGGAGATGAGTCTCGGTCATGTCTACATAGTTCTCGAACCCGTAGGGTCCGCACGCTTAACGTTTGATGATGATCGGTATTATGAGTTATGAGTATTGATGTACTGAAGGTAGTTCGGAGTCCCGGATGTCATCACGGACATGACGAGGAGTCTCGGAATGTATGAGACATAAAGATTAATATATTGGACAACTATATTTGGACACTAGAAGTGTTCCGGGTGATTTCGGAGAAAACCGAAGTGCCGGAGGGGTTACCGGAACCCCCCGGGAGAGTATTGGGCCATAGTGGGCCATGAGGGAAAGAGAGAGGTAGCCCACTAGGACTGCCCCCCCCCCCCAGGGAATCCTAGTTGGACTAGGAGTGGGGGGGAGGCGCCATTCTCCTTCCTTCTCCCCTTCTTCTTCCTTTCCTACTCCTAGTAGTAATAGGAAAGGGGGATTCCTACTCCTACTAGGAGTAGGGAAGCTCCCACCTTGGCGCGCCCCTAGGGCCGGCGGGCCCTCCCCCATGCTCCTTTATGTACAGGGGCAGGGGCAGCCTAGAACACACAAGCAACATTGTTTTAGTCATGTGTGGTGCCCCCCTCCACAGAAACACACCTCGGTCATATCGTTGCAATGCCTAGGCGAAGCCCTGCGTCGGTAACTTCATCATCTCAGTCACCACGCCGTCGTGCTGACGAAACTCCCCCGTGAAGCTCAACTGGATCAAGAGCTCGTGGGACGTCATCGAGCTGAACGTGTGCTGAACACGGAGGTGCCGTACATTATGTGCTTGGATCGGTTGGATCGCGAAGATGTTTGACTACATCAACCGCGTCACTAGACGCTTCCGCTATCGGTCTACGAGGGTATGTAGACACACTCTCACCTCTTGTTGATATGCATCTAGTAGATAGATCTTGCCTGATCGTAGGAATTTTTTTTGAAATACTATGTTCCCCAACAGTGGCATCATGAGCCAGGTCTATGCGCAGATGATATGCACGAGTAGAACACAATGAGTTGTGGGCGATAATAGTCATACTGCTTACCAGCATGTTATACTTTGATTCGGCGGTATTGTTGGATGAAGCATCCCGGACTGACATTACGCGTACGCTTTCGCGAGACTGGTTCTACCGACGTGCTTCACACACAGGTGGCTGGCGGGTGTCAGTTTCTCCAACTTTAGTTGAATCGAGTGTGGCTACGCCTGGTCCTTGTGAAGGTTAAAACAACACATAATTGACGAAAAATTGTTATGGTTTTTGTATGCATATGTAAGAACGGTTCTTGCTAAGCCCGTAGCAGCCATGTAAAACTTGCAACAGCAAAGTAGAGGACGTCTAACTTGTTTTTGCGGGCATGTTGTGATGTGATATGGTCAAGACATGATGAGTTATACGTTGTTGTATGAGATGATCATGTTTTGTAAATTATCAGCAACCGGCAGGAGCCTTATGGTTGTCACTTTATTGTATGAACTACGAGGGCCATGTAATTGCTTTACTTTATCACTATGAGTTAGCGATAGTAGTAGTAGCAAAAAAATAGTTGGCGAGACAACCACAACGCGACGATGAAGATCATGGGTCAAGCCGGTGACGATGGAGATCATGACGATGCTTTGGAGATGGAGATCAAAAGCACAATATGATGATGGCCATATCATGTCGCATATTTTGATTGCATGTGATGTTTATCTTATTATGCTTCTTATTTTGCTTAGTACGACGGTAGCATTATAAGATGATCCCTTACAAAATTTCAAGGTACAAGTGTTCTCCCTGAGTATACACCATTGCGAAAGTTCGTCGTGCCGAGACACCACGTGATGATCAGGTGTGATACGCTCTACATTCAAATACAATGGGTGTAAGACAGTTTTGCACATGCAGAATACTCGGGTCAAACTTGATCGAGCCTAGCATGTACAGACATGGCCTCGGAACACTGGAGACTGAAAGTTCGAGCATGAATCATATAGTAGATATGATCAACATAAGATGTTCACCATTGAAAACTACTCCATCTCACGTGATGATCGGACATGGTTTAGTTGATTTGGATCACGTGATCATTTAGATGACTAGAGGGATGTTTATCTAAGTGGGAGTTCTTTAGTAATATGATTAATTGAACTTTAATTTATCATGAACTTAGTCCTGATAGTATTTGCAAATCATGTTGTAGATCAATAGCTCGCGTTATAGCTCCCCCATGTTTTTGATATGTTCCTGGAGAAAACAAAGTTGAAAGATGTTTGTAGCAATGATGTGGACTAGGTCCATGATCTGAGGATTTTCCTTATTGCCGCACAGAAGAATTATGTCCTTGATGCACCCCTAGGTGACAGACCTATTGCAGGAGCAGATGCAGACATTATGAATATTTTCACAAAAGCTCGGTATGATGACTACTTGATAGTTTAGTGCACCATGCTTTACGACTTAGAATCGGGTCTTCAAAAATGGTTTGAATGCCACGGAGCATATAAGATGTTCTGAGTTGAAATTGGTATTTCATACTCATGCCTGCATCAAGAGGTATGAGACCTCTGACACTACTTTCCCTACAAGATGGAGGAGAATAGCTCAACCAGTGAGCATGTGCTCAGACTGTCTGGGTACTACAATTGCTTGAATCAAGTGGGAGTTAATCTTCCAGATAAGATAGTAATTGACAAAGTTCTCTAGTCACTATCTCCAAGTTACTAGAACTTTGTGATGAACTACAATATGCAAGGGATGACTAAACTAATTCCCGAGCTCTTCGTGATGCTGAAGTCGACAAAGGTAGAAATCAAGAAAGAGCATCAAGTGTTGATGGTTAACAAGAAAACTTGTTAAGAAAAGGGCAAAGGGATAGAAGGGAAACTTCAAGAAGATTGACAAGCAAATTTCCACTCCCGTGAAGAAACCCAAAGCTAAACTCAAGCGTGAAACTAAGTGCTTCTACTGCAAAGGAAATGGTCACTGGAAGTGGAACTGCCCTAGATACTTGGCGGATAAGAAGGATGGCAAAGTGATCAATGGTATATTTGATATACAGATTATTGATGTGTACTTTACTAGTGTTCATAGCGACCCCTGGTATTTGATACCGGTTCAATTGCTAAAATTAGTAACTTCAAATGAGAGTTGCAGAATGAACAGAGACTAGTTAAAGGTGAAGTGATGATGTGTGTTGGAAGTGGTTCCAAGATTGATATGATCATCATCGCACACTCCCTAATACTTTCGAGGTTAGTGTTGAACCTAAATAAATGTTGTTTGGTGTTTGCATTGAGCATGAATACGATTTGATCGTGTTTACTGCAATAAGTTTATTCATTTAAAGTCAAAGAATAATTGTTGTTCTATTTACATGAATAAAACCTTAGATGGTCATATACCCAATAAAAATAGTTTGTGGGATCTCGATCGTAGTGATACACATATTCATAATATTGAAGCCAAAAGATGCAAAGTTAATAATGATAGTGCAACTTTTTTGTGGCACTGTCGTTTAGGTCATATTGGTGTAAAGCGCATGAAGAAACTCCATGATGATGGACTTTTGGAATCACTTGATTATGAATCACTTGGTGCTTGCGAACCATGCCTCATGGGCAAGATGACTAAAACTCCGTTCTCCGGAACAATGGAGCGAGCAACTGATTTGTTGGAAATCATACATACTGATGTATGTGGACCGATGAGTGTTGAGGCTCGCGGTGGGTATCGTTATTTTCTGACCTTCACAGATGATTTGAGCAGACATGGGTATATCTACTTGATGATACATAAGTCTGAAACATTTGAAAAGTTCAAAAATTTCAGAGTGAAGTGGAAAATCATCATAACAAGAAAATAAAAGTTTCTACGATGTGATCGCGGTGAATATTTAAAGTTACGAGTTTGGCCTTCATTTAAAACAATGTGAAATAGTTTCACAACTCACACCACCTGGAACACCACAGCGTAATGGTATGTCCGAACGCCGTAACCGAAATTTATTAGATATGGTGTGATCTAAGATGTCTCTTACCGATTTACCACTATCATTTTGGGGTTATGCATTAGAGACAGCTGCATTCACGTTAAACAGGGCACCATCTAAATCCGTTGAGACGACACCGTATGAACCATGTTTTGGCAAGAAACCTAAGCTGTCGTTTCTTAAAGTTTGTGGCAGTGATGCTTATGTGAAAAAAGTTTCAACCTGATAAGCTCGAACCCAAATCGGAGAAATGTGTCTTCATAGGATACCCAAAGGAAACTATTGGGTACACCTTCTATCATAGATCCAAAGGCAAGATATTCGTTGCTAAAAATGGATACTTTCTAGAGAAGGAGTTTCTCTCAAAAGAAGTGAGTGGGAGGAAAGTGGAACTTGATGAGGTAATTGTACCTTCTCCCGAATTGGAAAGTAGTACATCAGAGAAACTAGTTCTAGTGATTCCTACACCAATCAGCGAGGAAGCTAATGATGATGATCATGAAACTTCAGATCAAGTTACTACTAAACCTCGTAGGTCACCTAGAGTGCGTTTCATGCCAGAGTGGTACGGTAACCTGTTTCTGGAATTCATGTTACTAGACCATGATGAACCTACGAACTATGAGTAAGCGATGATGAGCCCAGATTCCGAAAAATGGCTTGAGGCCATGAAATCTGAGGAGAGATCCATGTATGAGAACAAAGTGTGGACTTTGGTTGACTTGCCCAATGATCAACAAGCCATTGAAAATAAATGGATCTTTAATAGGAAGACTGACGCCGATGGTAATGTTACTGTCTACAAAGCTCGACTTGTTGTGAAAGGTTTTTGATAAGTTCAAGGTGTTCACTACGATGAGATTTTCTCACTCGTAGCGATACTTAAGTCTGTCCGAGTCATGTTAGCAATTTCCGCATTTTATAAAATTTGGCAAATGGATAACAAAATTGCGTTCTTTAATGGATTTATTAAAGAAGAGTTGTATATGATGCAACCAGAAGGTTTTATCAGTCCTAAAGGTGCTAACAAAATGTGCAAGCTCCAACGATCCATATATGGACTGGTGCAAGCATCTCGGAGTTGGAATATACGCTTTGATAAGTTGATCAAAGCATATAGTTTTATACAGACTTGCGGTGAAGCATGTATTTACAAGAAAGTGACTAGGAGCGATACAGCCTTTCTGATAAGTATATGTGAATGACACATTGTCGATCAGAAATGATGTATAATTTTCTGGAAAGCATGAAGGAATGTTTGAAAGGAGTTTTTCAAAGAAAGACCTCGGTAAAGCTGGTTATATATTACGCATCAAGATCTATAGAGATAGATCAAGATGCTTAATTGGACTTTCACAAAGCACATACCTTGATAAAGTTTTGAAGAAGTTCAAAATGAATCAGTCAAAGAAAGGGTCCTTGCCTGTGTTACAAGGTATGAAGTTGAGTAAGACTCAAAACCCGACCACAACAGAAGATAGAGAAAGAATGAAAGTCTTTCCCTATGCCTCGGTCATAGGTTCTATAAAGTATGCCATGCTGTGTACCAAACCTATTGTGTACCTTGCCATGAGTTTGGCAAGGAGGTACAAAAGTGATCCAGGAGTAGATCACTGGACGGCTGTCAAAATTATCCTTAGTTAATGGATGACCAAGGAAATGTTTCTCGATTATGGAGGTGATAAAGAGTTCGTCGTAAAGAGTTATGACACTAATCCAGAGTGACTCTAAGTATCAATCTGGATGCATATTGAAAGTGAGAGCAATTAGCTAGAGTAGATCCATGCAGAGCATTTTAGACATAGAAATTTGCGAAATACATACAGATCTGAATGTAATAGACCCGCTGACTAAACTTCTCTCACGAAGAAAAAAATGATCACACCTTAGTACTCTTTGGGTGTTAATCACATGGGTATGTGAACTAGATTATTGACTCTAGTAAACCCTTTGGGTGTTGGTCACATGGCGATGTGAACTATGGGTGTTATTCACATAACGATGTGAATTATCGGTATTAAATCACATGGCGATGTGAACTAGATTATTAACTCTAGTGCAAGTGGGAGACTGAAGGAAATATGCCCTAGAGGCAATAATAAAGTTTTTATTTATATTTCCTTATATATCATGATAAATGTCTTTTATTCATGCTAGAATTTTATTAACCGGAAACTTAGTACATGTGTGAATACATAGACAAAACAGAGTGTCCCTAGTATGCCTCTACTAGACTAGCTCGTTAATCAAAGATGGTTATGTTTCCTAACCGTAGACATGTGTTGTCATTTGATGAATGGGATCACATCATTAGGAGAATGATGTGATGGACAAGACCCATCTGTTAGCTTAGCAACTTCATCGTTTAGTTTTAATCCTTTGCTTTCTTCATGACTTATACATGTTCCTATGACTATGAGATAATGCAACTCCCGAATACCGGAGGAACATCTTGTGTGCTATCAAACGTCACAACGAAACTGAGTGATTATAAAGATGCTCTACAGGTGTCTCCGAAGTTGTTTGTAGTGTTGGCATAGATCGAGAATAGGATTTGTCACTCCGAGTGTCGGAGAGGTATCTTTGGGCCCTCTCGGTAATACACATCATAATAAGCATTGCAAGCAAATGACTAATGAGTTAGTCACGAGATGATGTATTACGGAATGAGTAAAGAGACTTGACGATAACAAGATTGAACTAGGTATGATGATACCGACGATTGAATCTCGGGCAAGTAACATACCGATGACAAAGGGAACAACGTATGTTGTTATGCGGTTTGACCAATAAAGATCTTCGTAGAATATGTAGGAGCCAATATGAGCATCCAGGTTCCGCTATTGGTTATTGACCCGAGATGAGTCTCGGTCATGTCTACATAGTTCTCGAACCCGTAGGGTCCACACGCTTAACGTTTGATGACGATCGGTATTATGAGTTTATGAGTTTTGATGTACCGAAGGTAGTTCGGAGTCCCGGATGTGATCACATACATGACGAGGAGTCTCAGAATGTCCAAGACATAAAGATTAATATATTGTACATCTATATTCAGACACCGGAAGTGTTCCGAGTGATTTCGGAGAAAACCGGAGTGCCGGAGGGGTTACCGGAACCCCCCGGGGAAGTATTGGGCCATAGTGGGCCATGAGGGAAAGAGAGAAGCAGCCCACTAGGGCTGGCCGCGCCCCTCTCCTCCCTTCTCCCCTTCTTCTTCCTTTCCTACTCCTAATAGGAGTAGGAAAGGGGGATTCCTAGTCCTACTAGGAGTAGGAAATCTCCCTCCTTGGCGCGCCCCTATGGACGGCCGGCCCTCCCCCTTGCTCCTTTATATACAGGGGCAGGCGGCACCCTAGAACACAGAAGCAACATTGTTTTAGCCGTGTGCGGTGCCCCCTCCACAGAAACACACCTCAGTCATATCATTGAAGTGCTTAGGCGAAGCCCTGCGTCGGTAACTTCATCATCTCCGTCACCATGCCGTCGTGCGGACGAAACTCTCCCGTGAAGCTCAACTGGATCAAGAGCTCATGGGACCTCATCGAGATGAACGTGTGCTGAACGCGGAGGTGTCGTATGTTTGGTGCTTGGATCGGTTGGATCGTGAAGATGTTCGACTACATCAACCGCGTCACTAGATGCTTCCACCTTCGTTCTACAAGGGTACGTAGACACACTCTCCCCTCTCCTTGCTATGCATCTAGTATATAGATCTTCCGTGATCGTTGGAATTTTTTTTTAAAATACTATGTTCCCCAACAGTCAAGACGTTGGACACGATAACCCGGCAATGGATTTTCATCAGCCGGAGAGGTATCTTTGTAGTAAACCATGTTTGGTTCTACTCATTGGCGTGACTCGGCAAGGAAGCATAGGGGAAGATGGCACCTCTTCTTCGTTGAATTGAGATTCCGCCAAGTTCCAAGCTGGGTCCGTTTGTAAACTCGTTTCAGCGGTTTAAATAAAAATATTCCCTAAAGAGTTCGATGTTGGGATCCTCTTGTAGGTATACTTCGCAGAAGACTTGAAAGTTGAAGATGTTTGACACGGAATTGGGTCCGATATCTTGAGGATGGAGTTGAAAGAAGTGCAGAGCATCTCGGAAAAATTTAGAACCGGACGGTGAGAAGCCCCGATTCATGTGATGAGTAAAAACAATGACTTCGTCATCCTTTGGCTGAGGTCTTTCTTCGCCTGGATCAGGAGCGCGATAATGCATGACATTCTTTGCTGGCAAGTAGCCGATTTCAACAAAGTCTTTGAGCGTGTTCTCAGTGATAATGGAGGGAACCCAATTACATGAAGTAACTGTCTTTGGCGGCATTGTGAAGAGAGAAGCCTAAAGGAAAGAAAAATTTTGCCGGTTCAAATTGATTCATTAAGCCGGAAATAAATAAAAAACTACAGTATATATTCAGAATGGCGGCTTAATGGGACCTAATGATATACGGATAATTATCACTCGTGATGTAAGCCGCCGTGATAGAAATGGTACTCAACATCTATCAAAGAGCAAATTTTACTAAGTGTTGGGACAAATAGGTTTCACTGATTGGAGCTATAAGATTGGATCTGCAGCAGTTCAGAGAAATGAAATAAAATCTAAACCTAAGGTGGCGGCAGCAGAAAAGTGGGAATGCCCGGATGAGATCTGTTGCAATGAATATATATTCTGATATTAAAAAACAAGTGCTAAAACTGCTACCGCACAAGATTTGTGTTGTTTTCAGATCAAAACTATGCAATCTAGGAAAGAGAAGGAGGAACAGTGATGAACGCCGACGAGCAGGGAAACCCTAAGGCAGATCTATAAAGAGGAAAGGTGAATGCTTACCGACGCTGATGAACAACGGTTTTTCTGGTTCGTTCAGGGTGATGCAGCGGCCGGAGTTGAAGCAATGGACGAAGTTCGACGGCGTCGGATCTCGGGCGCGCTGGAGCATTGCGAGGAAGAAGATGAAGGCGAGAAGGCAAAGGGGGAGAGTGAAAAGAGGACCCCTGGCCCTATTTGTAAAGCTGGAAGGATAAGTGCCTTGCGCAAGAATCGAGGAGACAAGAAAATGGATATGTGACCGTGCGAGCGCCTCGATTTTCGGAGGTTCATTAAAGGAGAAGATTTATTAAGATTTTGGATGTATGTAATAATAATAACAGGTGACATCACGGCGGGTTACCGCAATCTCAGGGAATGACATCATGGCGGGTTACAATATCTCACAAGAAGATGAAGAAGCATTTTTTCTAAGTGTTGAAGATTGACATGAACAAGTTCAAATCAACCTGGGGCCTAATGTTGGGGATATAACTATTAGATATGACCCGCCCAGGAGGGGCCGGGTTATCCCAAAGGCGGATCATGGGCCAAGCCCATAAATCTGTTGAAGATGGCGGTTCATGTAGTAGGCTTGTTAAAGGGCCCAAAACCCAAAGGCGGCTTATGGCCCATAGGTGTAAACCGCCATGTATATGTGACTTGTATCGTAAGGCATGTAGGATAAGTCACCGGGCCGGACACGTTTGTATAAGGCGGCCGGGACTCTGTAAGCCGCGAGGCGTCAACCCGTGTATATAAGGGGACGACCCGACAGCGGCTTAGGGCAAGAAACAACCGATCGAAAGCACTAAGCGTATTCGCTCCCTGGCAATCGAAACCCTAGCAATACCACCTCAAACTGGATTAGGCTTTTACTTTCAACGTAAGGGGCCTAACCAGTATAAACTCCTCGTGTCCGTTGTCCCGCTTTAACCCTTTAAGCTAACTATGTCGCAATGGCTCCACAACTAAGTCCTTCCCCTAGGACATCTGCTGTGACAACTCCACGACACACCCTGTTGCATGATCCACCCGTTTACAACATCTTGCGAGATGGTATCGGGAAAGAGGGAAATATAACAAGCCCACGGCCCATAGTTTTGCACACCACTTTGCGTGATCCACCCATTTGCACCCTCTTGCGTGCTGTTATTGGCAAACAGGGAAATATAACAAGCCCATGACTCGTCGATTTGCACCCCTTTGTGTGATCCACCTGTTTGCACCCCTTTGTGTGATCCACACATTTGCACCCGCTTGCATGATGTTATCAACAAACATGGAAATATAAAAATCCCCCGTCCCATCGGTTTGCGCCCGGTTCTGTGATCCACCCATTTACACACCCTTGCGTGATGGTATCATGAAAGAGGGAAATATAACAAGCCCATGGCCCGTCAGTTTGCACCCCTTTG
>LR738709.1:658450013-658462431 GCA_902687465.1 Secale cereale | reverse complement strand
CCCCCCCCCAACCTGTCGGTTTGCACTCCCTTGTGTGATCCACCCGTCTGAACCCCCTTGCATGGCGGTGTCAGCAAGAAAGAAAATATAACAAACCCAGGGCCCGTCAGTTTGCACCTTGTTGCATGATCCACTCATCCCCCCCACCTTGTGTGACGTATCTCCAAAAAGGGAAATATAACAAGCCAACGGCCCATCTTTTGCACTCATTTGCGTGATCCACCTGTTTCCACCCCCTTGCGTGACGCTATTGACGCCAGTGATCCACGCATGGGTCCACCAGTGTGGCCCCTTATGCGTTGCGTGATCAACTTGCTCGCACTCGGCGTTTCCACAGCGCGATCAACAGGCTCTATTATCCTTTATTATGAGACGACACCTTGTTTTCGCCATATTTTGTTCTCAGTTACCAAAACTAGTTTGGAATTGTCGGTCTGATGCCACCTGACATTCATAGAGCACGCCCCGTCGATCAACACGTTAAACCTTTTTACTTTTATGAAAATATCGCCTTGTTTTTACCTATATTTCATTCTCGACGAGCAAAGCACGCGATCTAAACCTATGAAATTCATTCATTCAAACACGATATGTTTTTTGTAGGTTTTCAAACACGTTGATTAGGCCGTGCACATGGCATGGCAAGCGTAGATGAATTAGTTTTACCAGTCGGGTTAGTCGTCAGATTCTTCCTTTTATTAGAAAAAAGCTAGTGGTCCATCCGTCTGCACCCCTTTGCGTTATCCACACATTTGCACCCCTTGCGCGATGTTATCCGCAAACATGGAAATATAACAACCCCCCGACCTGTTAGTTTGCACCCAAGTTGCGCGATCCACCCGTCTACACCCCCTTGCGTCATGGTATCGGGAAAGAGGGAAATATAACAAGCCCATGGCCCATCGGTTTGCACCCCTTTGCGTGATCCACCCGTTTTTACACCACTTTGCGTGATCCACCCATTTGCACTTCACTTGCATGATGTTATCGGCAAACATGGAAATATAACAATCCACTGACCCGTCGGTTTGTGCCCTTTTGCATGATCCATCCATTTACACCACCTTGCGTGATGGTATCGGGAAAGAGGAAAATATAACAAGCCCATGGCCCCTCGGTTAGTACCCATTTGCATGATCCACCCATTTTTACACCACTGTACGTGATCCACCTATTTGCACCTCCTTGTGTGATGTTAGCGGCAAACAGGGAAATACAATAGGCCCATGACCCGTCGATTTGCACCCCTTTGCGTGATGCGCCCGTTTGCAACTCGTTGTGTGATTTACACATTAGCACCCCCTTGCATGATGTTATCGGCAAACATGGAAATATATCAATCTCCCGTCCCGTCCCGTCCATTTGCTCCCTGTTGCGTGATCCACCCATTCACACCCCCTTGCATGATGGTATCGGGAAAGAGGGAAATATAACAAGCCCACGACCCATAGTTTTGCAAACCTTTGCGTGATCCACCCGTTTTTACACCACTTTGTGTGATCCACCCATTTTCACCCTCTTGCGTGGTGTTATCATCAAACGGGGAAATATAACAAGCGCATGACCCGTCGTTTTTCACCCGTTTGCATGATCCACCCGTTTGCACCCCTTTGCGTGATCCACACATTTGTACCCATTGCATGATGTTATCGGCAAACATGGAAATATAACAATCCCCCGACCCGTCGTTTTGCACCTTGTTGTGTGATCCAGCTGTTTACACCCCCTTTCGTGATGGTATCGGGAAAGCGGAAAATATAATGAGCCCATGGCCCATCAGTTTGCACCCCTTTGCGTGATCCACCCGTTTTTGCGCCAATTTGCGTGATCCACCCATTTGCACCCCCTTGCATGATTTAATCGGCAAACTTGGAAATAGAACAATCCCCCGACCCGTCGGTTTGCACCCTGTTGTGTGATCCACCCGTTTACAACCCCTTTTGTGATGGTATCGGGAAAGAGGGAAATATAACAAGCCCGTGGACCGTCGGTTGGCACCCCTTTGCATGATCCACTCGTTTTTACACCACTTTGTGTGATCCACCCATTTGCACCCACTTGCATGATTTAATCAGCAAACTTGGAAATATAACAATCCCTCGAGCCGTCGGTTTGCACCCTATTGCGTGATCCACCTGTTTACACCACTTTGTGTGATCCACCCATTTTTACCCTCTTGCGTGATGTTATCGGCAAACATGGAAATATAACAAGCACATGACCCGTCGATTTGCACCCCTTTGCGTGATCCACCCGTTTGCACCCCTTTGCGTGATCCACACATTTGCACCCCATTGCATGATGTTATCGTCAAACATGGAAATATAACAATCCCCTGGCCCATTGGTTTGCACCCTGTTGCATGATCCACCCGTTTACAACACCTTGTGTGATGGTATCGAGAAAGAGGGAAATATAACAAGCCCATGGCCCGTCCGTTTGCACCACTTTGCGTGATCCACCCATTTGCACCCGCTTGCATGATCTTAGCGGCTAACGTGGAAATATAACAACCCCCCGACCCGTCAGTTTGCACCCTGTTCGGTGATCCACACGTTTACACCCGCTTGCGTGATGGTATCGGGAAAGAGGGAAATATAACAAGCCCATGACCCATCGAATTCACCCCTTTGTGTGATCCACCCGTTTTTACACCACTTTGCGTGATACATCCATTTGCACCTCCTTGCGTGATGTTATCGGCAAACAGGGAAATATAACAAGGCCATGACCCGTCAATTTGCACCCCTTTGTGTGATCCATCTGTTTGCATCCCTTTGCTTATCCACACCTTTGCACCCCCTTGCATGATGTTATCGGCAAACATGGAAATATAACAATCCCATGAGCCGTCGGTTTGCACCCTGTTGCATGATCCACCCATTTACACCACATTGCGTGATGGTATCGGGAAAGAGGGAAATATAACAAGCCCACGGCCCGTCGGTTTGCACGCCTTTGTTTTATCCACCCATTTTTACACCACTTTGCGTGATCCACCCATTTGCACCCTCTTGTGTGATGTTATCGTTAAACAGAGAAATATAACAACCCCCCACCCCGACATGTCGGTTTGCACCCCCTTGTGCGATCCACCCGTCTGCACCCCCCTTACACGATTGTATCAGCGAAAAAGAAAATATAACGAACCCACGGTCCGTCAGTTTACACCTTGTTGCATGATCTACTCATGTGAACCCCCTTGTGTGATGTATCGGCAAAAACGGAAATATAACAGGCCGACGGCCCGTTGTTTTGCACTCATTTGCCTAATCTACCCATTTCCACCCACCCCCCCTTGCGTGATGCTATCGCCTTGGGTGACCCACGCGCGATGCCTCCATGAATCCACCAATGTGGCCCCTCTTGGGTTGCGTGATCAACCTACTCGCACTCGGCATTTCCGCGGCGCGATCGACAGGCTCTGTTAGCCTTTATTATGAGACGACACCTTGTTTTTGCCGTATTTTGTTCTCAGTTACCAAAACTAGTTAAAAATTATCAATTTTAGGCCACCGAACATTTGTAGAGCACACCCCGTCGATCAACACGTTAAACCTTTTTATTTTTATGAAACTATCGCCTTCTTTTTACCTATATTTCGTTCTCGATGAGCAAAGCCCGCGATCTAAACGTCTGTAATTCAAACATGTTGATTAGGCCGTGCACATGGCATGGCAAGCGTAGATGAATTCGTTTTACCAGCCGAGTTAGTCATCAGATTCTTCCTTTTATTAGAAGAAAGCTAGTGGTCCATCCGTTTGCACCCCTTTGCGTTATCCACACATTTGCACCCCTTCCGCGATGTTTTCGGCAAAACATGGAAATATAACAAGCCCATGGCCCGTCGGTTTGCACCCTGTTGAGCGATCCACCCGTTTACACCCCTTGCGTGATGGTATCGGGAAAGAGGGGAATATAACAAGCCCATGGCCCGTTGGTTTGCACCCCTTTGCGTGATCCACCCGTTTTTACACCACTTTGCGTGATCCACACATTTGCACCCCCCCCCTTGCATGATGTCATCGGCAAACATGGAAATATGACAATCCACCGACCCATCGGTTTGCACCCTCTTGTGTGATCCACCCGTTTACAGCACCTTGCGAGATGGTATTGGGAAACAGGGAAATATAAAAAGCCCATGGCCCCTCGGTTAGCACCCATATGCGTGATCCACCCATTTTTACACCACTTTGCGTGATCCACCTATTTGCACCTCCTTGTGTGATGTTATCAGCAAACAGGGAAATGTAACAAGCTCATGACCCGTCGATTTGCACCCCTTTGTGTGATGCGCCCGTTTGCACCCTGTTGTGTGATCCAGACATTAGCACCCCCTTGCATTATGTTAGCGGCAAACATGGAAATATAACAATCTCCCGACCCGTCCATTTGCACCCTGTTGCGTGATCCACCCGTTCACACCCCCTGGCGCGATGGTATCGGGAAACAGGGAAATCTAACAATCCCACGGCCCATGGTTTTGCACACCTTTGCGTGATGCACCCGTTTTTACACCACTTTGTGTGATCCACCCATTTTCACCCTCTTGCGTGATGTTATCGGCAAACAGGGAAATATAACAAGCGCATGACCCGTCGATTTGCACCCCTTTGAGTGATCCACCCGTTTGCACCCCTTTGCGTGATCCACACATTTGCACCCCCTTGCATGATGTTATCTGTCACAGCCTGATTTTTGGCCCTTTCTTTTTCTTTTGTTTTTCTAAGATTTTTGCCTGAGTTTTCTTTTTCCGTGGCTATGTGGTCTGGAAACCGAAGAAGATGACCTCTTATTTCTTTCCAGAGTGGCTTGTCATCCTCATATCTATCCCTAGACCTTGCCATTTCCATCTTGGACCAACCTCAATATTCTTTTTGTAGGGAATATTCCTTTTTCTATTAAAGGAATAACCCTGTCTGCCCTAGGTTGTGAAGCAACCTATATTTCCATCACTCCTAAAATTCCTAAATAAATTCTAATAATTTGTTTGGGTCATATCTTCATCAAATATGGCAAAAGTTTTCATTGCCATGTTAGAAAATATTTCTCAAATATTCCTTTTCCTATTCTGCCCTAAATGGCACTTTGTGAAGCAACTGCTATTTTCTTTTTCCGAATTGACCTCAAACTCCTTGGACACCTTTTTCCTGTCCATATCATTGCCACATGCCAAAATGCAACCTCATTTGCCAAGTAATTATTTAATTATGATTTTCCAAAGTTTCTATCCGGTAAGAAGCTTTGTGAAGGAAGTATATTCTAGGCATATCCAAATGAGTTGCCATTTGGCAGGATACCTCATATCATCATATCATAGCCCTCCACCAAAGTAGAGATCATGTCATGCCACCATATGAGCTCATCTTCAATTCTTTGATTCTGTCCAATATTTCAGTTTGTGAAGCAAGTATATTTTATCTTGCTCCATTATGGCTGCCAATTTTTCTAGGCCTTATATTGTCAATATAACTCACCTCCACCCATTTTGGGCATTTTTCATCAAGCCATTATTCCTCTAGAATTTTTGCAAGTTGCTGGTCAGAAGGGATGTTTGTGAAGGAAGTACCATTTTGGCTTTTCCAATTGGTATGTAATTTTTACAGCATCTCTATATGACCAAATGAACAAGCCTTGCAAAAATTCAGCTCAAGTGGCATCACCAAGTGAGTGCGACATCCAAATCTTGATTCTGGACCATATTTGGCAGTTGCAAAGCAACCCTGTTAAACACTGGTCCAAATCTTTTCAAACTTACCAGGACTGTAGTCCTTCCTAACCTAAACTCCCCAGACAAACTCTTTTCTTCTAAAATCTTTCCTGGTAATCACTGCATCACTGTTAAGTTTGATGCAGTAAACTTCAGAGCTTTGTTACCCTTTTACCAGGGTGGATTTCACCTAACTACCACCTCAGTTAACATCTACCCTGGATGATTTTACCACTAGACAACATCTCCCAGCCCTTGGCTTCTTCTCCATGACAGACTGCGCGGTGACCACCGTTTTGGCGTGCAATGGCTGCGCCTAGAACGTCGTTTGCGCGGGCCCCGTCTCTGCTCGATGCCTTAGGGAGCACGGGCCTGTCCCTCGTGCTCCCCGCGTCGGCGCCGTCCTCCTAGACCCGTCTCCCCCTCCAGGAACTTCCTCGTCGGCGCTCGTCGCCGCGCGCCCACAGGCGAGTTGTAGCCGACCGAGCTTTAATGGCGCTCGGCTTCTTCCTCTGCTTCCCCTTGGTCGCCTCTTCCCCGTGAGCGATCCCTCTGTGCTCCCCTGCGTCTTCTACCTCCGAGCTCGCGAGCGAGGGCACGCGTCCGCGGCGGTGCCAGCTCGGCCTCCTCGCCCGCGGCTATATATAGCCATCCCCGCGGCCTCCCGAGCATCCCAAGATCCTCACCGCGCTCCTCTAGGCCCTCCCACCATCCGCCCGAGCTCAAGGAGCTCCTCTGGCGCTCCTCACCACCATGCCCGCCGCACGGCCTCGGCCAAATTCGCCCGAACCAGACACTCCCCCTCCGCCCTGACCTCATCCACGTCTCCCCCGTACTCCTGCGAGCCTCCCCACATCATTTATTCTTCCCCGGAGCACCTATGGCCGCGCGTACCATAGCCAGCCTCCGCTGTGGCTCTCTGCATCCATGGTGCGCCACTGTAATGACCCTCCCCGGCGTCCGTTCACCACCTGGACGGAATCTACACATCTCCACAAACCCGTCGGTGGTCTCTGTTCCTCCGTAGGTGGCCGGAGATGGCCGTGATCGTCGCCGGAGCCCGCCACTGCCGTCAGCCGCAGCGGTCACCACGCACCATTCCCGCCTCTCGTACGGCTACCCCTGGTCGCGTCGCTCCACGGCGAGCTCGCCGGTGGTCGCGCCCTCGCCTGAGACGGTCGGAGCCGGCCAAGCCATCGCTGGCCTCGCCTCTGTCCTCGCTCCTCTGCTCCCGATCGGGGAGGCAGCGAGGAGGAAGAAGACAGGGGAGGAGGAGAGAGAGAGCACAGGTGGGACCCGTCAGTCAGTGACCCAGAGCAAGGCCCCACCCTGCCTACGTGGATAAGTGGCGGACCCACTCGTCAGCCGCATAGAGGCGGGCCCCGCCTCTTTTCCCCGACCCCACCCGTAAGTGGCCCATGACCTTATCCAGTCAGATAAGTGGAGGCGCATTTTCTAAAATATGTTTACAGTTACTGAAAGCGTATTGTATCTCTGTTTCAGCCCAGAATGCGTTTTCTTAAACAGAAAGCGTATTTCTAACTTTTCGTTCTGTCTTATCCACTCAGGGACTTTTTTGTGATGATATTTTTGTAGAAAGGTCCCTCAACTTCAAACCCTTGTAACTTTTTGCTCGAGACTCTGATTGAGGTGAATCCAAAGCCCACTTCTTCGTTTCGTCGAGCCCGTTCTGTCGGTAAAATTTTCACTATGATTTGATGCTGCGAAAATGACCATTTTGCCCTTGCCGTAAACAGCCCCCTCCAAGAGAGAACTGTTTCCGGCGATTCTTTCCGCGGCTTCACCGCACTTCTTCCCGGAGTATCCCGTCACCCCAGGCAAGCCACAATACCCACTTGCATGATAGTCATGCAGTAGCCATGGTATTCCACTTCAATATTTATTAAATGCTTGCATGCTAGTATTGTTGATTTGTTATTGCATGATGTTTATTGTTGATGTTAGTAGTCATGCTATGTTTCGGAAGAGTATGTACTTATGATGTTCATGCTAGTCACTATGCCATGCTTACGATTCATTGTTGATATGGTGGTTAGTTATGGTTCTCTCATGATTACGTTGATATTCATGCTCATGCATTGTAGTTGCATCATGTATTTTATCATGACTCAGCATATTTGCATTCAAGTTTAACCGGATTAAATTGAACTTGAACAACTATTGGTTGAGTCATGGTGCCACCATATCAAACTAACCAGTGCAACCACATTTACCTTTATGGGAAGGTCCTAACTGGGTCTATTGTCATGCCTCTCGCCGGTGCCTCCAACGAGGGAAGGTTATGGGCATGCGGTACCTTGGCCAGGTAAGCAGTCATAACCTTGTGTGCCCGTAGTTGGATGATAAGCGCTTTTGTCCCCGTTTGGGACTTTTTATTTATTTTTGCCACGACGGTGGCCGTTGGTGTCTTTGGTAGACACGGGGCCACCCAGGACTATCCCAGTGGGGAGTGAGTCGGAGTGGTCGGGAGAGTGTCATGATAGTAGATCCGTTTTGTCAGAATGCCGTTGGTCCACCCGAATGGATGAAAGAGGCCATGGGTTCTGCGGTGTGGGTATAGTGTGCTATCCTCTGCAGAGTGTATATTAAATCTATCAATAGCCGCGCCCGCGGGTAAGGGTCCAGTTCGTGTCGGTCACACCGTGAGTCAACAGTAATAATAATAATAACTTGATTAATAACAACCCCGGTTCGATGATAAGTTGTTTGTGATAGCCGGAAAGATCGTCGTAGTATCGAGGATATTGAGTGTTGGATATTGGTGATGTTGTGCGAGAGTCAATGGTAAAGGTCAAGCTCCTTGTGGTCATTTAAGGATTACTACGGTATTGTCTATACCAAGCTTGATTTGATCCTGAGATGATCATGTGATGTCCGTGGTGGTAAGTTTGTGCATGTGATGATTGCGAGGTAACCCGAACAAAATAATTGGTGCATGACAGTATCATCATGTTGCATGTAGTGTTATCATGTTCATGCTATGCCTGTGCTAAGTTGTATCATGTTCAGTTGTGCCTGCTATGTTGTTCTGTCAGTATCATGCTCATGAATTAATTAACATGCTAATGCCATGCTGTTGTTTGTATTGAATGCTTTTGGTTTATTGTGAGCTTGCAAGTACATTCAATGTACTGACCTGGCGTGTCATGCCAGTTTGCAGGTCATGCCTGGGTTGCTTGCTTGTTTTGGTGTGGTTCCGATGTTCGCGAGCTAGGATAAACGTTCCAGCCAGAGTCCCTGCGGATTGGAGTTCATCATCGTCGTTCGTTGTTCCGCTGCCAGTAGTTGTTCCGCTGCTTCGAGTTATTCTGCTGCTTGCATAGAGCAACCGTGGCAGGCGTAGTGTCGCCGTGCCTGTGTTATTCATTGTAATATCGGAGACCTTGTATCCATATTTGTGTATTAATAGAAGGTTGGTTTGTTCTATGCTAAGCAGTGTCGTATTCCAGAAGACTTCATCTCGATCTCTGGGCTGGAATACGGGGCGTTCCGGTTTCTCTGAGCCGGGGTGCCACATTATCGGCAAACATGGAAATATAACAATCCCCCGACCTGTCGTTTTGCACCTTGTTGTGTGATCCATCCGTTTACACCCCCTTGCGTGATGGTATCGGGAAAGAGGGAAATATAACGAGCCCATGGCCCGTCAGTTTGCACCCCTTTGCGTGATCCACCCGTTTTTACACCAATTTGCATGATTCACCCATTTGCACCCCCTTGCATGATTTAACCGACAAACTTGGAAATATAACAATCCCCCGACCCGTTGGTTTGCACCCTGTTGCATGATCCACCCATTTGCAACCCCTTGTGTGATGGTATCGAGAAAGAGGGAAATATAACAAGCCCATGGCCCATCGGTTTGCACCCCTTTGCGTGATCCACCCATTTGCACCCCTTTGTGTGATCCACACATTTGCACCCCCTGCATGATGTTATCGGCAAACATGGAAATATAACAATCCCCAGACCCGTCAGTTTGCACGCTGTTGCGTGATCCTCCTGTTTACACCCGCTTGCGTGATGGTATCGGGAAAGAGGGAAATGTAACAAGCCCATGACCGGTTGGTTTTCACCCCTTTGTGTGATCCACCAGTTTTTACACCACTTTGCGTCATACACCCATTTGCACCTCCTCGCGTGATGTTATCGGCAAACAGGGAATATAACAAGGCCATGACCCGTCGATTTGCTCCCCTTTGCGTAATCCATCCGTTTGCACCCCTTTGCGTTATCCAAACCTTTGCACCCCCTTGGATGATGTTATTGGCAAACATGGAAATACAACAATCCCTCGAGCCGTCGGTTTGCACGCTATTGCGTGATCCACTCGATTACACCCCCTTGTGTGATGGTATCAGGAAAGAGGGAAACAATAACAAGCCCACGGCCCGTCGGTTTGCACCCCTTTGCTTTATCCACCCATTTTTACACCACTTTGTGTGATCCACCCATTTGCACCCTCTTGTGTGATGTTATTGGCAAACAAAGAAATATAACAACCCCCACTCCCCCCCACCCCGGACCTGTCGGTTTGCACCCCCTTGTGCGATCCACCCGTCTGCCCCCCTCCCTTACAAGACGGTATCATCGGAAAAGAAAATATAACAAACCCACGGCCCGTCAGTTTACACCTTGTTGCGTGATCTAATCATTTGCGCCCCCTTGTGTGACCTATCGCCAAAAAGGGAAATATAACAAGCCGACGGCCCGTTGTTTTGCACCCATCACCCATTTCCACCCCCCCCCCTTGTGCGATGATATCGCAGCGGGTGACCCGCGCGCGATGCCTCTGTCAATCCACCAATTTGGCCCCTCTTGCATGTGTGATCGACATACTCGCACTCGGTATTTCCGCGGCGCGATCGACAGGCTGTGTTAGCCTTTATAATGAGATGACACCTTGTTTTTGCCGTATTTTGTTCTCAGTTACCAAAAATAGTTTGGAATTCTCGATCTGATGCCACCTAACATTTGTAGAGCAAGCCCCATCGATCAACAAGTTAAACCTTTTTATTTTTATGAAACTATCGCCTTGTTTTTACCTATATTTCGTTCTCGATGAGCAAATCCCGCGATCTAAACGTCTGTAATTCATTCATTCAAACACGGCATGTTCTTTGTAGGGATTCCAACATGTTGATTATGCCGTGCACAAGGCATGGCTAGCGTAGATGAATTCGTTTTACCAGCCAAGTTAGTCGTTAGATTGTCCCTTTTATTAGAAGAAAGGTTGTGGTCCATCCGTTGGAACCCCTTTATGTGATCCACACATTTGCACCCCTTGCATGATGTTATCGGAAAACAAGGAATATAACAATCCCCCGACCCGTTGGTTAGCACCTTATTATGTGAGCCACCCGTTTAAACACCCTTGCGAGATGATATTGGGAAAGAGGGAAATATAACAAGCCCGTGGACCGTCGGTTTGCACCCCTTTGCATGATCCACTCGTTTTTACACCACTTTGTGTGATCCACCCATTTTCACCCACTTGCATGATTTAATCAGCAAACTTGGAAATATAACAATCCCCCGACCCGTCGGTTTGCACCCTATTGCTTGATCCACCCATTTACACCACTTTGTGTGATCCACCCATTTTCACCCTCTTGCGTGATGTTATCGGCAAACAGGATAATATAACAAGCGCATGACCCGTCGATTTGCACCCCTTTGCGTGATCCACCCGTTTGCACCCCTTTGTGTGATCCACACATTTGCACCCCCTTGCAATATGTTATCGGCAAACATGGAAATATAACAATCCCCCGAGCCGTCGTTTTGCACCCTGTTGTGTGATCCATCCGTTTACACCCCCTTGCGTGATGGTATTGGGAAAGAGGGAAATATAATGAGCCCATGGCCCGTCAGTTTGCACCCCTTTGCGTGATCCACCCATTTTTACTCCAATTTGCGTGATTCACCCATTTGCACCCCCTTGCATGATTTAATCGGCAAACTTGGAAATATAACATTCCCCGACCCGTTGGTTTGCACCCTGTTGCATGATCCACCCGTTTACAATCCCTTGTGTGATGGTATCGACAAAGAGGGAAATATAATAAGCCCATGGCCCGTCGGTTTGCACCCCTCTGCGTGATCCACCCATTTGCACCCGCTTCCATGATCTTATCGGCTAACGTGGAAATATAACAATCCCCAGACCCGTCAGGTTGCACCCTGTTGCGTGATCCACCTATTTACACCCGCTTGTGTGATGGTATCGGGAAAGAGGGAAATATAACAAGCCCATGACCGGTTGGTTTTCACCCCTTTGTGTGATCCACCCATTTTTACACCACTTTGTGTGATACACCCATTTGCACCTCCTCGCATGATGTTATCGGCAAACAGGGAAATATAACAAGGCCATGACCCGTCGATTTGCTCCCCTTTGCGTAATCCATCCGTTTGCACCCCTTTGCGTTATCCAAACCTTTGCACCCCCTTTCATCATGTTATTGGCAAACATGGAAATATAACAATCCCCCGAGCCGTCGGTTTGCACCCTGATGCGTGATCCACTCGATTACACCCCCTTGCGTGATGGTATCGGGAAAGAGGGAAACTATAACAAGCCCACGGCCCGTTGGTTTGCACCGCTTTGCTTTATCCACCCATTTTTACACCACTTTGCGTGATCCACCCATTTGCACCCTCTTGTGTGATGTTATCGGCAAA
>LR738709.1:658423066-658436479 GCA_902687465.1 Secale cereale | reverse complement strand
CCTTACACGATAGTGTCAGGCCCAAGATGCGATTCTATCCCGATCACATGACACTTACGTGATTGGGGCACAACCGCATTTCGGGCGCTTAGCAAGATGGATATCATTACATCGTACCATTACATACATACATGGGGGATACAACAAAACATACAAGTCAGATGAATACAACAACATCAATTCAAGACATCCGACTACGGATGCAAACATGAAAAACACAACGACGTCCATCTGCTATCCCAGGCTGCCGACCAGGAACCTAGCCCAAGACTGACAAAGAAGAAGAAGAAAGAACTCCAACAAAAGGTAACATCGCTCTCACGTCAAGTCATCAGAAACCTGCACCTGCAACTATTGTTGTAGTAACTTTGAGCCACGAGGACTCAGCAATCCCATAACCATGGGTAACAGGACTAGCAAAGCTTAACTGGGTATGAAGAGGTAAAATGGTGAGGTTGCAGCAGCGGCTAAGCAATATATGGTGGCTAACTTACGAGTACAAGAATAAGATGAGCATCTACGCAAACGGTCGCAAACTAGTAATGATCGCTAAAGATCCTGAACTACCTACGAGTCAAACATAACCCCACCGTGTTCTCTTCTCAAAGTGAAAAGAGACGGTCACGGTTACTCACACAGTTGTGTGTTTTATCTCGGATCCTTTGTCAAGTTTTCTACAACCGGACATTAAAAAATTCCAATCTGCCACATAACCGCGGGCACGGCTTTCGAAAGATCATAACCCTGCAGGGGTGTCACAACTTAGCCCATCACAAGCTCTCACGATCAGCAGAAGTAATAATAATATTACCCCTTATCTTAGGGAAGGCCCGATCAAAATTGGAATTCCCGGTGCACAAGACATTTCGACAATGGTAAAACAAGTCCAGCAAGACCTCCCGGTGTGTTGACACCCTGATAGTAGCCGTGTGTATCTCGTCTCAGGCCACGACCGGATGGGCGATGCTACAGGTAAAACCAGCCCTCGGGTTTCCCCAAGGTGGCCCTGCAGGCTCCCCGTTTGGGACCAACACCATCAGCACTTGCCCCCCCTGCTATGTAGAAAGAATCATCGGGTAGCGCTAACTCCCTATGCAATTAATTAATTAATTAAGTTTTTATTATGAGCAAATTAAAACCAATGTTGGGCCTTGCTGGAGGAGTTTTATTCAAAGACGAACTGTCAAGGGGTCCCCATATAGCCAACCGTGTAAGGAACGCATGATCCCTCCATGAATCCACCAATGTGGCCCCTCTTGCGTTGTGTGATTAACCAACTCGCACTTGGTGTTTCCACGGCGCGATCGACAGGCTCTGTTAGCCTTTATAATGAGACGACACCTTGTTTTTGCCGTATTTTGTTCTCAGTAACCAAAACTAGCTTGGAATTATCGATCTGATGTCACCTAACATTTGTAGAGCACACCCCGTCGATCAACACATTAAACCTTTTTTGTTTTTATGAAACTATCGCCTTGTTTTTACCTATATTTCATTCTCGATGAGCAAGGCCCGCGATCTAAACGTCTGTAATTCATTCATTCAAACACGACATGTTCTTTGTAGGGATTCAAACATGTTGATTATGTTGTGCACATGGCATGGCAAGCATAGATGAATTCGTTTTACCAGCCGAGTTAGTCGTCAGATTCTCCCTTTTATTAGAAGAAAGGTTGTGATCCATCCGTTTGCACCCCATTGTGTGATCCACACATTTGCACCCCTTGCATGATGTTATCGGCAAACATGGAAATATAACAATCCCCCGACCCGTCAGTTAGCACCCAGTTGTGTGATCCACCCGTTTACACACCCTTGCGAGATAATATCGGGAAAGAGGGAAATATAATATACCCGTGGACCGTCAGTTTGCACCCCTTTGCATGATCCACTCGTTTTTACACCACTTTGTGTGATCCACCCATTTGCACCCACTTGCATGATTTAATCAGCAAACTTGGAAATATAACAAACTCCCGACCCGTTGGTTTGCACCCTATTGCGTGATCCACCCGTTTACACCCCCTTCCATGATGGTATCGGGAAAGAGTGAAATATAATAAGCTTGTGGCCCGTCGGTTTGCACCCCTTTGCGTTATCCACCCATTTTTACATCAATTTCCGTGATCCGCCGATTTGCAACTCCTTGCGTGATGTTATCGGCAAACAGGGAAATATAACAAGCCCATGGCCCGTCGGTTTGCACCCCTTTGCGTGATCCACCCGTTTTTTCACCAATTTGCGTGATCCACCCGTTTTTTCACCAATTTGCGTGAACCACCCATTTGCATCCCCTTGCATGATTTAATCGGCAAACTTAGAAATATAACAATCCCCCGACCCGTCGGCTTGCACCGTGTTGTGTGATCACCAGTTTACACCCCCTTGCGTGATGGTATCGGGAAAGAGGGAAATATAACAAGCCCATGGCCCGTCAGTTTGCACCCCTTTGCATGATCCACGTGTTTTTACACAAATTTGCGTGATCCACCCATTTGAACCCCCTTGCATGATGTTACCGGTAAACATGGAAATACAACAAACCCACGGCCTGTCAGTTTACACCTTGTTGCGTGATCTACTCATTTGCGCCCCCTTGTGTGACGTATCGGCAAAAAGGGAAATATAACAAGCCGACGGCCCATTGTTTTGCACTCACTACCCGTTTCCACCCCCCTTGCGTGACGCTATCGCAGCGGGTGACCCACGCGTGATGCCTCCATGAATCCACCGATGTGGCCCCTCTTGCGTTGTGTGATCAACCAACTCGCACTCGGTGTTTCCGCGTCGCGATCGACAGGCTTTGTTAGCCTTTATAATGAGACGACACCTTGTTTTTCCTGTATTTTGTTCTCATTTACCAAAACTAGTTTTTAATTATCGGTCTGATGCCACCTAACATCTGTAGAGCACGCCCCGTCGATGAACATGTTAAACCTTTTTATTTTTATGAAACTATCACCTTTTTTACCTATATTTCGTTCTCGATGAGCAAGGCCCGCGATCTAAACATCTATAATTCATTCATTCAAATACGGCATGTTCTTTGTAGGGATTCAAACATGTTGATTATGCCATGCACATGGCATGGCAAGCGTAGATGAATTCGTTTTACCAGCCGAGTTAGTCGTCAGATTCTCCCTTTTATTAGAATAAAGGTTGGTCCATCCGTTTGCACCCCTTTGTGTGATCCACACATTTGCACCCCTTGCATGATGTTATCGGCAAACATGGAAATATAACAATCCCCCGACCCGTCGGTTAGCACCCTGTTGTGTGATCCACCCATTTACATACCCTTGCGAGATGATATCGGGAAAGAGGGAAATATAAAAAGCCTGTGGACCATCGGTTTGCACCCCTTTGCATGATCCACTCGTTTTTACACCACTTTATGTGATCGACCCATTTGCACCCACTTGCATGATTTTATCAGCAAACTTGGAAATATAACAATCCCCCGACCCGTCGGTTTGCACCCTATTGCGTGATCCACCCGTTTACACCACTTTGTGTGATCCACCCATTTTCACCCTCTTGCGTGATGTTATCGGAAAACATGACAATATAACGAGCACATGACCCGTCGATTTGCACCCCTTTGTGTGATCCACCTGTTTGCACCCCTTTGCATGATCCACACATTTGCACCCCCCTTGCATGATGTTATCGGCAAACATGGAAATATAACAATGTTGGGGAATGTAGCAGAATTCAAAAAATTTCTACGCTTTCGCCAAGATCCAACTAAGGAGACATCTAGCAACGAGCAAGTAAGAGTGCATCTACATACCGTTATATAGATTGCGTGCGGAAGCTTTCAAAGAAGCGTGGATGAAGTAGTCGTACTCTTCGCGTTCTTCGTCACCGATGATCTAGCGCCGAACGGACGGCACCTCCGCGTTCAACACACGTCCGGTACAGCCACGTCACCTCCTTCTTGATCCAGCAAGGGGGGAGGAGAAGTCGTCAGAGATCCAGCAGCACAACGGTGTGGTGGTGGATGCAGTGGAGATTGCAGCAGGGCTTCGCCGGGCGCCCTGCGTTAAGGAGACGGAGGTGTGATGGGAGGGGGGGGAGGCGCCAGGGCAAGGGTGCGGCTGCCCTCTCCCCCCCCACATATATATAGGGGGCCAGGGGGGTGCACCAGCCCCTGCAGATCCAATCTGCAAGGGGGGCGGCGGCCAGGGGGGAGTCCTTGCCCCCCAAGGCAAGTGGCGCCCCCTCCCCCCTAGGGTTTCAACCCTAGGCGCATGGGGAGGTGGGCCCAAGTGGTGTGCCAGCCCATTAGGGCTGGACACTTCCCCCTTGCGGCCTAGGGGCCCCACCGGGATGGGTGGCCCCACCCGGTGGACCCCCGGGGCCCCTCCGGTGGTCCCGGGACGCTCCCGGTGACCCGCGGAGATCACCCGATAGCCGAAACCTGACTTCCTATATATCAATCTTTACCTCCGGACCATTCCGGAACTCCTCGTGACGTCTGGGATCTCATCCGGGACTCCGAACAACTTTCGGGTTTCCACGTGCATGTATCTCTACGACCCTAGCGTTACCAAACCTTAAGTGTGTAGACCCTACGGGTTCGGGAGACACGTAGACATGACTGAGACCACTCTCCGGTCAATAACCAACAACGGGATCTGGATACCCATGTTGGTTCCCACGTGTTCCTCGATGATCTTCATCGGATGAACCACCGTGTCAAGGATTCACTTAATCCCGTATGTTATTCCCTTTGTCCATCGGTACGGTACTTGCCCGAGATTCGATCGTCGGTATTCCCGATACCTTGTTCAATCTCGTCATGGCAAGTCTTTTTACTCAATCCGTAATCCATCATCCCGTGACAAACTACTTAGTCACATTGAGCTCATTATGATGATGTCTTACCGAGTGGGCCCAGAGGTACCTCTCCGTCATACGGAGTGACAACATCCCAGTCTCGGTTCGTACCAACTCAACAGACACTTTCGGAGATACCCGATGCGTACCTTTATAGCCACCCAGTTACGTTGTGACGTTTGGCACACCCAAAGTATTCTTACGGCATCCGGGAGTTGTACAACCTCATGGTCTAAGGAATAAATACTTGACACCGAAAAGCTTATGCATTACGAACTATACGATCTCGTGCTATGCTCAGGATTGGGTCTTGTCCATCACATCATTCTCCTAATGATGTGATCCCGTTATCACTGACATCCTATGTCCATGGTCAGGAAACCGTGACCATCTGTTGATCAACGAACTGGTAACTAGAGGCTTACCAGGGACTCATTGTGGTCTATATATTCACACATGTATCGCTGTTTCCGTACAATACAATTCAAGCATGAATAACAGACGATTATCATGAACAAGGAAATATAATAATAATACTTTTATCATTGCCTCTAGGGCATATTTCCAACAGTCTCCCACTTGCACTAGAGTCAATAATCTAGTTACATTGTGATGAATCGAACACCCATAGAGTTCTGGTGTTGATCATGTTTTGCCCGTGGAAGAGGTTTAGTCAACGGGTCTGCAACATTCAGATCCGTATGTACTTTACAAATATCTATATCTCCATCTTGAACATAATTCCGGATGGAGTTGAAACGGCGCTTGATGTGCTTGGTCTTCTTGTGAAACCTGGGCTCCTTGTTTATAGCAATAGCACCAGTGTTGTCACAGAAGAGAGTCATCGGGTTTGACGCGCTTGGAATGACTCCTAGGTCGGTGATGAACTCCTTCATCCAGACTCCTTCCTGTGCTGCTTCAGAAGCAGCTATGTACTCCGCTTCACATGTAGATGCTGCCACGACGCTCTGCTTGCAACTGCACCAGCTGACTGCCCCTCCATTCAAAATATACACTTATCCGGTTTGAGACTTACAGTCATCCACATCTGTGTCGAAGCTAGCATCGACATAACCCTTTACGACGAGCTCTTCGTCACCTCCATAAACGAGAAACATATCCTTAGTCCTTTTCAGGTACTTCAGGATGTTCTTGACCGCTGTCCAGTGTTCCGTACCGGGATCACTTTGGTACCTCCCTACCAAATTTATGGCAAGGTTCACATCAGGTCTGGTACACAGCATGGCATACATGATAGAACCTATGGCCGAGGCATAGGGAATGACACTCATCTTTTCTCTATCTTCTGCCATGGTCGGCGACTGAGCCTTGCTCAATCTCATACCTTGTAAAACAGGCAAGAATCCCTTCTTGGACTGATCCATATTGAACTTTTTCAATATCTTGTCAAGGTATGTACTTTGTGAAAGACCAATGAGGCGTCTTGATCTATCTCTATAGATTTTGATGCCTAATATGTAAGCAGCTTCTCCAAGGTCCTTCATTGAAAAACTTTTATTCAAGTAGGCCTTTACATTTTCCAAGAATTCTATATCATTTCCCATCAGCAATATGTCATCCACATATAATATGAGAAATGCCATAGAGCTCCCACTCACTTTCTTGTAGATACAGGCTTCTCCATAAGTCTGTATAAAGCCAAACGCTTTGATCACATCATTAAAGCAAATATTCCAACTCTAAGATGCTTGCACCAGCCCGTAAATCGAGCGTTGGAGCTTGCATACCTTGTTAGCGTTCTCTGGATCTACAAAACCTTCCGGTTGCATCATATACAACTCTTCCTTGAGGAAGCCGTTAAGGAATGCTGTTTTGACATCCATTTGCCATATCTCATAATCATAGAATGCGGCAATAGCTAACATGATTCTGACTGACTTCAGCATCGCTACGGAAGAGAAAGTCTTGTCGTAGTCAATCCCTTGAACTTGTCGATAACCCTTAGCAACAAGCCGAGCCTTATAGATGGTCACATTACCATCCGCGTATGTCTTCTTCTTAAATATCCATTTATTTTCTATGGCGTGCCTATCATCAAGCAAGTCCACCAAAGTCCATACTTTGTTTTCATACATGGATTCTATCTCGGATTTCATGGCTCCAAGCCATTTATTGGAATCCGGGCCCGCCATCGCTTCTTCATAGTTCGAAGGTTCACCGTTGTCTAACAACATGATTTCCAGGACAGGGTTGCCGTACCACTCTGGTGCGGAACGTGCCCTCGTGGACCTTCGAAGTTCAGTAGTAACTTGATCTGTTTCTTCATGATCATTATCATCAACTTCCTCCCTTGTCGGTGCAGGCACCTCAGGAACAATTTCCTGCGCCGCGCTACTTTCCGGTCCAGGAGGGGTGACTATCACCTCATCAAGTTCTACTTTCCTTCCACTCACTTCTTTCGAGAGAAACTCTTTCTCCAGAAAGCATCCATTCTGGGCAACAAAGACTTTGCCTTCGGATCTGTGGTAGAAGGTGTACCCAATTGTTTCCTTTGGGTATCCTATGAAGACGCATTTCTCCGATTTGGGTTCGAGCTTTTCAGGTTGAAGTTTCTTGACATAAGCATCGCAACCCCAAACTTTTAGAAACGACAGCTTCGGTTTCTTGCCAAACCAAAGTTCATACGGAGTCGTCTCAACGGATTTCGACGGAGCCCTATTTAAAGTGAATGCGACAGTCTCCAAAGCATAACCCCAAAAAGATAGCGGTAAATCGGTGAGGGACATCATAGACCGCACCATGTCCAACAGAGTACGATTTCGACGTTCGGACACACCGTTACGTTGAGGTGTTCCGGGCGGTGTCAATTGTGAAACAATTCCACAGCTCCTAAGGTGTGTACCAAATTCATGACTTAAATATTCACCCCCACGATCCAATCGCAAGAACTTTATTTTTCTGTCACGTTGATTCTCAACCTCATTCTGAAATTCCTTGAACTTTTCAAAGGTCTCAGGCTTGTATTTCATCAAATAGATATACCCATATCTACTCAAGTCATCCGTGAGGGTGAGAACATAACGATAGCCTCCGCGAGCCTCAACACTCATTGGACCGCACACATCGGTATGTATGATTTCCAACAAGTTGGTTGCTCGCTCCATTGTTCCGGAGAACGGAGTCTTGGTCATCTTGCCCAAGAGGCATGGTTCGCACGTGTCAAATGATTCATAATCAAGAGACTCTAGAAGTCCATCTGAATGGAGCTTCTTCATACGTTTGACACCAATATGACCAAGGCGGCAATGCCACAAGTATGTGGGACTATCATCATCAACTTTACATATTTTGGTATCTACACTATGAATATGTGTATCATCACGTTCGAGATTCATCAAAAATAAACCATTGACCAGCGGGGCATGACCATAAAACATATCTCTCAAATAAATAGAACAACCATTATTCTCCGATTTGAAAGAGTAGCCATCTCGCATAAGACGAGATCCAGATACAATGTTCATGCTCAAAGCTGGTACTAAATAACAATTATTGAGGTTTAAAACTAATCCCGAGTGTCGATGTAGAGGTAGCGTGCCGACGGCGATCACATCGACCTCGGAACCATTCCCGACGCGCATCATCACCTCATCCTTCGCCAGTCTCCGTTTATTCCGCAGCTCCTGTTTTGAGTTACAAATGTGAGCAACTGCACCGGTATCAAATACCCAGGAGCTACTACGAGTGCTGCTAAGGTACACATCAATAACATGTATATCATATATACCTTTGACGTTGCCGGCCTTCTTGTCTGCTAAGTATTTGGGGCAGTTCCGCTTCCAGTGACCCGTTCCCTTGCAATAAAAGCACTCTGTCTCAGGCTTGGGTCCATAATTTGGCTTCTTCCCGGTAACAGGCTTACCAGGCGCGGCAACTCCCTTGCTGTCCTTCTTGAAGTTCTTCTCACCCTTGCCTTTCTTGAACTTAGTGGTTTTATTGACCATCAACACTTGATGTTCTTTCTTGATGTCCACCTCCGCTGATTTCAGCATCGAATACACCTCGGGAATGGACTTCTCCATCCCCTGCATATTGAAGTTCAACACGAAGCTCTTGAAGCTTGGTGGGAGCGACTGGAGGATTCTGTCAACGACCGCTTCATCTGGGAGATTCATTCCCAGCTGAGACAAGCGGTTGTGTAATCCAGAAATCTTGAGGATGTGCTCACTGACAGAACTGTTTTCCTCCATCTTACAGCTGTAGAATGCGTCGGAGACGTCATATCTCTCGACCCGAGCATGAGCTTGGAAAACCATTTTCAGCTCTTGGAACATCTCATATGCCCCGTGGTGCTCAAAACGCTTTTGGAGCCCCGATTCTAAACTGTAAAGCATGCCGCACTGAACCAGGGAGTAATCATCACAACGCGACTGCCAGGCGTTCATAACGTCTTGGGTCGCCGGGAGAACGGGTGCATCACCTAGTGGTGCTTCAAGGACATATGATCTCTTGGCAGCTATGAGGATAATCCTCAGGTTACGGACCCAATCCGTATAGTTGCTACCATCGTCTTTCAGCTTGGTTTTCTCTAGGAACGCGTTGAAGTTGAGGGAAACTGGAGCGTGGGCCATTTGATCTACAAGAGATATTGTAAAGAATTTAGACTAGGTTCATGATAATTAAGTTCATCTTAATCAAATTTTAATGAACTCCCACTCAGAATGACATCTCTCTAGTCATCTAAGTGATACACGATCCGAATCGACTAGTCCGTGTCCGATCATCACGTGAGACGAACTAGTCATCAACGGTGAACATCTTCATGTTGATCGTATCTTCTATACGACTCGTGTTCGACCTTTCGGTCTTCCATGTTCCGAGGCCATGTCTGTACATGCTAGGCTCGTCAAGTGAACCCTAAGTGTATCGCGTGTGTAAATCTGGCTTACACCCGTTGTATGCGAAAGTTAGAACCTATCACATCCGATCATCACGTGGTGCTTCGGAGCAACGAACTTTAGCAACGGTGCACAGTTAGGGGAAACACAATACTTGAAATTTTAGTGAGAGATCATCTTATTTACTATCGTCGTTCTAAGTAAACAAGATGCATACACATGATAAACATCACATGCAATCAATTAAAGTGACATGATATGGCCAATATCATCTTGCTCCTTGGATCTCCATCTTCAGGGCACCATGATCATCTTGTCACCGGCTCGACACCATGATCTTCATCATCATGATCTCCATCATCGTGTCTTGAAGAAGTCGTCACGCCAACTATTACTTCTACTACTATGGCTAACGTTTATCAATAAAGTAAAGTAATTACATAGCGATTATTCAGTGACACGCAGGTCATACAATAATTAAGACAACTCCTGTGGCTCCTGCCGGTTGTCAAGTTCATCGACATGCAAGTCGTGATTCCCTATTACAAGAACATGATCAATCTCATACATCACATATATCATTCATCACATCTTCGTTTTGGCCATACCACGTCACATAGCACATGCTGCAAAAACAAGTTAGACGTCCTCTAATTGTTGTTGCAAGTTTTACGTGGCTTCTAAAGGATTTCTAGCAAGAACGTTTCTTACCTACGCCAAAACCACAACGTGATTTGTCAATTTCTATTTACCCTTCATAAGGACCCTTTTCATCGAATCCGATCCGACTAAAGTAGGAGAGACAGACACCCGCCAGCCACCTTATGCATCTAGTGCATGTCTGTCGGTGGAACCAGTCTCACGTAAGCGTACGTGTAAAGTCGGTCCGGGCCGCTTCATCCCACAATACCGCCGAATCAAGATTGACTAGTAACGGTAAGAAAGTTGAACAAACTCAAACGCCCACAACTGCTTTGTGTTCTACTCGTGCAAGATGCTACGCATAAGACCTAGCTCAGATGCCACGGTTGGGGAACATAGCAGAATTCAAAACTTTTCTACGCTTTCACCAAGATCCAACTAAGGAGACATCTAGCAATGAGCAAGTAAGAGTGCATCTACATACCGTTATGTAGATTGCGTGCGGAAGCTTTCGAAGAAGCGTGGATGAAGTAGTCGTACTCTTCGCGTTCTTCGTCATCGATGATCTAGCGCCGAACGGACGGCACCTCCGCGTTCAACACACGTCCGGTACAGCAACGTCACCTCCTTCTTGATCCAGCAAGGGGGGAGGAGAAGTCGTCAGAGATCCAGCAGCACAACGGCGTGGTGGTGGATGCAATGGAGATTGCAGCAGGGCTTCGTCGGGCGCCCTGCGTTAAGGAGAAGGAGGTGTGACGGGAGGGGGGAGGCGCCAAGGCAAGGGTGCGGCTGCCCTCTCCCCCCCCACATATATATAGGGGGCTAGGGGATGCGCCAGCCCCTGCAGATCCAATCTGGAAGGGGGGCGGCGGCCAGGGGGAGTCCTTGCCCCCCAAGGCAAGTGGCGCCCCCTCCCCCTAGGGTTTCAACCCTAGGCGCATGGAGAGGTGGGCCCAAGTGGTGCGCCAGCCCATTAGGGCTGGACACTTCCCCCTTGTGGCCTAGGGGGCCCACCGGGATGGGTGGCCCCACCCGGTGGACCCCCGGGGCCCCTCCGGTGGTCCCGGGACGCTCCCGGTGACCCTCGGAGATCACCCGATAGCCGAAACCTGACTTCCTATATATCAATCTTTACCTCCGGAACTCCTCGTGACGTCCGGGATCTCATCCGGGACTCCGAACAACTTTCGGGTTTCCACGTGCATGTATCTCTACGACCCTAGCGTTACCAAACCTTAAGTGTGTAGACCCTACGGGTTCGGGAGACACGTAGACATGACCGAGACCACTCTCCGGTCAATAACCAACAGCGGGATCTGGATACCCATGTTGGTTCCCACGTGTTCCTCGATGATCTTCATCGGATGAACCACTGTTTCAAGGATTCACTTAATCCCGTATGTTATTCCCTTTGTCCATCGGTACGGTACTTGCCCGAGATTCGATTGTCGGTATTCCCGATACCTTGTTCAATCTCGTCATGGAAAGTCTATTTACTCGATCAGTAATCCATCATCCCGTGAAAAACTACTTAGTCACATTGAGCTCATTATGATGATGTCTTACCGAGTGGGCCCAGAGGTACCTCTCCGTCATACGGAGTGACAACATCCCAGTCTCGGTTCGTACCAACTCAACACACACTTTCGGAGATACCCGATGCGAACCTTTATAGCCACCCAGTTACGTTGTGACGTTTGGCACACCCAAAGTATTCTTACGGCATCCGGGAGTTGTACAACCTCATGGTCTAAGGAATAAATACTTGACACCAAAAAGCTTATGCATTACGAACTATACGATCTCGTGCTATGCTCAGGATTGGGTCTTGTCCATCACATCATTCTCCTAATGATGTGATCCCGTTATCACTAACATCCTATGTCCATGGTCAGGAAACCGTGACCATCTGTTGATCAACAAACTGGAAACTAGAGGCTTACCAGGGACTCATTGTGGTCTATATATTCACACATGTATCGTTGTTTCCGTACAATACAATTCAAGCATGAATAACAGACGATTATCATGAACAAAGAAATATAATAATAATACTTTTATCATTGCCTCTAGGGCATATTTCCAACAAACAATCCCCCGACCCGTCGTTTTGCACCCTATTGTGTGATCCATCCGTTTACACCCCCTTGTGGGTATCGGGCAAGAGGGAAATATAATGAGCCCATGGCCCGTCAGTTTGCACCCCTTTGCGTGATCCACCCGTTTTTACACCAATTTGCGTGATTCGCCCATTTGCACCCCTTGCATGATTTAATCGGCAAACTTGGAAATATAACAATCCCCTGACCCATTGGTTTGCACCTTGTTGAATGATCCACCCGTTTACAACCCCTTGTGTGATGGTATCGAGAAAGAGGGAAATATAACAAGCCCATGGCCCGTCGGTTTGCACCCCTTTGCGTGATCCACCCATTTGCACCCGCTTGCATGATCTTATTGGCTAACGTGGAAATATAACAATCCCCAGACCCGTCAATTCGCACCCTATTGCGTGATCCACCTGTTTACACACGCTTGCGTGATGGTATCGGGAAAGAGGGAAATATAACAAGCCCATGACCGGTTGGTTTTACCCCTTTGTTTGATCCACCGTTTTTACACCACTTTGCGTGATACACCCATTTGCATCTCCTCGCATGATATTATCGGCAACAGGGAAATATAACAAGGCCATGACCCGTCGATTTGCTCCCCTTTGCGTGATCCATCCGTTTGCACCCCTTTGTGTTATCCAAACCTTTGCACCCCCTTGCATGATGTTAATGGCAAACATGGAAATATAACAATCCCCCGAGCCGTCGGTTTGCACCCTGTTGCGTGATCCACTAGATTACACCCCCTTGCGTGATGGTATCGGGAAAGAGGGAAACAATAACAAGCCCACGGCCCGTCGGTTTGCACCCCTTTGCTTTATCCACCCATTTTTACACCACTTTGCGTGATCCACCCATTTGCACCCTCTAGTATGATGTTATCGGCAAATAGAGAGATATAACAACCCCCACCCCCTCCCACCCCAGACCTATCGGTTTGCACCCCCTTGTGCGAT
>LR738709.1:658343475-658411603 GCA_902687465.1 Secale cereale | reverse complement strand
ACACCCCCCTTGCATGATGTCATCAGGAAAGAGGGAAATATAACTAGCCCATGGCCCGTCGGTTTGCACCCCTTTGCGTGATCCACCCGTTTTACACCACTTTGCGTGATCCACCCATTTGCACATCCTTGCGTGATGTTATCGGCAAACAGGGAAATATAACAAGCCCATGACCCGTCGATTTACACCCCTTTGCGTTATCGACCCATTTGCACCCCCTTTGAGTTATCCACACATTTGCACCCCCTTGCATGATATTATCGGCAAACATGGAAATATAACAGTCCCCAACCCGTCGGTTTGCACCCTGTTGCGTGATCCACGTGTTTACACCCCCTTTCATGATTATATCGGGAAAAAGGGAAATGTAACAAGCCCATGGCCCACATTAGCTCCAAGACGCTGGTCTCTAACTAGAAAAGTAAATGCTTGAGCTTGAGAAGCTTCTGGCCCGGTGGGTCCATAAAACTCACTCCGTCTGTTTGCACCCCTTTGCGTGGTCCACCCATTTTTACACCACTTTGCGTGGTCCACCCATTTGCTCCCCCTTGCATGATGTTATCGGCTAACATGGAAATATAACAATCCCCCGACCTGTCGGTTTGCAGCGCCTTGAGTGATCTACCCATCTGCACCCCCTTGGATGACGGTATCAACAAAAAAGAAAATATAACAAGCGCACGGTTCGTCAGTTTGCACCCCCTTGTGTGATCCACCCGTCTGCACCCCCTTGGATGACGGTATCAGCAAAAAATAAAACATAACAAGCCCACGGCCCGTCAGTTTGCACCCCCTTGTGTGATCCACCCGTCTGCACCCTCTTGGATGACGGTATCAACAAACAAAAGAAAATATAACAAGCCCGCGACCCATCAGTTTGCACCTTGTTGTGTGATCCACTCATTTGCACCCCCTTGTGTGACATTTCAGCAAAAAGGGAAATATAACAAGCCGGCGTCTCGTTGTTTTGGACCCATTTGCGTGATCCACCAGTTTCCACCCCCTTTTTGACGCTATCGGCACCGGCAACCCACGTGTGATGCCTTAGTGGGTCCACCAACGTGGTCCCCGTTGTGTCGCGTCATCAACCTTCCCGCACTCGACGGACTCCGTTATCCTTTTTCATGAGACGAAACCTTGTTTTCGCCGTATTTTGTTCTCAGTTACCAAAAGTAGTTTGGAATTATCGATCCGATGCCACCTAACATTTTTCGAGCACACGCGTCAATCAACACGTTATACCTTTTTATGGAAAAAAATATCGACTTGTTTTCCTATTACATTTCGTTGCCGACCAGCGAAGCCCGCGATCTAAACGTTTGTAATTCATTCATTCATTCAAACACGGCATGTTTTTTAGGGATTCAAACACGGCATGTTGATCAGGCCGTGCACATGGCGTGACAAGCGTAGATAAATTCGCATGGCCAGTTGAGTTAGTCGCCAGAAAAAAGTTATCGGTCGGATGGCTGCGTGAAACACTCGTCTACACCCCCTTGCGTGACGGTATCGGGAAAAAGGGAAATATAGCAAGTTGTCGGCCTGTCGTTTTGCACTTATTTGTGCGATCCACCCGTTTCCACCCCGTTGTGTGACGCTATCGGCGCTGGTGACCCACGCATGATGCCTCGGTGGGTCCACCAACCTGGGTCCCCGTTGCGTCACGTCATTAACCTACCCGCACTCGTCGTTTCCGCGATGCGACCAACAGACTCCGTTAGCCTTTTTTATGAGACGACACCTTGTTTCCGTCGTATTTTGTTCTCAGTTACCAAAACTAGTTTGGAACTATCGACCCGACGCCACCTAACATATTTCGAGCACGTCGCGTCGATCTACATGTTAAACCTTTTTTATATGATGAAAAAATCGCCTTGTTTTTCCCTTGTATTTCGTTCTCGACGAGCAAAGCCTGCGATCTAAATGTTTGTAATAATTCATTCATTCAAACACAGCATGTTTTTTTGTACGGATTCAAACACGGCATGTTGATCAGGCCGTGCACACGGCGTGACAAGCATAGATAAATTCGCATGGCCAGTCGAGTTAGTCGTCCGAAAAAGTTACTGGTCGGACGGCTACGTGAAACACCCGTTTGCACCCCCTTGCGTGACGGTATCGGCAAAAAGGGAAATATAACAAGCCGTCGGCCCGTCGATTTGCACTCATTTGCGTGATCCACCCATTTCCACCCTCCTTGAGTGATGCTATCGGCGCCGGTGACCCACGCGTGATGCCTTGGTGGGTCCACCAATGTGGGTCCCCATTGCGTCGCGTCATCAACCTACCCGCACTTGTCATTTTTTACGACACGACCAACAAACTCCGTTAGCCTTTTTCATGAGACGACGCCTTGTTTCTGCCATATTTTGTTCTCAGTTACCAAAACTAGTTTGGAGTTATCAATCCGAATCCAACTAACATGTTTTCGAGCATGCCACATTGTTCAACACGTTAAACCTTTTTTATGAAAAAAATATCGCCTTGTGATGGTCCCTAAGTGCAGGGAATCTTCGTAGCAATTCCCAATGGTGGAAGTGATAAGTATGGAGTGTCGAACCCACAAGGAGCTAAAGGTAAGATCAATATTCTCTCAACTCCTATCTGCCACTAATACGACTCTACGTACACCGAACGTTTGCTTCCAACTAGAAACGAGAAATAAAATTACGTTGTGGGTATGAAGAGGATAACTTAGCATGATATCGGAGAGCTAAAACATAAAAGTAGGTGTTGTTATCATAAAGTTAGAATATATTACTAAATATTATAAATAGCGGGTGTGGAATAATGATGGATCAGAGTGCGGAATTGTCCTAGGCAATTGTTAACAAGATCGGTAGTCGTCATTTCAATTTCATATGAGGGAGAGGCATAAGCTAACATACTTTCTCTTCTTGGATCATATGCACTTATGATTGGAACTCTAGCAAGCATCCGCAACTACTAAAGATCATTAAGGTAAAACTCAACCATAGCATTAAAGCATCAAGTCCCCTTTATCCCATACGCAACAATCCCCTTACTCGGGTGTATGCTTCTGTCACTCAAGCAACCCACTATAAGTGAATCATGAACGTATTGCAACACCCTACAACGGGAATCCCTCACGCTTGCGCGACACGGAAGGCACCATACGATAACACCAAAATAAAACATACAACTCGTACCAATCTAGATCATCAATCAACCCAAAGACAAAGGATATCTACTCAAAACATCATAGGATGTCAACACATCATTGGATTATAGTATGTGGCATAAAGCACCATGTTCAAGTAGGGATTACGGCGGGGTGCGGGAGAGTGGACTGCGTAAAAGAGATGAGGATGGTGATGATGATGGTGGTGTTCATGAATACGATCACCACGACGATGATTCCCCTCCCGATGGCACTCTGGTGCCACCGAGAGAGAGGAGGAAAGGTTCTCCCCCTTGTGCTTCCTCCTCTATGGCCTCCCCCTAGATGGGGTGAGGTTTTCCCTCTGGTCCATGTCCTTCATGGCGATGATGACCCCTCCGGGATCCTCCTCCATGGCCTCCGGTGATGATGGCCCCCTTCGGCAGGGTGCCACAGAGGGCCTAGATTAATTTATCGTGGTTACAGAGGCTTGCGGCGGTGGAATTTCCTATCTAGGTTATTTTCTGGAGATTTATGTATTTATAGGAATTTTCGACGTCGATCTCACATCCAGGGGGTCTCAAAGTCGTCCACGAAATAGGGGCCCATGACCAAGGGGGGTGGGCGCGCCCCCCAGCCTCGTGGACAGCCTGGGACTCTTCTGGCCCAACTCTTTTACTCCAGGGACTTCTTTTGGTCCATAAAAAATCATCAAAAATTGGCACGTCAATTGGACTCCGTTTGGTATTCCTTTTCCGTAAAACTCGAAAACAAGGAAAAAACAGAAACTGGCACTGGGCTCTAGGTTAATAAGTTAGTCCCAAAAATCATATAAGATAGCATATAAATGTATATAAAACATGTAAGATGGATAATATAATAGTATGAATACTTCATAAATTATAGATACGTGCAACATCCCAAATTTTCAATTTGGAATGTTATACATAGATCATATTGCATAGCATTTTCTATTGCATTTCTTGTGTGTTGCGATCCTCGAAATTCTAAGCAACTCAAGGACCCATGGAGAGAGTTGGGGATTTTACCGTAGATCATATTTCGTATATGAGTTTTCTCGAATACCGGTACGGGGATCACTTTGGTTTTAATTATTTTAAAATATATGAGCGGAGATAATATGACTTCTCCAAATTAAAAGAAATATTGGAGGAAAATATTAAAATCACTTTTGGTATTTCATTCAGATTTATTTGTGATTTTATTTGCATAGGAAAAATACGCGTTTTTCAAAATTGCATTTAGTTCTGGGAAAAATGTTCACTTTGTCCTAAATATTATTACAGGACGGTGACAATTTATTTCGGAATTTTTCGAGTCCGTTTAGTATTTTTTTTTTCACCCGTTTTGCCGCGGTAGGACTATATTTAAAAAAAAAGGGCAACCGACCTAGTCGGGCCGTACCCGACTAGGACTCCTCCAGCCGACCTTTATAAGGCGAGGCCCGAAGCCCCGCAACCCACCCCAGCCGCCGCCCTAAGCCGCCGCCGCCGAGCGCCGCCACCCGCCGCCCCGCCGCCGCCGGAGCCCGCCGCCGACGAGGTAGCCGCCGCCGCCAAATTTGCCGCTGCTGCCGGTTTTTTTTTAAACCGGTCGGTTTTTTTAGAAAACCATAGATTCGTTTTTTTATTAGATCAGTTCGGTTTTTTGTCAGTTTAGTTAAGTAGCGGACGTCCGTCCGTTCTTTCGTTTTAACGAATGCTTTTCGTCTTTTAGTAACAGACAGCGAATGTTCGTTCGTTAGCATGTTCGTCCGTTTTTCTTTTTCAGGGTTTTTCCGTAATTATTTTCTATCACGATTTCTGCCCTGGTCTTCTTTTTAGTATTTCTTTTTGCTCGTAAGTAGGAATTAGGCGATTCAAACGCCTAAATCTTCGCCTCGAAGCCCTCTTTCCGTTTAACCAACTTGAACAAGGTTTTGCTACTGTAAAATTTGACTTTAGTTCAATCTAGTAAACGGACCTTGTTTCTTACGCAGTTTGAGTTTCATTGCTCCGTTTGATTTGATTCTTTTTGCAAAACGGAGTTCTTAAGTTGAACTTTCTATTTAGATCTTATTATTTGTAGTTTTATTTGTGCATCTTTGCTTGTTTGCTTATGTATGCTATTGTTTGATTGCGATAGAATTCCCGGAGTGCGAAGCATGCTACTACGAGTCCCTAGGTTTTGCGAATCATCAGCAAGGCAAGTAACACTTTGATCATACCCTTTGTTACCCAGTTTTTATGCATTAGATCAAACCCTCACACATTGCATGAGTAGGATCTCTTAACTTGTGGGTCTGAGAAGTAGATTGAGGTAGAACCTATTACCTGCATTATTTTCAAACCCCTGGGAGTTACTTCTACATTATGCTTAGGTTGCTATTCTATGCTCGTAGACGTGGTTTGGGTTTGAGTGTATCCATGACAGATGTGAGATGTTAATTAATGGTTCAACTTAGGGTGGCTACTTGAATACACATCTGGGTGGATTGGTTGCGGGGCACCTGGAGAATCCAGTGTTGTCCTAGGAAATCTCGGAGGAACCGTGTGATTATCCTATGAAATGCCACCCAGGCTCAAAGGGATCATAAAACTATTCATGCTAGAAACTTCCGTGTGCAGCCACAACGCCATTATGGGCTCTGGCATAGTATGACTAAGTTGTGTGAGCTCTTTCAGTGGTGGACTAGCAGATGTAGGGGAAAGCAGGTGTACGGGTCCACCCGGGGTAAAGAGTACATGCTTCTGAAAGACTGTGCCTCGGTCATCCGTTTCTCGAACACCATGCAGTGCAAGAAATCCAACGGAGGAGATCGAGTCTTGTGGGGAAAAGTGCACAAACCTCTGCAGAGTGTATAAACTAATCATGATTAGCCGTGTCCCCGATTATGGACATCTTGAGTATCTGGTACTTGAATTATTGGTTGATCTCATCACTCTAAAATTAATTTGTTGGGTTAATGATAACTACTTTAATTGGGATTGAGTTGGAGGAACCTTCTCAATGATGTTTCAACTACCATGATACTAAAAATAAAATGTATTCCTTTGTTGTAGGGAAAAATTGGCTTTATGCAATAACCTTAGAGCCTCCACCAGCCAAATATGCATATAGTGTTAGCCTTTATTCTGTTACTTGCTCTAATGTGTTATCTTGCCAGTATATTCCATGTGATGACCCGTTTCGGGCTGCAACATGTTATGTTGCAGACTTTTCAGAAGAAGAGTAAGATGCGGTAGGTCATTTGTAATGCACTCAGCTATGCCGTTGGAGTTGATGGACTCACTTATCTTCCAAGCATTCCGTTGTTATTTTGTTAGATGGCCTTATGCCATATACTTTTGTAATAAGTTCTCTTGAGAGCTTCGATGTAATAAGTGTGTGATTGCCACTCTGTTATAAATCCTTCAAGTATTGTGTGTGTCAGCTTTATCGATCCAGGGATGACACAGAACACAGAGACTTCGGTCCATTCGAATCGTGGTCGCTACAAGATGGTATCAGAGCACACGCTGAATGGAGGACACGACCACTAAGATAAACGCTAGGTCACTCTTCTCTACTCATTTCTGACTCCTCTCCATTTTCTACTCTTTAGGATGGTGTACCCAAGGAACAAGTTCACTCAACCGGATGAAGACACACCTTTTGGACGACACTTGAAGGAAGACACTAGGTACCTGAACATCGGAATACCAAGCTTCACCGGAACCTACACCGCCACTTTACCAGAAGAGGAGCGATGGAATATTCAAGTTCAAATTCTCGGGAGGACATTCGCACCATACACTGAGACCATAGAGTTTTCTTTTGATGCACCAACCTGGAGTCTAGGCAAGAGTATGGCAGCCCACATTACCATGGGGCGTATCAGAGAAGTCTACAAGCAAGAGCTGAAGGACACTATCTACCAGATATGTGGACGCCGAGATGAGCAATGGGACATGATCAGTACTCGAAAGGACATGTCCATTGCAGCGTTCATCCAGGAGTTAAACCAGCACATTCGTCGACAGGAGCACCAGATGTGCGCAGGCATGATAGAGTTGAAGAAGGCGTTAACCAGGAACTTGGAGCTAGAAGAGGAACTCAAGTCTACACGTGACGGATATGAGGAGGAGATGACAATACTTGTGGATAAGAATGATGACTTGACAAGGAAGCTAGGAGTATTCATGGGAGATCCAGCGCCAGGAGAAGAAGAATAAGAACCCAAGGAGATTCGTTCTGAGGACTAAATCCTCATCGATGACACAGACTCAGACCCCGACGATGGAGATGATGACTATGAAGATGAAGCTGGAGTTGATATCATGGAATCTTCCGCCGATCAAAATTTCTAGATGACCACCCTATGACTAGTAGTTTTTTCCCCATAAAGTAGAATTTAGAGCACTTTTGTAACGTTAGTTACGATCTTTGTATGCCCTTGCTTGAAATTGATTGGTGTGGTATGATTGTGTTTGTCTCATGTGCATATGGGTAGTGAACTTTCCCCTAGACCTCATTTCTATTCCAATCTCTTTCCTCTACACCCATCAGATGCCTCCGAGACGTGAGCATGGATTTCAGTTTCCCCCTGAGCTCACTCAGTTGATCCAGTAGCAGAACACTTTGATGCAACTTCTTGTCCAGAACAATCAGAACAATCAAAACAACAACAACAACAACAACAACAACAACAACAACAACAACAACAACAACCCTCCACCACCACCACCCGTGGACAACCTGACACGTTTCCTAAGGTTGCAACCACCGGTGTTTTCTAGTAGCATTGAACCAATAGTTGTTGATGACTGGCTACGCAAGATTGGAAGGGAGTTGACCACCGCCAATTGCACGGATGCTGAGAAGGTGCTTTTTGCCGCACATCAATTGGCTGGACCAGAAGCAGCATGGTGGGAGAATTACACAACCACTTTCCCCATAGCCAATGTCACTTGGGATCAGTTTCAGCAAGCCTTTCGCACTGCCCATGTCTCAACTGGAGCCATGAGCATGAAGAAGCGTGAGTTTCGCAACTTGCACCAAGGAAATCGTATTGTGGCTCAGTACGTAGATGAGTTTAGTACTCTATCTCGTTATGCCCCTGATGATGTGGCCACAGACGCCGCGAAGCAGGAGAAGTTTATGGAAGGGCTGAATGATGAGATGAGCATACAGTTGATGGTGGCAACCTTCAACAACTACCAGGAGTTGGTAGATAAAGCTCCTATGATTGAAGGGAAGCGACAGCAGATGGAAAGCCGCAAGAGGAAGTATGGACAAGGAAGGAATAACTCTGGAGCCCAGCAGAAGCCCCGTTTCACCCCAAACTCTGGAGGATATACCCATAGCCATGGAAGCCACACCCATAATGGAGGGAGTTCTCACAACCATAATGGCTCCAAGAATGGGAATGGGAATGGAGCAAGCAATAATCAGAACCGCTCTACTCCATCCACACCCGCCAAGAGAGATTTAGGTCACATTACCTATTTCAAGTGCCGGAAGAATGGACACTATGCCATGGAGTGCCCTGAAGCTAAGAATGGGAACAGCAATGGAAGCGCTGGGAAGAAGCCCAACCCTTTCAACAAAGGACAAGTGAACCACGTGACCGTGGAGGAAGTTGAAGAGCAACCTGATGCAGTTGTCTGTAAGTTTTTGGTTAAGTCATTTATCGTAGTAGTTCTTTTCGGTACTGGTGCATCGCATTCATACATTTCAAGGGGATTCGTGAATAGACATAAGTTGCCCACCAAAGTCCTTATGACCCCTATGCTAGTAAGCTCACCAGGAGCGGAATATATGGCACATCAAGGATGTTTTTAGATGCCATTGACCATTGGACGCCATGTTTTCCCTCAGACCTGATAGTTTTGGAGACACAAGGATTGGATGTGATACTAGGTATGGATTGGCTATCGATGTATGGAGGGAACATCGACTGTGCGAGTAAGTCTGTTTTGCTTACCACCCCGGAGGGAAAAAGGATCAAGTATGTATCTAGGCATTCGCCTAGGAGGACACAAGTAAATTCTCTTTCGGGAGTTGTTCAGGAGGAAGTGCATGTAGTAAGGGATTATCCGGATGTATTTCCAGAGGAGCTACTAGGCATGCCTCCGGATAGGTATATTGAGTTTTTGATAGAGCTATTGCCTAGCACTGGACCAATATCGAAGAGACCGTACCGGATGCCAGCAAATGATTTGGAGGAGATCAAGAAGCAGATTAAGGAGTTATTGGAGAAAGGATTTATTCGACGAAGTTCGTCACCCTGGGGAGCCCCAGTGCTCTTGGTCGAGAAGAAGGATGGATCTTTAAGAATGGTCGTTGATTATCGGGCACTGAATGAAGTGACGATTAAGAATAAGTATCCACTGCTGATGATCAATGATTTGTTCGACCAACTTCAAGGAGCTAAAGTATTCTCCAAGATCGATCTACGATCAGGATACCACCAGTTGAAGATCCGAGAGAAGGATATACCTAAGATAGCCTTCACCACAAGGTATGGGCTATATGAATATACGGTTATGTCATTTGGATTGACTAACGCCCTGCCTATTTCATGAGTATGATGAATAAGGTGTTCATGGAGTTCTTGGATAAGTTTGTCGTGGTATACATCGATGATATCTTGGTGTACTCGAAGAACGAAGAGGAACACGAGGAGCATTTGCGTTTGGTTCTGGAGAAGCTCGGAGAACATCAGTTGTACGCCAAGTTTAGCAAATGCGAGTTTTGGTTAAAGGAAGTTGGATTCTTAGGACATGTTATATCAGGAGAAGGTATAGCAGTGGATCCTGTCAAGGTGCAGGCAGTCACTGAGTGGTTGGCACCCACCTCTGTTGGAGAAATCCGCAGTATTCTTGGACTCGCAGGATATTACCGAAAATTCATAGAAAATTTCTCCAAGATTGCAAAGCCTATGACGGCATTGTTGAAGAAGGACACCAAGTTTTATTGGAAAGAAAAGTGCAAAGAAAGTTTCCAGGGGTTGAAGAAATGTTTGACGACAGCTCCAGTGCTGATCTTGCCAGATATACGCAAGGATTTCCAAGTGTATTGCGACACTTCACACTTAGGACTTGGAGGAGTACTCATGCAGGACGGAAGAGTTGTTTCTTATGCATCTCGTCAACTTCGACCGCACGAGTTGAATTATGCTACGCATGATTTGGAGCTAGCAGTTGTGGTGCACGTGCTCAAAACCTGGAGACATTTCCTAATTGGAAATCATTGTGATGTGTACACGGATCACAAGAGTTTGAAGTACATTTTCACTCAGAAGGAGCTGAACCTCAGACAGAGGAGATGGTTGGAGCTCATAAAGGATTATGATATGAAGCTGCACTATCGTCCATGCAAGGCCAATGTCATTCCAGACGCTTTGAGCCGGAAGAGTTATGCCAATACCCTAGTAAAGGGAGGATTGCCGAATGAGTTAGCAGAAGATCTCAGGGAGCTTCGTTTGGAGATAGTTCCTAGGGGTTTTGTTGCAACATTGGAGGTTCAGTCAACATTGTTGGGGAAGATACGACAAGCCCAGAAGGATGACAAAGAGATTGCCGAAATAAAGGAGAAGATGAGTGAAGGAAAAGCCAAGGGTTTTCGTGAGGACGAACACGACACCTTGTGGTTTGAGGACCGAATCTATGTGCCCAACAACGCCAAGATCAGGAAGTTGATACTACAGGAAGCACATGATTCACCATACTCGATACACCCCGGAAACACTAAGATGTTTTTGGATTTGAAGGAACGTTTCTGGTGGACGGGATCAAGAAGGATATTGCCGAGTATGTAGCAGTATGTGATGTATGCCAGAGAGTGAAGGCGGAACATCAGAAGCCAGCAGGATTACTACAGCCTATGCCGATACCCGAATGGAAGTGGGATAAGCTTGGCATGGATTTTATCACCGGATTACCCAGGACCAAATCGGGATATGACTCAATCTGGGTAGTAGTGGATCGCTTGACCAAAGTAGCCCACTTTATCCCCATGATAACCACATATACCAGTGCAAAGTTGGCCAAGATATACATGACCAAGATCGTATGTCTGCATGGAGTTCCGAGGACCATCGTATCAGATAGAGGAACACAGTTCACCTCAAAGTTTTGGCATGAGCTACACCATACTTTGGGTACTAGGCAAGAGTTCAGTACAGCTTTTCACCCGCAGACTGACGGACAAACCGAGAGGGTCAATCAGATTTTGGAGGACATATTGAGAGCTTGTGCGCTAGATTATGGATCTAGTTGGGACGACAACTTGCCCTATGCGGAGTTCTCGTACAACAACAGTTATCAGGCCAGTTTGAAGATGGCACCGTTCGAAGCATTGTACGGGAGGAGATGCCGAACACCGTTGATGTCGGATGAAGACGGAGACCGTCAGTTGTTTGGACCAGATCTGATCAAAGAGTCAGAAGAGAAGGTTCAGCTGATTCGAGATAGACTGAAGGTAGCCCAGTCCAGGCGGAAGAGTTATGCAGACTCGAAGCGCAAGGAAGTAGTCTATGAAATTGGAGACAAAGCGTACCTGAGAGTATCGCCTCTGCAAGGAGTTAAATGTTTCGGAGTTAAGGGAAAGTTAGCCCCGAGATTTGTGGGACCGTACCATATTTTGGAACGGATGGGAGAGGTTGCCTACAAATTAGAGTTACTCGAAGGATTGTCAGGAGTTCATGACGTGTTTCACGTTTCTCAGCTTAAGAAGTGCCATGCTGAGATGGCCGATATTCCTTTAAGAGACACAGTGCCCCTGGAAGCAATTCAGTTGGATAGTGATCTAACTTACGAGGAGAAACCGGTCAAGATCCTCGAGTATGAAAGCAGAGTCACCCGCAGCAAGGTTATCAAGTTTTGCAAAGTCCAGTGGAGTCACCATACCGAAGATGAAGCCACCTGGGAATGAGAGGATGATCTACGCAATGACCACCCACACCTATTCTCTAGCCAACCCGAATCTCGAGGGCGAGATTCATTCTAAGGGGGGTAGGTTTGTAACATCCCAAATTTTCAATTTTGAATGTTATACATAGATCATATTGCATAGCATGTTTTATTGCATTTCTTGTGTTTTGCGATCCTCGAAATTCTAAGCAACTCAAGGACCCACTGAGAGAGTTGGGGATTTTACCGTTTTCGTATTTGAGTTTTCTCGAATAACGGTACGGGGATCACTTTGGTTTTAATTATTTTTCTCTCCGAAAAAATATTTCTTAATAAAATATATGAGCGGAGATAATATGAATTCTCCAAAATAAAAGAAATATTGGAGGAAAAATATTAAAATCACTTTTGATATTTTATTCGGATTTATTTGCGATTTTATTTGCATAGGAAAAATACGCGTTTTCAAAAATTGCATTTAGGTCCGGGAAAAATGTTCACTTTGTCCTAAATATTAATAGAGGACGGTGAAATTTTATTTCGGAATTTTTCCAGTCCGTTTAGTTTTTTTTCGCCCGTTTTGCCGCGGCAGGACTATTTCAAAAAAAGGGCAACCGACCTAGTCGGGCCGTACCCGACTAGGACTCCTCCAGCCGACCTTTATAAGGCGAGGCCCGAAGCCCCGCAGCCCACCCCAGCCACCGTCGCCGCCCCGCCGCCGCACCTCGCCGCCCCGCGCGGCCACCGTCGGAGCCCGCCACCGACGAGGTAACCGCTGCCGCTGAACTCGCCGCCGCAGCAGGTTTTTTTTAAAATCGATCGGTTTTTTTAGAAAACCCTAGATCCTTTTTTTTATTAGATCGGTTCGGTTTTTGATCGGTTTAGTTAAGTAGCGGACGCCCGTCCGTTCGTTCGTTTTAAAGAACGCCTTTCGTCTTTTAGTAACAGAGAGCGAACGTTCGTTCGTTAGCCGGTTCGTCCGTTTTTCTTTTTCAGGGTTTTTCCGCGATTATTTTCGATCGTGATTTCTGCCCTAATCTTCTTTTTAGTTTTTCTTTTCGCTCGTAAGTCGGAATCAGACGATTCAAACGCCTAGATCTTCGTCTCGAAGCCCTCTTTCCGTTTAACCAACTTGAACAAGGTTTTGCTACTGTAAAATTTGACTTTAGTTCAATCTAGTAAACGGACCTTGTTTCTTTCGCAGTTTCAGTTTCGTTGCTCAGTTTGATTTGATTCTTTTTGGAAACCGGAGTTCTTAAGTTGAACTTTCTTGTTAGATATTATTATTTGGAGTTTTATATGTGCATCTTTGCTTGTTTGCTTATGTATGCTATTGTTTGATTGCGATAGAATTCCCGGAGTGCCAAGCGTGCTACTACGAGTCCCTAGGTTTTGCGAATCATTAGCAAGGCAAGTAACACTTTGATCATGAAGGAAATATGCCCTAGAGGCAATAATAAAGATGTTATTTGTATTTCCTTATATCATGATAAATGTCTTTTATTCATGCTAGAATTGTATTAATCGGAAACTTAGTACATGTGTGAATACATTGACAAAACAGTATGTCCCTAGTATGCCTCTATTAGACTAGCTCATTGATCAAAGATGGTTATTTTTCCTAGCCATAGACATGAGTTTTCATTTGATCAACGAGATCACATCATTAGGAGAATGATGTGATGGACAAGACCCATCTGTTAGCTTAGCACTATGATCGTTTAGCTTTACTACTATTGCTTTCTTCATAACTTATACATGTTCCTATGACTATGAGATTATGCAACTCCCGTATATAGGAGGAACACCTTGTGTGCTATCAAACGTCACAACGTAACTGGGTGATTATAAAGATGCTCTACAGGTGTCTCTGAAGGTGTTCGTGGAGATGGCATAGATCAAGAATAGGATTTGTCACTCCGAGTGTCGGGGAGGTATCTCTGGGCCCTCTCAATAATGCACATCATAATAAGCCTTGCAAGCAAATGACTAATGAGTTAGTCACGAGATGATGTATTATGGAACGAGTAAAGAGACTTGCCGGTAACGAGATTGAAATAGGTATTGAGATACCGACGATCGAATCTCGGGCAAGTAACATACCGATGACAAAGGGAACAACGTATGTTGTTATGCGGTTCGACCGATAAAGCTCTTCATAGAATATGTAGGAGCCAATATGGGCATCCAGGTTCCGCTATTGGTTATTAACCGGAGAGATGTCTCGGTCATGTCTACATAGTTCTCGAACCCGTAGGGTCCGCACGCTTAAACGTTCATTGATGATATAGTATTTAATGAGTTATGTATGTTGGTGACCGAATGTTATTCGGAGTCCCGGATGTGATCACGGACATGACGAGGAACTCCGGAATGGTCCGGAGATAAAGATTAATATATGGTAATAGTGTTTGACCTCCGGAAGGACTTCGGAATTCACCAGAAGGGGTTCCGGATGTTTCCCGAAATGTTTGGGTACGAGAACACTTTATTTGGGCCAAAGGGGAAAGCCCACGAGGCTTTAGGAAAGTGCAAAAGGAAGTTTTGCGGAAAACAGAGGCTAGACGCCAGGAACCCTGGCGTCTAGGTGGTAGACGCCGGGAACCCTGGCGTCTAGCCCTGGAGTCCGTGTGGGACTCTTTCCTTTCGGGCAAAACCGACTTTGAGGAGGCTTTTGCTCCAAGTTTCGACCCCAGGGCTCAACATATAAATAGAGGGGTAGGGCTAGCACCCAAGACACATCAAGATACACCAAGCCATGTGCCGGCAACCCCGGCCCTCTAGTTTATCCTTCGTCTAGTTTCTGCAGTGCTTGGCAAAGCCCTGCAGAGATTGTTCTTCATCAACAACCGTCACCACGCCGTCGTGCTGCCGGAACTCATCTACTACTTCGCCCGTCTTGCTGGATCAAGAAGGCGAGGACGTCATCGAGCTGAACGTGTGCTGAACGCGGATGTGCCGTACGTTCGGTACTAGATCGGGACGGACCGTGAAGGTGCCCGACTACATCAACCGCGTTGATAAATGCTTCCGCTTTCGGTCTACGAGGGTACGTAGACACACTCTCCCCTCTCGTTGCTATGCATCTAGTAGATAGATCTTGCGTGATCGTAGGAAAATTTTGAAATACTACGTTCCCCAACAGTGGCATCATGAGCCAGGTCTATGCGTAGATGATATGCACGAGTAGAACGCAAGTGAGTTGTGGACGATACTAGTCATACTGCTTACCAGCATGTCATACTTTGCTTCAGCGGTATTGTGAGATGAAGTGGCCCGGACCGACATTACGCGTATGCTTACGCGAGACTGGTTTCACCGTTATGAGCACTCGTTGCTTAAAGGTGACTGGCGGGTGTTTGTCTCTCTCACTTTAGCTGAATCGAGTGTGCCTACGCCCGGTCCTTGTGAAGGTTAAAACAGCACATACTTGACGAAACATCGTTGTGGTTTTGTATGCGTAGGTAAGAACGGTTCTTGCTAAAGCCCGTAGCAGCCACGTAAAACTTGCAACAACAAAGTAGAGGACGTCTAACTTGTTTTTGCAGGGTATGTTGTGATGTGATATGGTCAAGACATGATGAGTTATACGGTTTTGTATGAGATGATCATGTTTTGTAAAGTTATCGGCAACTGGCAGACACCACGTGATGATCGGGTGTGATAAGCTCTACGTTCAAATACAACGGGTGTAAGCCAGTTTTGCACACGCGGAATACTCGGGTTAAACTTGACGAGCCTAGCATATGCAGATATGGCCTCGGAACACTGGAGACCGAAAGGTCGAGCGTGAATCATGTAGTAGATATGATCAACACAAGATGATCACCGTTGAAACTACTCCATCTCACGTGATGATCGGACATGGTTTAGTTGATTTGGATCACGTGATCATTTAGATGATCGTAGGGATGTCTATCTAAGTGGGAGTTCTTTAAGTAATATGATTAAATTGAACTTTAATTTATCATGAACTTAGTCCTGATAGTTTTTGCATATCTATGTTGTTGTAGATCAATGGCCCGTGCTACCGTTCCTTTGAATTTTAATGCATTCCTAGAGAAAGCTAAGTTGAAAGATGATGGTAGCAATTACACGGACTGGGTCCATAACTTGAGGATTATCCTCATTGCTGCACAGAAGAATTATGTCCTTGAAGCACCGCTAGGTGACAAGCCCCCTCCCGCTAATGTAGACGCTTTGAACGTCTGGCAGACGCGGTCTGATGACTACACGATAGTTCAGTGTGCCATGCTCTACGGCTTAGAACCGGGACTTCAACGACGTTTTGAACGTCATGGACCATATGAGATGTTCCAGGAGTTGAAGTTAATATTTCAAGCAAATGCCCGAATTGAGAAATATGAGATTTCCAACAAGTTCTATAGATGCAAGATGGAGGAGAATAGTTCTATCAGTGAACACTTGCTCAGAATGTCTGGGTACTACAATCATATGACTCAACTTGGTTGCAAAGTTGACGAGGATAGTGTTATTGATAGAGTTCTTCAATCACTGCCACCAAGCTATAAAGGCTTCATGATGAACTATAATATGGAAGGGATGCAAAAGACAATTCCCGAGCTCTTCGCTATGCTCAAGGCTGCGGAGGTAGAAATCAAAAAGGAGCATCAAGTGTTGATGGTTAACAAGACCACTAGTTTCAAGAAAAAGGGCAAGGGAAATAAGGGGAACTTCAAGAAGAATAGCAAGACAGTTGCTACTCCCGCGAAGAAACCCAAGTCTGGAGCCAAGCCTAAAACTGAGTGCTTCTACTGCAAAGGGGCTGGACACTGGAAGCGGAACTGCCCCAAGTATTTGGCGGATAAGAAGGATGGCAAGGTGAACAAAGGTATATGTGATATACATGTTATTGATGTGTACCTTACTAATGCTCGTAGTAGTACCTGGGTATTTGATGCCGGTTCGCTTGCTAATATTTGTAACTCAAAACAGGGACTACGGATTAAACGAAGATTGGCTAAGGACGAGGTGACGATGCGTGTGGGAAATGGTTCCAAAGTCGATGTGATCGTCGTCGGCACGCTACCTCTACATCTACCTTCGGGATTAGTTTTAGACCTGAATAATTGTTATTTGGTGCCAGCGTTAAGCATGAACATTATATCTGGATCTTGTTTGTTGCGAGACGGTTATTCATTTAAATCAGAGAATAATGGTTGTTCTATTTTTATGAATAATATCTTTTATGGTCATGCACCCTTGAAGAGTGGTCTATTCTTGTTGGATCTCGATTGTAGTAATACACATATTCATAATATTGAAGCCAAAAGATGCAAGGTTAATAATGATAGTGCAACTTACTTGTGGCACTGCCGTTTAGGTCATATTGGTGTAAACAGCATGAAGAAACTACATAGTGATGGACTTTTGGAATCACTTGATTATGAATCACTTGGTGCTTGCGAACCATGTCTCATGGGCAAGATGACTAAAACTCCGTTCTCCGGAACAATGGACCGAGCAACAGATTTGTTGGAAATCATACATACAGATGTATGTGGACCGATGAGTGTTGAAGCTCGGAGCGGGTATCGTTATTTTCTGACCTTCACTGATGATTTGAGAAGATATGGGTATATCTAGTTGATGAAACACAAGTCTGAAACATTTGAAAAGTTCAAAGAATTTCAGAGTGAAGTAGAGAATCATCGTAACAAGAAAATAAAGTTTCTACGATCTGATCATGGAGGTGAATATTCGAGTTACGAGTTTGGTCTTCATTTGAAACAATGTGGAATAGTTTCACAACTCACACCACCCGGAACACCACAACGTAATGGGGTGTCCGAACGTCGTAACCGTACTTTATTAGATATGGTGCGGTCTATGATGTCTCTTACCGATTTACCACTATCGTTTTGGGTTATGCTTTAGAGACAGCTGCATTCACGTTAAATAGGGCACCTTCAAAATCCATTGAGACGACGCCTTATGAACTGTGGTTTGGCAAGAAACCAAAGTTGTCGTTTCTTAAAGTTTGGGGCTGCGATGCTTAAGTGAAAAAGCTTCAACCTGATAAGCTCGAACCCAAGTCGGAGAAATGTGTCTTCATAGGATACCCAAAGGAGACTGTTGGGTACACCTTCTATCACAGATCCGAAGGCAAGATATCCGTTGCTAAAAATGGACCCTTTCTAGAGAAGGAGTTTCTCTCGAAAGAAGTGAGTGGGAGGAAAGTAGAAATTGATGAGGTAATTGTACCTTCTCCCGAATTGGAAGGTAGTACATCACAGAAACTAGTTCCAGTGATTCCTACACCAATTAGTGAGGAAGCTAATGATGATGATCATGAAACTTCAGATCAAGTTTCTGCTGAACTTCGTAGATCAACCAGAGTTTGTTCCGCACCAGAGTGGTACGGCAACCCAGTTCCGGAAGTCATGTTACTAGACCAAGATGAACCTACGAACTATGAGGAAGCGATGATGAGCCCAGATTCCGCGAAATGGCTTTAGGCCATGAAAACAGAGATGGGATCAATGTATGAGAACAAAGTGTGGACTTTGGTTGACTTGCCCGATGATCGGCAAGCCATCGAAAATAAATGGATCTTCAAGAGGAAGACCGACACAGACGGTAATGTTACTGTTTACAAAGCTCGACTTGTTGCGAAAGGGTTTCGACAAGTTCAAGGAGTTGACTACGATGAGACTTTCTCACCCGCAGCGATGCTTAAGTCTGTCCGAATCATGTTAGCAATTGCCGCATTTTATGATTATGAAATATGGCAAATGGATGTCAAAACTGCATTCCTGAATGGATATCCCAAAGAAGAGTTGTATATGATGCAACCAGAAGGTTTTGTCGATCCTAATGGTGCTAACAAAGTGTGCAAGCTCCAGCGATCCATCTACGGACTGGTGCAAGCATCTCGGAGTTGGAATATATGCTTTGATGAGGTGATCAAAGCATATGGTTTTATACAGACTTTTGGAGAAGCCTGTATTTACAAGAAAGTGAGTGGGAGCTCTGTAGCATTTCTGATATTATATGTGGATGACATATTGTTGATTGGAAATGATATAGAATTTCTGGATAGCATAAAAGGATACTTGAATAAGAATTTTTCAATGAAAGACCTCGGTGAAGCTGCTTACATATTAGGCATCAAGATCTATAGAGATAGATCAAGACGCTTAATTGGACTTTCACAAAGCACATACCTTGATAAAGTTTTGAAGAAGTTCAAAATGGATCAGTCAAAGAAAGGGTTCTTGCCTGTGTTACAAGGTGTGAAGTTGAGTGACTCAATGCCCGACCACTGCAGAAGATAGAGAGAAAAGGAAAGTCATTCCCTATGCCTCAGCCATAGGATCTATCATGTATGCAATGCTGTGTACCAGACCTGATGTGTGCCTTGCTATAAGTCTAGCAGGGAGGTACCAAAGTAATCCAGGAGTGGATCACTAGACAACGGTCAAGAACATCCTGAAATACCTGAAAAGGACAAAGGATATGTTTCTCGTGTATGGAGGTGACAAAGAGCTCGTCATAAATGGTTACGTCGATTCTAGCTTTGACACTGATCCGGATGACTCTAAGTCACAAACCGGATATGTATTTTTATTGAACGGTGGAGCTGTCAGTTGGTGCAGTTCCAAGCAGAGCGTCATGGCGGGATCTACGTGTGAAGCGGAATACATAGCTGCTTCGGAAGCAGCAAATGAAGGAGTCTGGATGAAGGAGTTCATATCCGATCTAGGTGTAATACCTAGTGCATCGGGTCCAATGAAAATCTTTTGTGACAACACTGGAGCAATAGCCTTGGCGAAGGAATCCAGGTTTCACAAGAGAACAAAGCACATCAAAAGACGCTTCAATTCCATCCGCGATCTAGTCAAGGAGGGAGACATAGAGATTTGCAAGATACATACGGATCTGAATGTTGCAGACCCGTTGACTAAGCCTCTTCCACGGGCAAAACATGATCAGCACCAAGACTCCATGGGTGTTAAGGTCATTACTTTGTAATCTAGATTATTGACTCTAGTTCAAGTGGGAGACTGAAGGAAATATGCCCTAGAGGCAATAATAAAGATGCTATTTGTATTTCCTTATACATGATAAATGTCTTTTATTCATGCTAGAATTGTATTAACCGGAAACTTAGTACATGTGTGAATACATAGAAAAAACAGTATGTCCCTAGTATGCCTCTACTAGACTAGCTCATTGATCAAAGATAGTTATGTTTCCTAGCCATAGACATGAGTTGTCATTTGATCAACGAGATCACATCATTAGGAGAATGATGTCATGGACAAGACCCATCCGTTAGCTTAGCACTATGATCCTTTAGTTTTACTGCTATTGCTTTCTTCATAACTTATACATGTTCCTATGACTATGAGATTATGCAACTCCTGAATACTGGAGGAACACCTTATGTGCTATCAAACGTCATAACGTAACTGGGTGATTATAAAGATGCTCTACAGGTGTCTCCGAAGGTGTTCCTGGTGTTGGCATAGATCAAGAATAGGATTTGTCACTCCGAGTGGCGGGGAGGTATCTCTGGGCCCTCTCGATAATGCACATCATAATAAGCCTTGCAAGCAAATGACTAATGAGTTAGTCACCAGATGATGTATTACGGAACGAGTAAAGAGACTTGCCGGTAACGAGATTGAACTAGGTATTGAGATACCGACGATCGAATCTCGCGCAAGTAACATACCGATGACAAAGGGAACAACGTATGTTGTTATGCGGTTCGATCGATAAAGATCTTCGTAGAATATGTAGGAGCCAATATGGGCATCCAGGTTCCGCTATTGGTTATTAACCGGAGAGATATCTCGGTCATGTCTACATAGTTCTCAAACCCGTAGGGTCCGCATGCTTAAACGTTCGTTGACGATATAATATTTAATGAGTTATGTATGTTGGTGACCGAATGTTATTCGGAGTCCCGGATGTGATCACGGACATGACGAGGAACTCCGGAATGATCCGGAGATAAAGATTAATATATGGGATAATAGTGTTTGACCTCCGGAAGGGGTTCCGGATGTTTCCCGAAATGTTTGGGTACGAGAACACTTTATTTGGGCCAAAGGAGAAAGCCCATGAGTCTTTAGGAAAGTGCAAAAGGAAGTTTTCCGGAAAGCAGAGACTAGACGCTAGGAACCCTGGCGTCTAGGGGTAGACGTCGGGAACCCTAGCGTCTAGCCCTGGAGTCCGAGTGGGACTCTTTCCTTTCGGGCAAAACCGACTTTGAGGAGGCTTTTGCTCCAAGTTTCGACCCCAGGGCTCAACATATAAATAGAGGGGTAGGGCTAGCACTCAAGACACATCAAGATACACCAAGCCGTGTGCCGGCAACCCCGATCCTCTAGTTTATCCTCCGTCTAGTTTCTGCAGTGCTTGGCGAAGCCCTGCAGAGATTGTTCTTCATCAACAACCGTCACCACGCCGTCGTGTTGCCAGAACTCATCTACTACTTCGCCCGTCTTCCTGGATCAAGAAGGCGAGGACTTCATCGAGCTGAACGTGTGCTGAACGCGGAGGTGTCGTACGTTCGGTACTAGATCGGGACGGATCGTGAAGGTGCACGACTACATCAACCGCGTTGATAAACGCTTCCGCTTTCGGTCTACGAGGGTACGTAGACACACTCTCCCTCTCGTTGCTATGCATCTAGTAGATAGATCTTGTGTGATCGTAGGAAAATTTTGAAATACTACGTTCCCCAACAGATCATACCCTTTATTACCCAGTTTTTATGCATTAGATCAAACCCTCACACATTGCATGAGTAAGATCTCTTAACTTGTGGGTATGGGAAGTATATTGAGGTAGAACCTATTACCTGCATTATTTTCAAACCCCTGGGAGTTACTTCTACGTTATGCTTAGGTTGCTATGCTATGCTCGTAGACGTGGTTTGGGTTTGAGTGTATCCATGACAGATGTGAGATGTTAATTAATGGTTCAACTTAAGGTGGCTACTTGAATACACATCTGGGTGGATTGGTTGCAGGGCACCTGGAGAATCCAGTGTTGTCCTAGGAAATCCCGGAGGAATCGTGTGATTATCCTATGGAATGCCACCCAGGCTCAAAGGGATCATAAAACTATTCATGCTAGAAACTTCCATGTGCAGCCACAACGCCATTGTGGGCTCTGGCATAGTATGAGTAAGTTGTGTGAGCTCTTTCAGTGGTGTACTAGCAGATGTAGGGGAAAGTAGGTGTACGGGTCCACCCGAGGTAAAGAGTAAATACTTCTGAAAGACTGTGTCTCGGTCATCCGTTTCTCAAACACCATGCTGTGTGAGAAATCCAACGAAGGAGATCGAGTCTTGTGGGGAAAAGTGCACAAACCTCTGCAAAGTGTACAAACTAATCATGATTAGCCGTGTCCCCGGTTATGGACATCTTGAGTATCTGGTACTTGAATTATTGGTTGATCTCATCACTCTAAAATTAATTTGTTGGGTTAATGATAACTACTTTAATTTGGATTGAGTTGGAGGAACCTTCTCAATGATGTTTCAACTACCATGATAGTAAAAATAAAATTTATTCCTTTGTTGTAGGTAAAAATTGGCTTTATGCAAAAACTTTAACCTTAGAGCCTCCACCAGCCAAATATGCATATAGTGTTAGCCTTTATTCTGTTACTTCTCTACTGTGTTATCTTGCCAACATATTCCATGTGCTGGCCCGTGCTGCAACATGTTACGTTGCAGACTTTTCAGAAGAAGAGTATGGTGCGCTAGGTTGTTTGTCATGCACTCAGCTATGCCGTTGGAGTTGATGGACTCACTTATCTTCCAAGCCTTCCGTTGTTACTTTGTTAGATGGCCTTATGCCATATACTTTTGTAATAAGTTCTCTTTTGAGACCTTCGATGTAATAAGTGTGTGATTGCCACTCTGTTATAAATCCTTCAAGTACTGTGCGTGTCAGCATTACCGATCCAGGGATGACACAGAACACAGAAACTTCGGTCCATTCAGATCGTGGTCGCTACAATACGTTGGAGACGTATCAGCATCCCCAAGCTTAATTCCTGCTCGTCCTCGGGTAGGTAAATGATAAAAGAAATAATTTATGAAGTGTGAATGCTAGCAGGTGCACAAGTTTGATCAATGATAATTTCAGTCTCCTTTTCTAGCATCATTATGTGTCATAACAGTAGCTCATCTCATACAACTTTTCATGATCAAGTAACAAGCTATTCACATGTTAAAGTATATATAGATCATAAACTTTCTTGAAACTAACAAACAATGCTCTTAGTCATCAAACAATAGCAATTCATCTTATTTTCGGGAAGGGTCTATGTAAGAGCTTTGATTCAGCAAACTCCACATACTCAACTATCATTTAATCTTTCACAATTGCTAACACTCATGTGACATTTATGGGTTCAAAGTTTTAATCGGACACAGAGAAAGATAGGGGCTTATAGTTTCGCCTCCCAACCTTTTACCTCAAGGGTAATGTCAACAATAATAATTTATGAAAACCTACATCCAAGTGGATATATATATCCGGATCGCTCCAACACAAAGTGCTTGCCAAAGGAAAAAGTGTAAAAAGGAAAGGTGATGATCACCATGACTCTTGTATAAGGGTAGAAGATAAAAGTAAAAGATAGGCCCTTCGCAGAGGGAAGCAGAGGTTTTCATGCGCTTTTATGGTTGGATGCACAAAATCTTAATGCAAAAGAACATCACTTTATATTGCCGCTTGTGATAAAGACCTTTCTTATGCACTCTGTCGCTTTTATTTCTTCCCTGCCGCAAGTTTGTATAAAGCTTATTTTCTTTGCACTAATAGATCATGGCAAAACTGATACGTACCTAAGGATTTAGAAAGCAATTTTTATTGCATGCACCGATGACAACTTACTTGAAGGATCTTACTCAATCCTTAGGTACTTATGATGGACTCTCATGGCAAAACTGGTTTAAGGGATGTTTGGAAGCACAAGTAGTATTTCTACTTGGTGCAAAGAATTTGGCTAGCATGAGAGTGAAACGCATGCCGAACATGTTGGATGATCCAAGACAATATAACGTTTCGGATATAGGAAAACATAACCCATTAAGTTGTCTTCCTTGTCCAACATCAACCTTTTAGCATGCCATATTTTAATGAGTGCTCACAATTACAAAAGATGTCTAAGATAGTATATTTATATGTAAAATATCTCTTCCTTCAATATTCTTTCATGAATTGTTCAAGTGACCAATTTTGCGTTTGCTAACTTTTAGTAAGTTTAATACCTATACTTATTCTAATTGAAGTCATTACTCCCATGGTATAAGCATATGAAACATATATAAATGTAGATTTATGATATTCAATTCATTCAACCATTTACTCATAGGAAGTACATGAAGCACGTGAGTAAATGACAAACTACTCCAAAAGATATAAGTGAAGGACACTGAGTAGTCAAATAATTAACTAGCCATGGGAGGATTCTTTTTCATTCAAGATTCCAGATCCAATGATTTTATTCAAACAGCAAGTAAAATCAAAAATATGCTCCAAGCAAAACACATATCATGTGACGAATAAAAATATAGCTCCGAGTAAGGTATACCGATAGTTTTGAAGACGAAAGAGGGGATGCCTTCTGGGGCATCCCCAAGCTTAGCCGCTTGAGTCTTCCTTGAATATTACCTTGGGGTTCCTTGGGCATCCCCAAGCTTAGGGTCTTTCCACTCCTTATTCTCCTCATATCGATATCTCACCCAAAAATTGAAAACTTCAACCACACAAAACTTAACGTAACTTTGTGAGATAGGTTAGTATGATAAAGAGTAAACCATTCACTTTGGTACTGTCAAAGACAAGGTTCATAATTGTTATCACACAATTCCTACTGTACCATATCATTTCTACAATTTATATTAAGAAATATAAGCCATAGAAACTAGAAAACAAGCAAACTATGCAATGAAAACAGAATCTGTCAGAAACAGAACAGGCTATAATGATCTGAACAACAACCATAGTTCTGCTACTCTAAAAATTATGAAATAAATTGGTGGGCGTGAGGAATTTGTCTAGTAATCTTTTGCAAAAAGAATCAACTCAAAAGCACTCTTCTGTAAAAAAAATGGCAGCTAATCCCGTGAGCGCAAAGTTTCTGTTTTTTTACACCAATATCACATTAACTTTCACCCAAGTCTTCCCAAAGGTCTTACTTGGCACTTTATTGAAACAAAAGCTATAAAACATGATTACTACAGTAGATTAATCATGTAAACACACAAAAACAGTAAGGGTAAATATTGGATTGTCTCCCAACAAGCGCTTTTCTTTAATGCCTTTTAGCTCGGCATGATGATTTCAATGATGCTCACATAAAAGATAAGAATTGAAACATAAAGAGAGCATCATGAAGAATATGACTAGCATATTTAAATCTAACCCACTTCCTATGCCTAGGGATTTTGTGAGCACATAATTTATAGGAACAAGAATCAACTAGCATAGGAAGGCAAGACAAGTATAACTTCAAAACTTTAAGCACATAGAGAGGAAACTTGATATTATTGCAACTTCTACAAGCATGTATTCCTCCCTCATAAAAAAATCAGTAGCATCATGAATGGGTTCAACAATATAACCATCACATAAAGCATTCTTTTCATGATCTACAAGCATAGAAATTTTACTACTCTCCACATAAGCAAAATTCTTCTCATTCGGAATAGTGGGAGCAAACTCGAAATAGTGGAATCATTACTAACTAAAGTTGACACTCTTCCAAATCCACTTTATATGATAGTATTATTCATACACCAAAAGATTAAGTGAAGTTCATGGAGTATTCTAGGATTAATATCGACTAGCAAATATCCAAGCTCAAAATATATAAGTGAAGCACACGAAGCATTCTATAAAACCGTACTCAAAAGATTTAAGTGAAGCACAAAGATCATTCTATAAGATCATACTAAAAAGATATAAGTGAAGCACATGAAGAATTCTATAAATCAAGGAAGGGCTATCTCTTACTAGCATGGTTCTTAAAGAAAAAATAGAAAAACACAAGGGACACAAATCATGTGAACAAAACAAAAACCGAGGTATACCGATAATTGTTGAAGAAGAAAGATGGGATGCCAACCGGAGCATCCCCAAGCTTAGATGCTTGAGTATCCTTGAAATATTTACTTGGGGTGCCTTGGACATCCCCAAGCTTGAACTCTTGTCTCTCTTTACTCTTCTCATATTGATAGCTCCTCGATCTTCGAACACTTCATCCACGCAAAACTTTAACAAAAAACTTTGTGAGATCCGTTAGTATAATAAAGCAAATCACTACCTATAGGTACTGTTGCAAACTTATTCCAATTTCATATTTGCACTTTATCTACTTTATTCCAACTTCATCATGGTTCATACCCCCCGATATACCCATAGATTCATCAAAATAAGCGATCAGCACATAGAAAACAGAATCTGTCAAAAACAAGGCAGTCTGTAGTAATCTGGAAGTTTAGTAAACTTCTGTAACTCTAAAAAATTCTTAAAAATACGAAAATTTTAAAAATTTGTACAGAAGTAATGTGCAAAATGTTTCAGACCCATTTGACCTTCCAGTAAAAATGTAAAATCACGTGCTACAGCCAAAGTTTCTGTTTTTTTTTCTGCACATAGAAAACAAGCAATCTAATCATCCTAAAACCAAAGCTTGACACATTATTTTTATAATGCAATGGATATATACAAGGGGATAATTAGTTACAGAAAAACTTCCATGAATTTTTTTACATTGTTTCCGTGAGCATGAACACAAGTGCTCAAGGTTGACCCTCACTTCTTCAATGCATAACTTTCCAATCACTTCTGTTTTGAAAAACTTTTTAGGCATAAGAGGCAAGTAATTTTTTTTATTTTTTTTATTATTTTAACTTTTTTGTATGTTTCACCCACAACTAAACAGAAACAAAAAGGGAAAAAAATCTACTTAGTGAAGAAAGCAAATAAGCACACACGAGAGTATCAACCCCACGCTATTGCTCCCCGGCAGCGGCGCCAGAAAAGAGCTTGATGGTCCCCAAATGGAGGGAATCATCGTAGCAATTCCCAATGGTGGAAGTGATCAGTATGGAGTGTCGAACCCACAAGGAGCTAAAGGTAAGATCAATATTCTCTCAAGTCCTATCTGCCACTAATACGACTCTACGTACACCGAACGTTTGCTTCCAACTAGAAAAGAGAAATAAAACTACGCTGTGGGTATGAAGAGGATAACTTTGCATGATATCGGAGAGCTATAATATAAAATTAGGTGTTGTTATCAAAAAGTTAGAATATATTACTAAATATTATAAATAGCGGGTGTGGAATAATGATGGATCAGTGTGCGGAATTGTCCTAGGCAATTGTTAACAAGACCGGTAGTCGTCATTGCAATTTCATATGAGGGAGAGGCATAAGCTAACATACTTTCTCTTCTTGGATCATATGTACTTATGATTGGAACTCTAGCAAGCATCTGCAACTACTAAAGATCATTAAGGTAAAACCCAACCATAGCATTAAAGCATCAAGTCCCCTTTATCCTATACGCAACAATCCCCTTACTCGGGTTTATGCTTCTGTCACTCAAGCAACCCACTATAAGCCAATCATGAACGTATTGCAACACCCTACAGTGGGAATCCCTCACGCTTGCGCAACACGGAGGGCATCATAGAACAACACCAAAATAAAATATACAACTCGTACCAATCTAGATCATCAATCAACCCAAAGACAAAGGATATCTACTCAAAACATCATAGGATGGCAACACATCATTGGATCATAATATGTGGCATAAAGCACCTTGTTCAAGTAGGGAATACGGCGGGGTGCGGGAGAGTGGACTGCGTAAAAGAGATGAGGATGGTGATGATGATGGTGATGTTGATGAATACGATCACCGCGACGATGATTCCCCTCCAGATGGCACTCCGGCGCCACCGAGAGAGAGGAGGAGATGTTCTCCCCCTTGTGCTTCCTCCTCCATGGCCTCCCCCTAGATGGGGAGAGGTTCCCCCTCTGGTCCTTGGCCTTCATGGCGATGATGGCCCCTCCGGGATTGTCCTCCATGGCCTCCGGTGATGATGGCCCCCTCCGGAGGGTGCCACAGAGGGCCTAGATTGATTTCTCGTGGTTACAGAGGCTTGTGGCGGCGGAACTTCCGATATAGGTTATTTTCTGGAGGTTTCTGTATTTATAGGAATTTTTGCGTCGGTCTCACGTCCAGGGGGTCTCCGAGTCGTCCACGAGATAGGGACCCACGCCCAAGGGGGTGGGCGCGCCCCCCCACCCTTGTGGATAGCCCGGAACTCTTCTGACCCAACTCTTTTACTCCAGCGGCTTCTTTTGGTCCATAAAAAATCATCAAAAATTGGCACGTCAATTGGACTCCGTTTGGTATTCCTTTTTGGTAAAACTCAAAAACAAGGAAAAAACAGAAAGTGGCACTGGGCTCTAGGTTAATAGGTTAGTCCCAAAGATCATATAAGATAGCATATAAATGTATATCAAACATCTAAGATGGATAATATAATAGCATGAATACTTCATAAGTTACACATACATTGGAGACGTATCACCTTGCTTTCCCCTTACATTTCATTCCCGACGAGCAAAGGCCGCGATCTAAACGTCTGTAATTCATTCATTCATTCAAACACGACATGATTTTTGTAGGGATTCAAACACGGCATGTTGAGGCCGTGCACATGGCGTGACAAGCGTAGATAAATTCGCATGGCCAGCTGAGTTAATCGCCAGAAAAAAGTTACCGGTCGGACGGCTGCGTGAAACACCCGTTTGCACCCCCTTGTGTGACGGTATCGGCAAAAAGGGAAATATAAAAAGCCGCCGGCCCGTCATTTTGCACTCAGTTGCATGATCCACCCGTTTCCACCCCCTTGCGTGACGCTATCGGCGCCGGTGACCCACGCGTGATGCCTCGGTGGGTCCAGCAATGTGGGTCCCCATTGCGTCGCGTCATCAACCTACCCGCACTCATCGTTTTTTGCGACATGACCGACAGACTCTGTTAGCCTTTTTCATGAGACGACGCCTTGTTTCTGCCGTATTTTGTTCTCAGTTACCAAAAATAGTTTGGAATTATCAATACGACGCCACCTAAGATGTTTTCGAGCACGCCACATCGATCAACACGTTAAACCCTTTTTATGATGAAGAAAATCGCCTTGCTTTCCCCTTACATTTCGTTACCGACGAGCAAAGGCCGCGATCTAAACATCTGTAATTCATTTATTCATTCAAACACGACATGTTTTTTGTAGGGATTCAAACACGACATGTTGAGGCCGTGCACATGGCGTGACAAGCGTAGATAAATTTGATGGCCAGACAAGTTAATCACCAGAAAATAGTTACCGGTCGGACGGCTGTGTGAAACACCCGTTTTCACCCCCTTGCGTGACGGTATCGGCAAAAAGGGAAATATAAAAAGCCGTCGGCCCGGCGTTTTGCACTCAGTTGCGTGATCCACCCGTTTCCACCCCCTTGGATGATGCTATCGGCATCGGTGACCCACGCGTGTTGCCTCGGTGGGTCCAGCAATGTGGGTCCCCATTGCGTCGCGTCATCAACCTACCCGCACTCGTCGTTTTTCGGGACACGACCGACACACTCCGTTAGCCTTTTTCATGAGACGACGCCTTGTTTCTGCCGTATTTTGTTCTCAGTTACCAAAACTAGTTTGGAATTATCAGTACGACACCACCTAACATGTTTTCGAGCACGCCACATCGATCAACACGTTAAACCCTTTTTATGAAGAAAAAAATCGCCTTGCTTTCCCCTTACATTTCGTTACCAACGAGCAAAGGCCGCGATCTAAACGTTTGTAATTCATTCATTCATTCAAACACGACATGTTTTTTGTAGGGATTCAAACACGGCATGTTGAGGCCATGCACATGGCGTGACAAGCGTAGATAAATTCGCATGGCCAGCCGAGTTAATCGCCAGAAAAAAGTTACCGATCGGACGGTTGCGTGAAACACCCGTTTGCACCCCCTTGTGTGACGGTATCGGCAAAATGGGAAATATGAAAAAGTTGTCGGCCCGTCATTTTGCACTCAGTTGCATGATCCATCCGTTTCCACCACCTTGTGTGACGCTATCGGCGCCGGTGACCCACGCGTGATGCCTCGGTGGGTCCAGCAATGTGGGTCCCCGTTGCGTTGCGTCATCAACCTACCCGCACTCGTCGTTTTTCGCGACGTGACCGACAGACTCTGTTAGCCTTTTCCATGAGACGACGCCTTGTTCCTGCCGTATTTTGTTCTCAATTACCAAAAATAGTTTGGAATTATGAATACGACGGCACCTAACATGTTTTCGAGCATGGGGCATCGATCAACACGTTGAACCATTTTTATGAAGAAAAAAAATCGCCTTGCTTTCCCCTTACATTTCATTACCGACGAGCAAAGGCCGCAATCTAAATGTCTGTAATTCATTTATTCATTCAGACATGACATGTTTTTTGTAGGGATTCAAATACGGCATGTTGAGGCCATGCACATGGCGTGACAAGCGTAGATAAATTCGCATGGCCAGCCGAGTTAACCGTCAGGAAAAAGTTACCGGTCGGACGGCTGCGTGAAACACCCGTTTGCACCCCCTTGCGTGACGGTATCGGCAAAAAAGGGAAACATAACAAGACGCCGGACCGTCGTTTTGCACTCAGTTGCATGATCCACCCGTTTCCACTCCCCTTGTGTGACGCTATCGGCACCGGCAACCCACGTGTGATGCCTTAGTGGGTCCACCAACGTGGTCCCCGTTGCGTCGCCTCATCAACCTACACGCACTCGTCGTTTTCGTGACGCGATCGACAAACTCCGTTAGCCTTTTTCATGAGACGACGCCTTTTTTCTGCCGTATTTTGTTCTCAGTTACCAAAACTAGTTTGGAATTATCAATACGACGCCACCTAACATGTTTTCGAGCACGCCACATCGATCAACATGTTAAACCCTTTTTATGAAGAAAATAAATCGCCTTGCTTTCTTCTTACATTTCGTAACCAACGAGCAAAGGTCGCGATCTAAACGGCTATAATTTATTCATTCATTCAAACACGACATGTTTTTTCTAGGGATTCAAACACGGCATGTTGAGGCCGTGCACATGGCGTGACAAGCGTAGATAAACTCGCATGGCCAGCCGAGTTAATCACCAGAAAAAAGTTACCGGTCGGACGGCTGCGTGAAACACCCGTTTGCACCCCCTTGCGTGACGGTATCGGCAAAAAAGGGAAATGTAACAAGCCGACGGCCCGTCGTTTTGCACTCAGTTGCCTGAACCACCCGTTTCCACTCCCCTTACGTGACGCTATCGGCACCGGCAACCCACGCGTGATGCCTTAGTGGGTCCACCAACGTGGTCCCCGTTGCGTCGCCTCATCAACCTACACGCACTCGTCGTTTCCGTGACGCGACCGACAGACTCCGATAGCCTTTTTCATGAGACGACGCCTTGTTTCTGCCGTATTTTGTTCTCAGTTACCAAAACTAGTTTGGAATTATCAATACGACGCCACCTAACATGTTTTCGAGCACGCCACATCGATCAACACGTTAAACCCTTTTTATGAAGAAAAAAATCGCCTTGCTTTCCTCTTACATTTCGTAACCAACGAGCAAAGGCCGCGATCTAAACGGCTATAATTTATTCATTCATTCAAACACGATATGTTTTTTTAGGGATTCAAACACGGCATGTTGAGGCCGTGCGCATGGCGTGACAAGCGTAGATAAACTCGCATGGTCAGCCGAGTTAATCGTCAGAAAAAAGTTACCGATCGGACGACTGCGTGAAACACCCGTTTGCACCCCCTTGCATGACGGTATTGGCCAAAAAGGGAAATATAACAAGCCGACGGCCCGTCGTTTTGCACTGAGTTGCGTGAACCACCCGTTTTCACTCCCCCTACGTGACGCTATCGGCACCGGCAACCCACGCGTGATGCCTTAGTGGGTCCACCAACGTGGTCCCCGTTGCGTCGCCTCATCAACCTACACGCACTCGTTGTTTCCGTGACGCGACCGACAGACTCCGATAGCCTTTTTCATGAGACGACGCCTTGTTTCTGCCGTATTTTGTTCTCAGTTACCAAAACTAGTTTGGAATTATCAATACGACGCCACCTAACATGTTTTCGAGCACGCCACATCGATCAACACGTTAAACCCTTTTTATGAAGAAAAAAAATCGCCTTGCTTTCCTCTTACATTTCGTTACCGACGAGCAAAGGCCGCAATCTAAACTTCTGTAATTTATTCATTCATTCAAACACGACATGTTTTTTTAGGGATTCAAACACGGCATGTTGAGGCCCTGCACATGGCGTGACAAGCGTAGATAAATTCGCATGGCCAGCCGAGTTAATCGCCAGAAAGAAGTTACCGGTCGGACGGCTGCGTGAAACACCCGTTTGCACCCCCTTGCGTGACGGTATTGGCCAAAAAGGGAAATATAACAAGCCGACGGCCCGTCGTTTTGCACTGAGTCGCGTGAACCACCCGTTTTCACTCCCCCTACGTGACGCTATCGGCACCGGCGACCCACGCGTGATGCCTTAGTGGGTCCACCAACGTGGTCCCCGTTGCGTCGCCTCATCAACCTACACGCACTTGTTGTTTCCGTGACGCGACCGACAGACTCCGATAGCCTTTTTCATGAGACGACGCCTTGTTTCTGCCGTATTTTGTTCTCAGTTACCAAAACTAGTTTGGAATTATCGATACGACGCCACCTAACATGTTTTCGAGCACGCCACATCGATCAACACGTTAAACCCTTTTTATGAAGAAAAAAAATCGCCTTGCTTTCCCCTTACATTTCGTTACCGACGAGCAAAGGCCGCCATCTAAACTTCTGTAATTCATTCATTCATTTAAACACGACATGTTTTTTGTAGGGATTCAAACACGGCACGTTGAGGCCCTGCACATGGCGTGACAAGCGTAGATAAATTCGCATGGCCAGCCGAGTTAATCGCCAGAAAGAAGTTACCGGTCGGACGGCTGCGTGAAACACCCGTTTGCACCCCCCTGCGTGACGGTATCGACAAAAAAGGAAATATAACAAGCCGCCGGCCCGTCGTTTTACACTCAGTTGTGTGATCCATCCGTTTCCACTCCCCTTGCGTGACGCTATTGGCGTCGGTGACCCACGCGTGATGCCTCGATGGGTCCACCAACGTGGTCCCCGTTGCGTCGCGTCATCAACCTACCCGCACTCATTGTTTTTCGCGACGCGACCGACAGACTTCGTTAGCCTTTTTCATGAGACGACGCCTTTGTTTCTGCGGTATTTTGTTCTCTGTTACCAAAATTAGGTTGGAATTATCAATTAGGTTGGAATTATCGATCCGACGCCACCTAACAATTTCCGAGCACGCCACACCGATCAACACGTTAAACCTTTTTATGAAAAAAAATTGCCGTGTTTTTCCCTTACATTTCGTTCGTGACGAGCAAAGGCCGCGATCTAAACGTCTGTAATTCATTCATTCATTCAAACACGGCATGTTGATCAGGCCGTGCACACGCCGTGGCAAGCGTAGATAAATTCGCATTGTCAATCGAGTTAGTCGTCGGAATTCCCTTTTTGAAAACAAAAGTTACTGGCCGGACTCGGACGGCTGCTAGAGAGCAAAGCAAAGGCCAAGCAGCCCCGGCCGGGCCAGCGACGAACGCGCTGGAAAACTATAAATTACGTGGATTCGAACTGCGAATCCACGCGTATAGTCCCAAATTTCCAGCACGGCAGTACAGCAGTACATACAGATCCAGATCGCGCACGACAACGGACTACTGCCCGCGTGCGCGCCTCGCACGCATCGTCTTCCTCCCCCCCTCCCTACTAGTAGTGCTACAGTACTACCCGTGGCAGTATATAATAAGTAGTACTGGCCAGTGCTCCGAGCTCGACTCCATCGCGATCTCTCCCCTCTCCAGTCTCCACCCGTCGCCGTCGCAGCCCCGCCCCTATTAATAGCCCCGCGCCCCTCGTAGCCGCCATCCGCCACCCGCCCTCCCCAGCGCAGCCGTACTGAGGCCACTCTCCCTCCCTCCCTCCCTCCGTCTCGGCCGATTTACTCCCTCCCCGGCTTCCCTCCCCTGCCCTGTTCGAGGCAATGGCGGCGGCGGCGAACGGCGGGGGCGGGGAGACCAAGGCGGCGTTCGCGCGGATCTACGACGCGCTCAAGGAGGAGCTGCTCCGGGACCCCGCCTTCGAGTACACCGAGTCGTCGCACCAGTGGATCGACCGCGTAATGCTCCCCTCCCCTCCTCCTCCCCTGCTCCCGCTTTCCTCCGCGTTTCGTCCCGCTGGCTCCAGCTCCGTTTTCCTCGCTGGGTTCCGCTGGGGCTTGCTATTAAGATTTGGCTGATTGAGCTGGCGCGAGATCGGCTCCTTGATGGGTGGGAGCGCAATCAATTTGGCTTGCTACTAGTACTAGTACTAGTAGTACTAATCGTGTCGTGCGTTGGTTTGCTGCCCAAGGCTGAATCAGCAATTAATCTGGCATATTATATTAGTACCCGTAGACGTTGGTTTGGTTTGCTGCGGAAGGCTGGATCATACTGTATTTAGCAAGTAGAGAAACGGAAATCTGAAGCTCCTGCGCAGTTAATGAGTAGAAGTAGTTAAATGCTTTCCAATTGCAAGTGATCTGCTGGAAGGCTGTTCTAGGTTAAGAGGAAGATGGTGCTCACAAGTTACTACTAGTACTAGTAGTCAAAATTTGAAGGACTAAATGTCAAATACGTAGCAATCGTTTCTGACTGATTCAAATTCTTCGAAGTGGGTTATTATACTGTTATTAAAACAGAGCATGCATAGTAGTCATAATTTACTTCTATGTGTGGAGACCCATTTCCTTGTCATTAATGTGTAGGTATGATTGTGATCTTGTATGCTGTTTTTACTTTTTATGATATATACTCCAGAGACTGGATGAACAATAATTTCTTATTAGTTCAGTTCTGCTATTTTAACGTATCGTGCCTTTTTTTTTCCTTTTTGGAACAGATGCTGGACTACAATGTACTGGGAGGTGAGGAGATGAATTCGAGCTACATGTTTTCTTCTTAAGTAGTACTACAAGAAGCTACCGCGTTTCTAACCCGTTGTTGTTGCTAATGATAGGAAAGTGCAACCGTGGGCTCTCTGTGGTCGATAGCTATAAGCTGTTGAAAGGTGTCGATGTTCTTACTGAGGAGGAGATGTTTCTTGCCTCCACTCTCGGTTGGTGCATTGAATGGGTAATTACTCATCTCTCAGTGTTGCTCCGGTGAATTTGAAGCAACCAAAATTCCCCCCCTTAAGATTTGCTGCTGTCTATGTAGCTTCAAGCCTTCTTTCTTGTGCTCGATGATATCATGGATGACTCGCACACTCGACGTGGGCAGCCTTGCTGGTTTAGGGTACCTCAGGTTAGTGAAAACTAAATTGCCCTTTCCAGCTACAGTGTTCAAAAAACTCATTTGTCTTCATTCAAGAACATTCATTCTGTAGTCCCTTCTTTCCAAGGTTACAAATAAACTTATCCCTAATGCTGCCCTTTTCTGATAAACTAGGTTGGCTTCATTGCTGTAAATGATGGGATTCTCCTTCGCAACCATATTTCGAGAATGCTTCGGCTCCACTTTAAGAACAAGCCTTACTATGCCGATCTCCTTGATTTATTCAACGAGGTAAATAAATATTATGCTGGGGAAACATGTGCAGCCTGAACTTGTGGATCATTACAGGTGGTGATTACCTTGTCATGTTTTTCCAGGTTGAGTTCAAGACAGCTTCTGGTCAAATGCTGGACCTTATTACAACCCACGAGGGAGAAAAAGATCTAACGAAATATAACATTGGAGTGTAAGTTAATGTTGTGCCAACTCTGAGTTAAACTTCTTTAGCATGCTTCATCGAGCATAAATTTAGGAGCATAAGTCTTCTTCTGTTGTCTGATATTTCTTGGTAATAATCGATATGTGATATACCCTTTGTTTATTGTTAATATGAAGCTCTGATATTTTTGCAGCCACCGCCGAATTGTTCAATTCAAGACAGCCTACTATTCATTTTATCTGCCGGTAAAATGACCATTCTATGTTTTCTTTTATCTTTTCTGTACACATCTCTGTTTTGGCAATTGACACTGATTCAACTGGTGCTGATCTGCTGCTTTATGAAAGGTTGCATGTGCGCTGCTCCTGTCTGGCGAGAGTTTGGAGAACTACGGTGCTGTAGAGAACATACTTGTTGAGATGGGAACTTACTTCCAAGTTCAGGTAATTCCTATTTTTGCTACTCATTATGAACCTTTTGGCTGCGGCCAACATTAGTCTACTTAGCATTAATATACATTTTCTTATTACAGGATGATTATCTAGACTGCTATGGTGATCCTGAATTTATTGGCAAGGTTAGTGCATTACTGCATGTGCCCGTTTAAAATGAATGGACATTGTTATATTGTTGATATGTTCTATTTAGCTCTTGCAATTTGATCAATGTTGAGTCTTACCATAGATTGGCACCGACATTGAAGATTACAAGTGCTCCTGGCTAGTTGTCCAAGCTCTTGAGCGTGCTAATGAGAGCCAAAAGAGCATTCTATTTGTAAGTCACCTTTGCACTACTTTGCCCTTCGTAATAATATGGAAGCCGTTACTGAACAGTTAATGCTTCTACAGGAAAACTATGGAAAGAAAGATCCAGAATGTGTGGCAAAAGTGAAGAATCTCTACAAAGAACTTAACCTTGAGGTTTGTCTTAACTCTTAATCCTGTTATATTTATGTGGACTGTAATGGATTTAGTAGCACTATGAATCAGAATATAGCGCATCAATCCATTTCATTCACTTAAGCATGTTTGGTTTTGATAACATGCTCACAGGAAATATTTTACTAAGTACTCATCAAATTATTCCTCGTATCTTTGAAAACCAAAACTTCATTTGATGGGCCTTCACTCCTCGTGCACTCCCTATGAACAAATATTTGCAGTAGTATGCTTAAATTGGTCTAAAATGACGGCAAAAAACTCCTTGCTGGACCTGTCAAAGTAATCTACTTGTGTCTTATAATAAGAGCTACTGGATTCTCATAGTCAACAAAATAATTGTCTGCCGATGAAAACTTCTTGCTGGAGCGGTCAAAATAATATTGTGCCTCATATAATAAGAGCTACTGGCATTCTCATACTCCGCAAAATACGGCATTGTCTAACCACTGGTTTGACTATTATTTATTGCAGGCGGCATTTCATGAGTACGAGAGCGAGAGCTACAAGAAGCTGATTGCTGACATCGAAGCCCAGCCGAGCGATGCTGTTCAGAAGGTTCTGAAGTCCTTCTTGCACAAGATCTACATGAGGCAGAAGTAGGGCGTCTCTCGGGCAGGAAATCTGTTCCATTGTGGCATGTTTGATAGTTGACTAGTGGTGTTGGTTTTATGGTTTAGTGATTCGTGTTGTATGTTGCGCCTTGCTGCTCCCAGTAATAATAATGATGCAAGGCGCTATTTCGGGTTTGGTGGACCGCTTTGGTGTAGACGACTGATGGTTCTGTAATTTGCACCCTGCCCTTTGGTTTGGTCTTTTCTTGTATTTGTTGCATTAGAGAAGTTAGCAGGTGTATTCCCATGGTAGTTCTTCAAGTTGCTGGTAAGGAAAACCATCAGTGCTAAAATAGACATGAATTCAGGCGGATGTAAGATGAATTCGCTTAGTTTTTCATGTAAATGAACGCTTGGGGTAAGATGAATTTACTTACCCCAAGGCGCACATGATTGACTATCCAACCATTAAGAGAACCTCCTCCAGGATACTGAAAACTTCTACAAGGTGATGCTGCCGTAATTGTTCTGATATCTTTTAAAAGTTTTACAGTCAGGATTATCAACACTGTTTAAAAGCCAGCAGTGGTTTAAATCATTCGCTTTTCTAATAAGAATATAAAGTTAGCAGTGGTTTAATTGAACGTCTTTTCTAAGAATAACAAGGTGGCACAAAGGATCAGGTTCCCACATAATGACTCAGCAAAACAAAGAGAAGGTTATGCCCTCATCTTCCTGGGGTGATAAAGAATATCAGGAATCTGAGAGCTTTAGCGACATAAGAAGGCCAGCTTATATAATATTCTAAGCAAAAGTCTACCCTGTTCCAGCAAGAAAAGAATATGGAACAAGTTCCCCGATTGTCCGAGACAAATGCACTAGGATAGCACAGGGGAAGAATTCCGGGGGCAATTTTATGTACAACGATATAACCACAAGAGAACATAATGGGCAAGTGCGCAATATTATACATAAGAAATAAAGGAGCACTTCAACATATTCTACAGGGAACCAACATCACTGTTTCCACATATATATGGTAATAAAGCAAGTGACACTTCATACATAGTACCTGTCCTGTCAAGGAAAGAACATGATACAAGCCTTTTGTTAAGTTAGCGTATTCCACGTTCCATCTTCCTTTCTCAGAGACCTAACTCGAACTGGGTTCGTTGGGAATCCAGAAAGTTAGTGCGGTTGATGCAGTTGCGAACATAGCTCGACGAGGGGCCCATTTCAAAGCAGTGATAGGACCGATATGACTGTTCCAACAGGCAATCTGCAACAGGAAAAGAAACTAAGCCAACAAATGCAAAACACAGGCTGTAATCAAAGTTTAAGAAAGGGGTACCTACCTCCTGTACTGCATTGATGTTCCAAGCATGCAAGGTACCATCACCAGATCCTGCAACATCAAAGCGTATGTTGTTTTCAGCAACAGCTTTTGCCACGCAACCTGGTCAAGTGCTTTTTTCTAAAGCATTCTGGCAAATTTGACATTTCCAAGTTTCACTTTCAGCAATAGTGCTCCAGAATTGACAATGGGGAAGCATACCAGCATATCAGATGTATTATCATCGCTATGATCTTTTAACTTTTTACTTGGCGTGAAAGCAGTATATAAAACTATAACTATAAGTGCCTCTCTAATGCTGATAAAACAGCTACACACAAGTTGAAGTTGAAAAATATATTGATGAATCTTATAAGCTCTCTTCCCAAATTAAAAGGCAAAAGTAGAAAAGGAGTGAGACTAGAGATGATATTATACGCTAAGGCTTAATTACAGGTCAACATGTGGGTAAGTTTAGAGGTAGTATGCATCAGAATATCCTAAGGAAGATGCACGAAAATACCGAATATTACCTGAAATTACATATTGACCATCTGGAGTGAAAGCAGCTTCAGTTGCTATGTTGCGAGATGGCTCCAAGCTGAAGCCACACTTCTGCAAAATAACAGACAAAGATGAGTTAATATGTTTGTTGTTAATGACAAGATATAGGAAACTGTGCACTTTACAGCTCGATATCTGAAGCAAAATTCTGCAATTATAGCGCTAACTGACCTTCTCCCCTCCATATGCATCCAGAACATATATATGGTTGTTAGTTGTAGTCAAAAGCACAGACTTGCCATCATTGCTGAATTTAATGTCAGACACTTCAGCCGTATCTCCGCCAACCAAGAAAGTGTCGAATGGACCCTGAAAGTGGTTTATTTCACAAGATTAAGAATTTCACATGCTTTTTAGATATATGACTTCCAGATTCAAGTTCAATACAGACCTTGTCATATGACCGAGAATCGAACAGCTTAATAGCACCTCCCTCCATTGCTACAGCAAAAACAAGTCCCTGCTGATCATATGCAACAGAAGGCCTACCACGCAGACGTAGTATACCCTGAATGCTAAACGTGTAAGCATGAAACGCACTCAGAGGATAAATTGGTACTTCTCATCAGCTAAATACAAAATATGCATATTAAAGTTATTTGTGATCAAATTAACAGATTCTGTGGCCAAACCTGACAAGCATTTACACGAAGATCCCATATTCTGACACTGTGATCAAGTGACCCCGACATAAAGCTATCATTGACAGGTGACATACATAGTGAAACAATCCTGAAATGACATAAAAAAGAATGCGGGCCTCAGCATCAGACCCTTGAAATAGTTGCTACAAACAAGAATCAAGGAAAATTTGTTGAACCTGTCTTTGTGTCCTTTGAAATATCTCAAGCAACGGTTGTCATACAATGACAGGTAACGAAGTGATTCTCCTGACTCCACATTGTATTTTGATGAACATAATATGGAACTCGGATGATGAGTAAAACAGACACGGTCAGCACCATGTTTTTTATGATAAGTCGTCTTCGACAACCTAAATAAACAGTCCAAATTCTAGCATCCGTCAGTAATAGTCGATGACTCAATTGCATGAAACAAAGCAAAATGCCAGCATCATGCAGGGTCGCATACAAAAAAAGTTAAATCTGACAAAGAAAAACAAATGACTGTAGTAGGGGGGAAAATAAGACCATGGCATACTGCAGCATAACCATGAACAAATACTGCCAGTACAAACATTAAATCAGGGGCGTCCCTAACCAACGTTGTCTCGCCCCTGATCGCCAGGGCCATATAAAAGGAGGGGAGCAGCCGGCCACGTATCTATGACCAGTTCACATACAGTTTTCTGCTGCTCCCCACATCCCAAACCCCTAAACTGATCTAGGGGAGGCGCTGCTGCGACAGGAAGGCCATCTCCGACGGCCCCAAACAGTGCCGGTGGCATCCAGATGGTCGCCGGTACCCGCCACCGAGATCTTCACTGAGCCTGTGTCACGCCTGCGTCGACCAGGCGCCGGACATCGCCCCACTAAGCCAATGGCTGCACCCATTGGCAATAAGGGCTAATTCTTTTAGGGCTTATGGATGGCTACTAAAGCAATCTTTTAATTAGTATGCTTTATAATAAAATTTTAGGTTGGGCTGGCAGAATAAGCTGGGGGGAAGGGGTACCTTATTTTGCCAGGCACCCATAAGCCCAAAAAGAACTTGCCCTAAGTTCCTAATCATCTCTCTATTCAATCATGTTTAGGTGATCTAATGTCTAGGCCTAACGATCCTATCACGTAATCGTAAAGAATTATGTGTAACATTAGTATCGGAGTGTTCCATATCCCCCCACCCCCCACCCCCCCGAAATGTGGCCCAAACGACGATGTCAACAATTTCAAACAGATACTGACGTCTTTCCATTTCTTCTCATCTTAGCATTCATCATTCACATGCATGACAAATCGTTAAGGAATAACATGCATAATTTGCCTCGTCTGACACTGAGGCCAAACATGCATTCATACATGTCATCATCCAAGCAAGAAACGGAAACTAAATTCCTACTTTACGTAGATACATAAAGATCGTTATTTAATTGAAGCCGGTGTGAAGCTCCAATGTGAGAGATACTGCAGTTTCAACATCGAGTTCAATTCCATTAGTTACTTTAAGTTTTCTTGCCCCTTGAGTTATAATTTGGGTCGTAACGAATCCCTACAAGGAGTTAACAACATGATCAGCTGGACCTAAATCAACACACCATGACATTTGAGAGAAATCAACTTAAAGTGCTTCATCAACAAAAGTGATTTCATCAATATCTTTTTTGTTGAGCCATTTGAGAAAGTCTAGGCAATCCCTCTTAACATGTCATGGGTGTTTGCAAAAGATGCAAAACCTCTCTCCATCAACATTCGGAGGGCTGGAGGAGCAGAACGAGAGCAACTTGCCTCTTTATATCCCTTGGGCTTTGGCTCATCTTTCTTGAGGATTTGCTTCTAATATTAATGCTACAAATGTTGATGGAGAGAGACTTTTCAAGTTTTGCAAACATCCAGAACATGTTAAGAGAGATTGCCCGGGCTTCTCAAATGGCTAACAAAAAAGGTATTGATGAAATAACTTTTGATGATGAAACACTTTATGTTGATTTCTCTAAAATGGCATGGTGGATTGATTCAGGTGCAACTGCTCATGTTGCTAACTCCATGTAGGGATTCGTTATGACCGAAATTATAACTCAAGGGACAAGAAAACTTAAGGTGGCTAATGGAATTAAAGTCGATGTTGAAACTGCAAGATCTCTCACATTGGAGCTTCACACCAGCTACAAGCTTTAACGAAATAATGTTCTTTATGTATCTACGTTAAGTAGGAATTTAGTTTCTGTTTCTTGCGTGGATGGTGACATGTATCAATGGATGTTTAGCAACAAACAATACATTTTAAATGAGTGTAATAAAAATGCTGGCCTCGGTGTCAGACAAGGCAAATTATACATGTTTAATGATTTTTTGTTACGTATGAGTGATGAAAGGAAGATGAGAAGAAATGGAAAGGCGTTAGTAATTTTCTTCGACGTTTGGGCCACATTTCGAGGAGGGAATGGAACGCTCTGATACCAATGTTAGACATAATTCTTTAGGATAGCGTGATAGAATCGTTTGGCCTAGACATTAGATCACCTAAACATGATTAAACATAGAGGTAGATTAGAAACTTACTACCAAGTTCCCAGCTGTGAATGGACTCATTGCTCATTATTTAACGCCTGATGAACCTCACCAAAATGGCATGGCTGAGCGTAGCAATCAACCAATCACACCCTTATGGATATGGTGTGAACCATGCTTAGCTGCTCAAGATTACCAATGAACCATTGGATGGAGGCATTAAAGACAGTCGCGCATGTGCTAAATCTTGTTCCAACCAAGTCAGCACCGAACACACCTTATGAGATGCGAACAGGAAAGAAACCAAGCCCGAATTACTTGCGTGTGTGGGGCTGCCCCTGCTGAAGCTAAAGTATCAATCCACAAATTTAAAAGTAGGCCCAAAGACAATTAGTTGATTTTTCATTGGGTAAGCTCATAGAGGAAAGGGTAGCCCAGGTCATACCACCAAGTTGGTGGAGACCGGGCAAGCAGTGTTTTTGAGGATAATGGAGTCACAAAGGCTAGGGCAATTGATCTTGAGGAGAAGCAGGTGTATGTTCTATCCCCGATTATCCAAGAGAATTTTGTCCATAGGCCTAATATGCACGAGATACCTACTAGTGATCTCGAACCTGATGTGCATCCTCGGTACAATGAGGAGCTTCGGCCTAATGAAGGCCCTCGGCATGATGAGGATTCTCAATCTACTGACGATCCTCAACCTGGTGTTAATCCTCGTCCTTCCCGTGCAAGAAGAAATGTACAAAATAATGAGCCTATGAGAAGATCACAAGGGAAAGGAAAGGAATATCCCAAGCGACTTTGTCACTTATATGAGTGAGGATGTAAATGACATAGGGAAGGTAGAACATCTGGTCTCATATGGTTGGTTGCCATGGAAGATGAGGTGTCTATGAGCTCAAATGATGTTTGGGACTTAGTAGATGTTTCTGATGGAGGAAAAAGGCAAGCTGCAAGTGAGTCTACAAAACCAAATATGATACAAAAGGGGACGTCAAAAGGTTCTAACTTCAAAGCAGGACTTGTAGCAAAAGGTTTCGCACAAAAAGAATAATCTATTATAATGAGACCTTCTCACATGTGTCATCTAAAGATTCTTTCAGAATTGTCATAACACTTGTAGCTCATTATGATTTAGGGCTACATCAAATGGATGTCAAGACATCATTCTTGAACGAAGATGTGTACATGACATGACCGGAAGGTTTCGCCGTGGAAGGAAAAAACACATGGCAGATCATTTAAAGAAATCCATTTATGGCTGGAAGCAAACTTCTTGACAATGGTACCTCAAGTTCGATAATATTATTAGAACTTCTGGTTTAAAAGAAAATGAAGTGGACATCTGCACTTCTGATTTAAAAGAAAATGAAGTGTTACATGCAAGGCACTAAAGATTTCATGCTTATGGATAGAAGGTCTGATGACGTGGAAGTTGTTGGTTATTCAGACGCTGATTTTGTCGGGTGTGTGGATAGTAAGAAATCCACGCCAGGTTATATATTCACACTCGCCAGAGGAGCCATATCGTAGAGAAGTTACAAGCAAATGCTAACTGGCTTATCTATGATGCAGGCAGAATTCATAGCATGTTATGAGGCAATTGGGCAGGCTGTATGGCTACAGATCCCGGACTTAAGTGGTAGACAACACTTCTAAACCACTAACATTATACTGCGATAATGAACCCGCAGTTTTCTACACGAGTAACAACAGGTCAAGTGTTGCTGCCAAGCACATTGACATACAGTATCATGTTGTGAAAGATAGAATCCATGATCAAACTACTAATGTTAAGCATATCAGTACGACAAGTATGCTTGTGGATCCGCTCACTAAAGGCTTAACACCCAATATTTTTATTGAGCATGTAGCCCGCATGGGATTATTGGAAACCTTATGATCCTGGAATTATGGGACCACTAATATGAACCAATCCCAATACGTAATATGTTTTCTATTTCAAAATAGGATGTGCACTGTAAGTATTGAGGTTCAACAACATTTCATTGGCTGTTGTAACACCTTACTTTGGTAAATTATTCCTATGGAGAATGGGCAAAAGTTGTTGAGCCTAACGAAGTAACCATCAAGGAGGGGGATGATGGAATTGATCTACGGCCCACTAGGATGGAAGGATAAAGTAACATAAAGGGGCAGAGTCATGGACCAATGTTTGCGCCCCTACAGAGCTACCTCTCTGTTTAATCATGTTTTGGTGATCTATAATGTCTAGTAATCCTACAGAATTATGTCTAACGCATGCAACATCAGGCTACTAGGGGTTTGCATCATCGCAAATAGCTAATCGCCTAATGTCATTGTACTCCTACTTGTGAAGCAAATCACCATAAAATTGATTAACATAGTCACAGAAGCATCCCTGCAAGATACCACTAAGATCAAAGCAGCGCATTACCAGCATCCCCAAACAGCAGAACCCAACACTGCCACTCAAATCTACAGGCCAACAATCAAAATGCAGTAGTAGATGCCAGACACTTCCCACCCACATGCTGTGACCTCACCAGCACACCGAGGTTCAGTTAACACACAGACAGAAGCAGTAACAGAGCAGATGTAAACCCAAGAGGGGGCGGCGGACTCACGTGGCGCTGGTGGTGTTGTAGAGGCGGATGGAGTCGTCCTCGCTGGAGGTGACGAGGAGGTCCTCCTTGCGGTGGAAATCGAGGCAGCTTATCTTCCCGGCCTGCCAACGGATTCGCCGCCGCAGATTAGCGCGGGCAGAAGGAACGAACAGGGGGGCGGGCTGGGGGTGGGGGGTTAGTCAATGGGACTCACGTAGTCGGTGAAGACCGCGCCGATGGCCATACTGCGGACGATGCCGTCGTCCAGCTGCGGCAGCGTGGCCGTCATCCTCCGCGCCGCCGCCGCCGCCGCCGCCGCCTGCCCGCCTTTCGGATCTCGTGTTCTGGGTGATGGATGTTGGGTGGAGCTGGCCTGGCGCCGGTGACGTTGGGAGTGGTGGGGATTGGCGCGGCGCGTGGGAGGGGAGACGGAGGGGAGGGAGATGAGGGGCGTGCGGCGTGGGAGCTCGAAGGAAGAAGAGAAGCCGAGCCCGGAGCAAAGTAGCAAACTCTCTATCGTCGGGGAGAAGAAGGGCCTGATGGGCCGGCCGGTCTCTCTGGTCCAGCCGAGCCGAAACGAAACACGCACGTGCGTCGATGAGTCTTTGAATGAGAAAAAATGGTCGTCCCTTGTCCACAAAGCATCTACGGCCGGAAGCAAATGTCGGCCCTTTAAATGTGGATGCGTCCGGCCATCGTTTTGAGTCATACAATTTGTGATTCATGCATTACATACAGTTTGATCAAAAGGTCTTCAATACATGAGTCACGTTATTAAGACCATCCTGCAGTAGTGTTCTCTCGAGGGTGATTTCCGCCACTGTTAAGGTTTTCACCTTCCCTTCCCCGATCTCCCTCACTAGTTTGATTCGAGCCTAAACCAAGGGTGATCTCGCATCACTGCCCGACCTTGATATACTACCAGGGTTGAGAAGGGAGTTAGGGTTACCCCCATTATCACCTGATCTAAGTTTCCTTTCTCGGGCAAATGTTCTCGTTATGGCGATGGAGGGGTCAAAGGCTGGAAGTCCGTCTGGCTCAAGCTCTGCGCCTGACAAGCCTTACAGCCAAGCCTGGTGCATGATGAGAAAGGAGCGCCGCCGGAGGCCACTCCCTGGATGGTGGATGCTCGTGTTCACATCGACAAGCCTTGCAGCCAAGCCTGTTTTTAGGAACTGCGACCTCCTTGACGGTGTGAGGCTGTCAGGTCTGTGTTGGCTGCAAGCCTATGTGCAAGGGGCGGTAGCGGCGGGTGGTTGCAAGTCCTTCAGTGAGGGGCGGCAGGGTCGTGTTGGCTGGAAGTCCTTCCACTAGGAATGGCACCACCACGAGGATTGAGGAAGTCGGTGATGAGCAAGGGATGCGACTTGATTCCGCCGGTGACGGTGGTGCATATGACGTGTGGGCGCCACCGCGTGCGAGGAGGGAGGCGAGGAGCGAGGAAGGGCGACTAGAACTGTGCCAGGGAGGCGAGGAGCGAGAAGTGCGACTGGACTTTTTTTATTTACAGAACCGTGTGACTGAAGGTGACTCGGGACTGCGCGGACGTGCGTTTGGAGAGGTGGACCGGTAATTACAATTAGCACTAAAGATCGAAGTATTATGGGATATACAATCAGGTGTATGGATGGACTTGGATCTCCGCACTCCCTTCTTTTATAAGGATGGTATGTTTCAATCAAGATGCATGGCATGTTTCGATCAAGATGTAATCTGGACACATTCCCTACTACGTCTCGATGCAAGCACATCTTAACATGTGTCTTACGGAGCACAAATTAAGATCATGACGACCCCGATCACAAATATATGGTTGTAAGAATCAAGTCCTCGTGCCATGTTTTTTATTATAAATTTTTTAGTAACAAATGTGATTTCAATCCAGTATAAAAACTGAAATTTAATTCTTTTGCAAAAGTTTGTTAGAAACCTTTGGCGTAGTGCACGTCCTCTCACAGGTTTGATAACTCAGGTCACACCTTAGGGAAAAGAGGTAGAGAACCTTTTCGCCATTCGTTACCGGATTAATAAAGGGACTCGTCAAGCCTTTTTTTGGTGTCGTTGTCGGGGAGGAATTGTGTCACTAGTCATTGTGCGAGAGTTTTGTCAGTTTTTTTAATTTTTATTCTTGTTCTGATTTTTATTTTGTGCCAAGTGTTGTTACTCAAAATCCAAAAAATTGTTATGGCTCGTAACCTTGAAGACTTTGTTGTTCCAAGCAAGCGAACCAATACCACAATCTAATGTTGTTTGCGGCGAACGACGCCCATTGTGCGTCCATGACCTCGGCCCGCCAATGAAGGGGTTGCGCGTCCGCCACTGCGTTCGGACGCCGGACGAATCGCACCGCTTCCGGTGAGGAAGCGACGACACACCTAGCTCAAGATCTATGCACAGCGCAATGGATTCCCGGTGAAAGGAGTCTGAGTGTTGCCTCGCACGGGCCTCCTCCCTGGAGCAGAAAAGTGGAAGCCGAATGACCATCTCCTCGTCGGGGCCGCGTGGGATGAGCTCGGGGTCGATGGATCTGAAGGTGAATTACTCGGATCCGCCGACCGCCATGCCAGAGATGACCGGAGATCACCTGTTGGGAGCTTGGGTGGCGGAGGGGAGTGGATTGAAGTGGTTAGGGTATGGTTCGGTGAGCAGATGTGGAGGAATATATGCATGGTCGGGTGGGCTAGCATGGGCCGTGTCCGACGTGGCGGACGCCCCCGAGTGCCCATATCCGCCCCATTTATTGGCTGGAGAGGAGGGGTGTCGGTCAGCCCGGACGTTTGAGGCCCATTTAAGGCGCCAGTCTGGGTCGCATTTTCATGACCGGTCAGTAACTAGGCCGTTCGCCCGGGAGTTTGAGGCAAGTGAGGGGCTTCCGGCTGTAGATGCTCTTACCTAGATCGTAAGAGCATCCACAACCAGACTTGGCAAATCCGTCCCCCTACATTCGCGGACGGCCCCGAGCACACCCGCGGACACTGACTGGACACTTCCTAAATTCACGCCTCTGTACCCGTGTATCTCATATTCCGAACCCTATATACATACAAATTCATGCAACTACTATGTAGACCACAAAACGATCATAATCAACAGGAAACAGACATAGAAACTGATACCAAACGGGCATAATTCACATAAACATCAACAAAAGATCACCGAACGAGCATAAGTCACACGGTTCAACGATTCGACACATTGTAACTACATACTAGAACTAGATTGTAAACAGGAGAGGGCGAGTGTGACGCCCCAAGACCGGTGCTCCAGAAGACTTCCGGTTGTTTCGTAATTGTCGTGTGATTTATTTTGCTTGTTGCATTTCATCATGGCATCATGTGCATTGCATCCACACGTTTTCATAAACCTCGTAGCCGCTTGTAGTTGCCACTTCTCATTTTTGTCTCTGATGTCTTTTCTCAGACCAACCGGGGTTTTCGAGTCCCTCTTGTCTGACCGCCTAACCTCTCCGCACAGTGCACAGACCCCATCACGCACGTCCGAAAACTTCCCCGAACCCGAACCGGGTTGTCGTTACCGATGGCTCCGGATCATCCCTAAACATCCCTAAAATATCTCCGTTTTCTTGTTTGGACTCCCTACCTATTTTTTCTCAACCGTCCGATTGCAATCAGAGGGACGAGATAGCCCCTACCCAAAAATCCTCTTGTTATATAAATAGGACAACCCTAATTTTTAGGAGGTCTGTCCCATCCCTTCGCCGCCAGCCCAGTGTCTCCTCCTCCTTGGGATCCCCTCCCGATCCAAACCACCAACCACAACTGCCACCGCTCCTCGATCCAGATGCTCGCCTCCTCGATCCAAAAACCTTCTCGCCCTCCACCCGTGCAGCCTCCTCCCGCCTGCTCGTGCCCGAGGGGCTTGCCCCGAGCACCCCGCAAGCAGTAGTGACAGTCCTGAACAGCGCCGCCCATGGCCTCGTCTCTGGACAGAACGAGCCTCCCCATGCTCCTCCACTTTGCCTCATCGTCCGGCGACCGGCGCCACCGCCGGCAACCACGAGATAAGCGTCGCTGCCCTTCTCCTCCTCGTATTGTTTCTCTGCCTCCCTCGTCTTACCTCCCCGTCTCTCTTCCTCTGTTCAAACAGGAGCGCTGCCACCTATCCTTGCGAACGCCGCACCTCGCTAGATCTGTGACACCTACCTCCGACATGCTTCGTTTCGGTTAGTCCCCGGTGAATCCACCCCAAACCTCGTGCCATCACCCACCGGAGCCACCAGGTCATCGCCACCTCGCCTCCTCCTCCCGTCCTCCTGTTTGTCTTCCCATATGTCTCTCATCCCTCTCGTTTTCTCTCTGTCTAGGAGTACAACTACGCCGACGCCCCCAAGCTCCTCCGCCCGCACTGCCGTTTCCCCGGATCCAGCCAGCCGACCGGATCCACCCGTCGTCGCCGCCGAGACCTCACGCCAAGTCCCTTGTCGTCGTCCTTTGCTCAGGAACGAGCACGACGCTCACCGCCCTTTGTTTCGCCCGCTTGAGCCAGACCCGCGCCAAGGCCCAGCGCTGTCTCTCCTCACCTGCAGCCCAGCACCGACAGGCCTGCTAGGTGATACGTCTCCAACGTATCTATAATTTTTTTATTGTTCCATGCTATTATATATTCTATTTTGGATGTTTAATGGGCTTTATTATACACTTTTATATTATTTTTGGGACTAACCTACTAACCCAAGGCCCAGTGCAAATTGTTGTTTTTTGCCTATTTCAGTGTTTCACAGAAAAGGGATATCAAACGGAGTCCAAACAGAATGAAATCTTCGGGAGAGTTATTTTTTGAACCGTATCTTCACAGAAGACTTGGAGTACACACGAGGGAACGAGTGAGGCAGCCACGAGGGTCCAGGGCGCGCCACCCACCCTCGTGGGCCCCCTCTGACTCTCCCGATGCCCTTCTTCCTCCTATATATATCCATGTACCCTGAAAACATCGAGGCAACAAAAAACCTAATTCCACCGCCGCAACCTTCTGTTCCTGTGAGATCCCATCTTGGGGCCTGTTCCGGAGCTCCACCGGAGGGGGGATCGATCACGGAGTGCTTCTACATCAACACCATAGCCTCACCAATGAGTTGTGAGTAGTTTACCACGGACCTTTGGGTCCATAGTTATTAGCTAGATGGCTTCTTCTCTCTTTTTGAATCTCAATACAAAGTTCTCCTCGATCTTCGAGGTGATCTATTCGATGTAATCTTTTTGCGGTGTGTTTGTCGAGATCCGATGAATTGTGGGTTTATGATCAAGATTATCTATGAACAATATTTGATTCTTTTCTGAAATCTTTATGTATGATTATAATATCCTTGCAAGTCTCTTCGAATTATTGGTTTGGTTTGGCCTACTAGATCTATAGTTCTTGCAATGGGAGAAGTGCTTGGCTTTGGGTTCAATCTTGCGTTGTCCTTTCCCACTGACAGCAGGGGCAGTAAGGCATGTATTGTATTGTAGCCATCGAGGATAAAAAGATGTGGGTTTATATCATATTGCTTGAGTTTATCCCTCTATATCATGTCATCTTGCTTAAAGCATTACTCTGTTTTTATGAACTTAATACTCTAGATGCATGCTGGATAGCGGTCGATGTGTGGAGTAATAGTAGTAGATGCAGAATCGTTTCGGTCTACTTGTTACGGATGTGATGCCTATATATAATGATCATGCCTAGATATTCTCATAACTATGCGCTTTTCTATCAATTGCTCGACACTAATTTGTTCACCCATCGTAGAATTCTGCTATCATGAGAGAAGCCACTAGTGAAACCTATGGCCCCCGGGTCTATTCTCATCATATTAATCTTCCATCTACTTTACTTTGCTTTATTTACTTTCTGTTCTTATACCAAAAATACCAAAAATATTATACTAACCTATCTATCAGATCTCACTTTCGTAAGTGACCGTGAAGGGATTGACAACCCTTATCGCGTTGGCTGCGAAGTTCTTATTTGTTTGTGCAGGTGCGAGGGACTCACGCGTGGTCTCCTACTGGATTGATACCTTGGTTCTCAAAAACTGAGAGAAATACTTACGTTACTGTGCTGCATCACCCTTTTCTCTTCGAGGGAATACAACACAAGCTCGAGAAGTAGCACTAGGCCCTAGGTGAGGCCCAGTCCGCCCTCTGCACTATTCCGTGCCTGAGCACCCATGATTATCTTGCGCTCGATTCGTTTGGCCCAACAGTGCAGAAGATTCGGCCCGCGTATGTTTTTTTCAGCGTCTGCGAATTTGTCTAATTATCCCAGGTTTTATTGTTTCACAGAAAAACCCTCAAACATCATGCATTTAGTAACTTGACAACCGTGCATCGGATGAAAATGTCTTAAACATGAAAAATGCTTAGAATTTTGTGTAGAATTATAATATGCCACTTTCATCCATGTTAAAAATGTTTAAACTTGTTGTTTGAATTAATTTTCTAAATAACATGTTGAAATGGTTTACTTCATAACTAACTAACCATAGCTCCAAATTTAACAAACTTTATATGTAGTTGGGGTAGAAAAATGAGTATATTAACATGGTGCACTTTATTTTGCTATTTAATAACAATAAAATATTGTTTTAGGCAGAACAGTACCAAATTCATAATATGCACATGGGGATTTTCCGGAATTGTTGTTTGTTGTTTCCGGCCCCATTTAAATTGCCTAGATAGTGTAGTTTGCTCATGCTTCACCTCTTGCCATGTTAAAAAACATTTAAACTTGTTGGGTCATAAACAAGAGATAACTAAATGTTTGAATGTGGTGTTTTGTCAATATGCAACTCATTGCATATTGAGCTCCCTTAACTTGTAGATTTGCTTGTTGCACTTTGACATGCCATGCATATTTAAACCGGACATGCATCATACTTACTTGTGCATCATGACATGCTTATGCTTGTGTGTTTACCATGTTGTTTGCTTCTTTCCGGGTTGCTTCTCTCGTTAGCTTCGGTTTCGTTCCGGAGTTGTGAGGATTCGTTCGTCTATGACCGTTTGTCTTCTTCATGGACTCGTTCTTCTTCCTTGCGGGATCACAGGCAAGATGACCGTTCCCCGATATCACCTCTATCTTTGCTTTGCTAGTTGTCTCGCTCTATAGTTATGCCTCGATGCCCATTCTTGTCTTGTCAGCCTCCTATGTTGCCATGAAACACTCTAACCGCCTTCCTAGCAAACCGTTGATTGGCTAAGTACGCTTTTGCTCAGCCCCTCTTATAGCGTTGTTAGTTGCAGGTGAAGATGAAGATTGATCCATGTTTTGGACTTGTTTATTGGGATAACACTATATATATCTTATTTAATAATGCACATATATATATTGGTAATGGGTGGAAGGCTTGGCCTTTTGCTTGGTGTTTTGTTCCACTCATGCCGCCTTAGGACCCGATAAACCGGTGTTATGTTCCTTGATTTTGCGTTCCTAACACGGTTGGAGTTTATGGGCCCCCTTGATAATTCGCATTGCTTAAAGCTTTTCCAGCAATACCCAACTTTGGTACTACATTTGCCTAACAACTAAAACTTGCATAGGGAGTAATTAACTCGAGTTCTTAATCAACAACCCGGGCCAGTGCTCCTCATGAGTGTTGGTCCAAACTGGGCGGACTGCAGGGCCGCCTTGGGGAAACCCGAGATATTTGGAATATACATGTAGGCTGACCTATCCGGTCGTGGTCTGAGACGAGATACGCGTGGCTACTATCAGGGTGTCGGCACACCGGGAGGTCTTGCTGGATTAGTTTTACCTTTGTCGAAATATTTTGAGCACGAGATTGCGAGAATACTCGGGTCTTCCCAACATGGAGTTGCGACTCCGCGGATCGTGAGCTTGTGAGGGGCTAATTTGGGACACCCCTGCAGGGTTATGAACTTTCGAAAGCCGTGCCCGCGGTTATGTGGTAGATGGGAAATTGTTAATATCCGGTTGTACATAACTTGACACCATATCCTTAAGAATACACAACCTGTGTGAGTAACCGTGATGGTCTCTTTTCGAAGGGCTTCGGAAAGTGAACATGGTGGGGTTATGCATGAACGTGAGTAGCTAGGATCACTTATTGATCATCTTTGGCGACCGTTGGCACTCTCCTCATCTCGCTCTGACTTCGTAAGCTAGTTGCTTAGTGCTTGCTGCAGCCACTTTAATTACTCTCCACATCTAAATGCTTTGTTAGTTTTGATACCCGGGAATGGGATTGCTGATTCCTTGTGACTCACAGATTACTACACACACCAGATGCAGGTACAACTGAGTATGACGCAGGAGACGGACCAGAACTTCACTGGGAGTTCGATGAAGAGCGTGGTCGTATGTATGTGACGTATCCCGAAGATCAGTAGTGGTTCCTACTAGGGGCGATCAGGACTTGTGGTGGTGGTATCTTTTCTCGTTTGATTTTGTCTGTAGCCGGACCCTGTGTTATTTGGATGAATGTATGAATGTTGAATTAATTGTGTGACATGGTGAGTGTAAGCCAACTGTTTATCTCTTTTGTCCATGTTCATTACATGAGTTGTGCAAAGATACCACACTTGCGATCATTCCAGAATGTGATTATGTCTCTAACTCGTGCCTCGACACGTAGGAGATATAGTCGCATCCTGGGCATTACAAGTTGGTATCCATAGCCTTCTCCGACCTAGGAGCCCCTTGATTGATCGAACCGCTGCCAATGTTGAGTCTAGGCACACACACAAAAATGTTTTGAGTCCTATATATATATATCGGAGAGTAGGATTCTTTTTAATTCTTACCCCTTCGTCGCTCTGGTGAGGACTCCTGACGTTGTTTTAACATCACTATCCTCAATTTTCACCCAAAAAAATTTAGGATCACGCGGGTATTGTTTGGATTGTTCCGATATCTTTGTGACGAGAACATTGTTCTTGGTGCCTCCTGTCATTTAGGGGTTGTGGTAGTGTCCGGGGGAGTTGAGCTCCGAGGTGTTGTCGTCACAATTGTATCATTGCAGTTCTAGAATACCAGAGGCGGCCGACATTGAAAACTCTTCTATGCGTGTCTGGTGGTGAGATAACCCCGACGTCACCCAGTACTGGGGGGATAGTTCGGGAGTATTGCCACAACAGTATAGCGGATGCGTTTCAAAGGTCCGAGGTAAACCGTTTCTGAAGGTGATTGGTTATGTGTTGATGGATGGATACAACTGGATGTAGGACTTATTAGTTGTGTGATATGCGGTGCTTCCCCTGTATCCCCAACACCAGATTGCATAACCGGAAAGCTTCGGGAATTAATAGGTGGGATTCAAGTAGCTCTTAGGTAATCTTCCAACGGGTGCATGATATGAGGTTGGGGTTCAACAACTAGTGGAGAGGTTATCATGGTCATTGTTACACTGGGGGTTGCGTCTTAAAGAGTCCTTGGCTATGCTGACTCGAGGATTGCAAGGCCCTTTGTAACGTCGTGCCACGGGGCCTCAGCACGAACATGTGGGACGAAACCTCTATTATGCATTTGTTCCATCTGTTACCTTATTGTTTTATTCTATCATTTTGTTCTCCCAAGTGGCTTCTCGACAAGTTGATGTACCATTAAGCTTATGGAATCCATTCGTTCAATTCTCTGTTCGAATGATATTGTGAAGATTATGTTGCAACATATCCATCCTTTGTTTTGTTTTGATTGTGGTATCCAAGTTGCTTCGATGTCAAGTGTTGATTCCAAACATTTCGTAATCGGTGTTCTCATATTTGTATGGGAGTGCTAGTCCTTCTTAATCATCGAGATTGTCATGTAAATTCTTTTCAACCGGCGTGCTTCTCTTCAAGTTAACCTGATCCTTTTAATATGTGCAAGACCAAGTCCTGGTTTTTCTCAACGGTGTTTGTTTCATTCATCCCAAATTGTCTTTGTTTTTCCCCACCCTCCCACCCCTTTTCTTTATGGAGCTAGAATTTTTAGTCAAGTATCCATTTTATTCATGTGATGTTTCTTCATTATTTTCTTTCAATTTCATTATCCGGTGATTTCTCAGGAAGATGCTCAGGAGCTTCAAGTTTATCATTCTCTTTTTTCGTTTCTTCTCCGGTGGATTTAATTTAAGATTCGTTGTTAATCATATCTTTTCCTCTTGTTTCACATGTTTTCACATGTTGGAATTTCATATCCAAAGTCTCTCTTGTTTATTCAACTCTCTCTAATTCTTCTCCGGAGTGCTGAAGATATCTCAGAAGATTCGCATTTCCATTCTTAATCCGCTCAAGATATTTCGAGGTTGTTATCTCATTCAAGCCATTTAATTCAACCGGTGCAATCTCTCTTTTAAAATCATTTCACCGGTGTTTCTTTTCAGTGGGCCCTAACCAACATGTCTTTTTACAGGATCTTACCTGACTCTTCTAATTTTTCCGGAGTTATACTCAAATTCTTTTCAAAGTGTGACGTAAGAATGATTTCCATCAGTCACATGCCTTCTCCAAGATTGTTTCCAATTATTTTCATCTTTAGCTCTACCTTTCCCATTTTCATTCTTCCGGAGTATCTCAAAATTCTTCATGGTATTTCTCGTTGTTCTTCTCAACATTTGAAGACCCAAGAAGAGTTTATCTCTAAATATTTTCTTACACATCCGGAATATGTCATGAATTCTTTCCATTGTGATCCTCCGAAGGCCATCATTTCAGAAGATTTATTCGTTCGCAGTTTTCAACTTCATCCTCTAGCTATTCTTAATTGATGCCTCTTCATTTGTCTCCATATTCTTTTGGTGCTTCATTCAAGTATTCTCTACTCTGCTCTTGATCCCTTCGTTCTTTTGTATCTAAGTTTCCTCAAGTGCCTTTGTGCATTTTCTATTTCTTCCTAGTGATTCATTCTCTTTTCTTCATTCGTTTCAATTCTTACGGTGGTTCATTGTACATTCCTCTTCTGTTCTTATTATATCAATTCATTCGTTCTTTCCAAAATCCTACCGGTGGTTCGTTGAAGATTTACCCAAGTTTGCGCTATATCTCTCTCAATCTTTGCAAGAAGAATAAGTAGTATGCCAAATCCATTGGTTGTCGTCAATTTAATTGATGAAGAATAGTCATATAATAATTCTTATTCTTATTTCCTCAAGGTGAGTCAATACTTTCTTGCCGAGTTTGTTCATAATGGATAAATTCTAAATCCCAAGTGATTCATCTTTTCTTTTCCGGAGTTCCAAGTTTTTATCGGTTACCTCGTCACAAAGCTCAATCTAAATCATTGCAAGGCTTCAATCTTATTATTTCATCATTCACTTCTCATCCTTTTCTTATCGGAGTTCTTCATGGTGGTTTATCATGAATTAATTCATCCTCGAAGTCTTCTTCAAGATTCTTGTTGGAGCTCAGGTATTCTTCTTCTTGCATTACGAAGTGCACTTTTTTCTCCCTTATCTTTTGAGGTGGTGTTATGTCATTCTTGACAATTTCCATCATGTTTCATGATTCACAAGTTGTTAGGAGTGAGATATTGTAAAACCATCATTTTCTCTTTGATTATGAGTTGTTTCAACCCATAATAATTTCTTTGTTGGAGTATCTTGGTATAGATTTCACCTAAAGCCTTCCATTGTGAATGTTGCAATTGTGGCGCTTATTAATGATCCAAGTTATCTCTTTATCATCTTGGTGGAAGAAAGTTTTCATCTCTTCGGTGCTCTCAATCAAATCAATTGTTTCCGATAGTGGCAGATTTTCACTTTTGAGATGTTTTCCATAAGCCCACATCAAGCTTATTATTTTGTTGTTCATTTTCTCAACAACTCCATTCAATCCTTCTTTCTAAGGATGCTTTCAAATTCATTGGTGGTGAAAGTTATCATTTTCTTCTACTTTCTTTCTTCCTAACGATCTAGCTTCTATTATTTCGTTCCGGAGGTATTGTAATATTGATATCTTTGTCCCATCATCTCTTTTTGTCAAGATCATATCCTTTCCTTTGCTTATCAATTCATCAAGAGTGTTGTGTCCTCCATTCAAGTTCTCTTATCTTATCAAGTTTTGCCTCTCTTTTCAACTGGAGTGCTGTCGAAATATTTCTTACCTCTTGTGCCATTCTTTCAATTGTCTCGGAGGCAGTGTGTTATTGATTTCATCAAGTATCATCCCATCTTCTCAAGTTCATGTTAATTCCTTCCATTTTCAGTCGGAGTGCTGTCCAAATTCTTTCGTTCTTATTCCTTCTCTATCTTGTTTTAACCGGAGTGGTTTTAAATTCTACCATGATCCTTGAGCTCTTCATTCATGTATTTGCAACCTTCAAATTCTCGTGGTGTCCCTTGTTCCTCCTTTTTACCGAAGTGCTCCAACTTCGTTCATCTCCGTTGTATTCTTTCTTTCAAGATGTCCAACCCTCCACGGTTTTTTGGTTTCACTCGTTTGACGAAGAAGCAACTTTGTTTTACCTCTTCCTTTCCCTCTTCTATCCGGTGCCATCTCCTGGATCTCGGGTCAAGATCCTCTGTTAGTGTGGGAGAGTTGTGATGCCCCAAGACCGGCGCTCCAGAAGACTTCCGGTTGTTTCGTAATTGTCGTGTGATTTATTTTGCTTGTTGCATTTCATCATGGCATCTGATACGTCTCCAACGTATCTATAATTTTTGATTGTTCCATGCTATTATTTATGAAGTCTTGGATGTTTAATGGGCTTTATCATTCACTTTTATATCATTTTTGGGACTAACCTACTAACCCAAATGCCCAGTCCAGATTGCTGTTTTTTGCCTATTTCAGGGTTTTGCAGAAAAGGAATATCAAACGGAGTCCAAACAGAATGAAACCTTCGCGAGAGATATTTTTTTGGAGGAAATCATGCTCGGGAAACGTTAGGACCAAGTCAGGGGACAGAGAGCCTGCCCTCGAGGGTGGGGGCGCGCCCCCCTGCCTCGAGGCTAGCCCGTGTGGCCCCCGGTGCCCTCCTTCTTCCTATATGTACCTACGTACCCCAGAAACTCCATACGCAGAGAGAAAACCCTAATTCCACCGCCGTAGCTTCTGTTCTCGTGAAGATCCCATCTTGGAGCCTATTCCGGGAGGGGGATCCATCACGGAGGCCTTCATCATCATCATCATCGCCCTCACCATGAGTTGCGAGTAGTTTACCACAGACCTTCGGGTCCATAGCTAGTATCTAGATGGCTTCTTCTCTCTCTCTGGATCTCAATACAAAGTTCTCCTCGGTCTTCGAGGAGATCTATTCGATGTAATCTCTTTTTGCGATGTGTTTGTCGAGATCCGATGAATTGTGAGTTTATGATCAAGGTTATCTATGAAAGATATTTGGTTCTTCTCTGAACTTTTTATGTGTGCTCATAATATCCTGGCAAGTCTCTTCGAATTATCGGTTTGGTTTGGCCTACTAGATCTATAGTTCTTGCAATGGGAGAAGTGCTTGGTTTTGGGTTCAATATTGCGGTGTCCTTTCCCAGTGACAGTAGGGGCAGCAAGGCACGTATTGTATTGTTGCCATCGAGGATAAACAGATGGGGTTTTCATCATATTGCTTGAGTTTATCCCTCTACATCATGTCATCTTGCTTAAGGCATTACTCTGTTCGTATGAACTCAATACACTAGATGCATGCTGGATAGCGGTCGATGTGTGGAGTAATAGTAGTAGATGCAGAATCGTTTCGGTCTACTTGTCTCGGATGTGATGCCTATAGACAATGATCATGCCTAGATAGTCTCATAATTATTCGCTTTTCTATCAATTGCTCGACAGTAATTTGTTTACCCGCCGTAGAATATCGCTATCATGAGAGAAGCCACTAGAGAAAACTATGGCCTCCGGGTCTATTCTCAACATATCAATCTACATCTACTTTACTTTTACCATTTTTATTTGCTGTTTTATTAAACTAAAAATACCAAAAATATAAGTATCATCTCTATCAGATCTCACTCTCGTAAGTGACCGTAAAGGGATTGACAACCCCTTATCGTGTTGGCTGCGAAGTTCTTATTTGTTTGTGTAGGTGCGAGGGACTCGCGCGTGGTCTCCTACTGGATTGATACATTGGTTCTCAAAAACTGAGGGAAATACTTACGCTACTGTGCTGCATCTCCCTTTCATCTTCGAGGGAATACAACGCAAGCTCAAGAGGTAGCAGCATCATGTGCATTGCATCCGCATGTTTTCATAAAACTCATAGCGCTCGTAGTTGCCACTTCTCATTTTATCTCCGATGTCTTTTCTCAGACTAACCAGGTTTTTCGAGTCCCTCTTCTCTGACCGCCTAACCTCTCCGCACAGTGCACGGACCCCATCACGCGCATCCGGAAACTTCCCCGAACCCAAACCGGGTTGTCGTTACCGATGGGTCCGGATCATCCCAAACATCCCTAAAATATCTCTGTTTTCTTATTTGGACTCCCTACCTATTTTTTCTCAACCGCCCGATTGCGATCAGATGGACGAGATAGCCCCTACCAAAAAATCCTCTTGTTATATAAATAGGCCAATCCTAATTTTTAAGAGGTTTGTCCCATCCCTCCGTCGCCGCTAGCCTCGTGTCTCCTCCTCCTTGGGATCCCCTCCCGATCCAAACCACTAACCACAGCTGCCACCGCTCCCGATCTAGATGCTCGCGTCCCCGATCCAAAAACTTTCTCGGCCTCCACCCGTGCAGCCTCCTCCCTCCTGCTCGTGCCCGAGGGGCTTGCCCCGAGCACCCCGCAAGCAATAGCGACAGTCCTGAATAGCGCCGCCCAAGGCCTCGTCTCTGGCCAGAACGAGCCTCCCCATGCTCCTCCACTTCGCCTCGTCGTCCAGCGACCGGCGCCGCCGCCGGCGACCACGAGATAAGCGCCGATGCCCTTCTCCTTCTCGTGTTGTTTCTCTGCCTCCCTCGTCTTACCTCCCTGTTTCTCTTCCTCTGTTCAAACAGGAGTGCTGCCGCCTATCCTTGCGAACGCCGCACCTCGTTGGATCCGTGACACCTACCTTCGACCTGCTTCATTTCGGTCCGTCCCCGGTGAATCCACTCCAAGCCACGTGCCATCACGCACCGAAGCCACCAGGTCGTCGCCACCTCGCCTCCTCTTCCCGTCCTCCTATTCGTCTTCCCCTATGTCTCTCATCCCTCTCGTTTTCTCTCTGTCTAGGAGCACAACTACGCCGACGCCCCCAAGCTCCTCCGTCCGCACTGCCATTTTCCCGGATCCAGCACCAGCCAACCGGTTCCACCCATCGTCGCCGCCGAGACCTCACGCCAAGTCCCTTGCCGTCGTCCTCTGCTCGAGAACGAGCACGACGCTCACCGCCCTCTGTTTCGCCCGCTTGAGCCAGACACGCGCCAAGGCCCAGCGCTGCCTCTCCTCGCCTGCAGCCCAGCACCGACAGGCTTCCTAGGCCCTAGGTGAGGCCCAGTCCGCCCTCTGCACTATTCTGCGCCTGAGCGCCCTTGATTATCTCGCGCTCGATTCGTTTGGCACAGCAGTGCAGAAGATTCGGCCCGCGTATGTTTTTTTCAGCGTCTGCGAATTTGTCTAATTTAACTAGGTTTTATTGTTTTACAGAAAAACCCTCTAACATCATGCATTTAGTAACTTGACAACCGTGCATCGGATGAAAATGTCTTAAACATGAAAAATGCTTAGAATTTTGTGTAGAATTATAATATGCCACTATCATCCATGTTAAAAATGTCTAAACTTGCTGTTTGAATTAATTTGCTAAATAACATGTTGAAATGGTTTTGTTTCATAACTAAATAACCGTAGCTCCAAATTTAATAAACTTTATATGTATTTGGGGTAGAAAAATGAGTATATTAACATGGTGCACTTTATTTTACTGTTTAATAATAATAAAATATGGTTTTAGGCAGAACAGTACCAAATTCATAATATACACATGGGGATTTTCCGGAATTGTTGTTTGTTGTTTCTGGCCCCATTTAAATTGCCTTGATAGTGCAGTTTGCTCATGCTTCACCTCTTGCCATGTTAAAAAATATGTAAACTTGTTGGGTCATAAACGAGAGCGAACTAAATGTTTGAATGTGGTGTTTTGTCAATATGCAACTCATTGCATATTGAGCTCCACTTAACTTGTAGATTTGCTTGTTGCACTTTGACATGCCATGCATATTTAAAACCGTACATGCATCATACTTGCTTGTGCATCATGACATGCTTATGCTTGTGTGTTTACCATGTTGTTTGCTTCTTTCCGGGTTGCTTCTCTCGTTAGCTTCGGTTTCGTTCCGGAGTTGTGAGGATTCGTTCGTCTATGACCGTTTGCCTTCTTCATGGACTCGTTCTTCTTACTTGCAGGATCACAGGCAAGATGACCGTTCCCCGATATCACCTCTATCTTTACTTTGCTAGTTGTCTCACTCTATAGTTATGCCTCGATGCTGATACGTCCAAAACGTATCTATAATTTCTGCTTGCTCCATGCCTCTTTTGGGTGATATTGCTATGATATTTATACACTTCCATACACTTTTGATCATATTTGGACTAACATATTAACTCAGTGCACCCCAGTGCTAGTTTCTATTTTCGGCTGTTTTTGTATTTCAGGTTTTCACATTACGAGAACTGCCAGGAAAAATCCAGAAAAAATATATAGAAATCAGCGTTCCAGGAGCTACCGTGCGGCCGAAGTGCAGCCGGGGGGGGACCCACAGGGGCTCCAGGCGCCCCGTGGGCGCGGCCCCCCCCTGGGCCGCGCCGGGAGGGCCCCTGGGCCCCCCGAGGCACCTCCGATGCCCCCCTTTGGCATATATTTAAGGTCCGTCGCGGAAACCCTGAATCCGGAACCCTTTTCTCCAGACGCGATTCCGATCTCCGCCGCCATCGCCATCAAGCTTCGGGGGACCAGAATTCCTGCGCCGGCACCGTGCCGGGACGGGGAAGTGCCCCCGGATTCATCTCCATCGACGTTGCTTCCTCCCTCCATGGTGCGGGAGTAGTTCCTCCTCGGGGCTGAGGTTCTTACCAGTAGCTATGTGGTCAATTCTCTCTCCCATGATGTGATCTTCGTTGTGATCATAGGCTATGTTAATCTAGGGTGATCCCATGATATTTCCCCTTCCTCTATGTATTGGATTGATGTACTCACTTGTCTTTATCTAGTATAATCCCCGAGACCAAGGTGACAGCGGTCTATTGGACATGGATTAGAACAATATTTTCATGAGTGATTTCCTCTCTTGTGTGTTGATTGAAGATTGAGAGTCTCTTGGTGCTTGTCTTTGACTATCCTTTAGATATGTTGTGGTGATTGTGGGACTCTCTTTGGATGGCCGCGGTGACATTGGGAAATCCTTAGATTGAGAACTACGAACTTTGAGGTGTGCTTTTGTAGCCCTACATAATTCTCGTCCTCTCTTGACCACGAAGGAATGACCTCCGAGTGTGTCCCCTTTGCATGTTTTATGGGAAATATCATGTGATTCGATTATGTTAATGTTGTTGGGAGTTGCCACTAGTGACAGTATGAACCCTAGGCCTCGTTTCCACCATTGCAATACCGTTTGTGCTCACGTTTACTACTTGTTTGCTTGCTGCACTTTTTATTACATATTTATATTACCTTGTTTTGCCATCCATATCACTTGCCATTTAACCTCTCTTCGCCGAACTAGTGCACCTATACATCTAACAAGTGTATTAGGTGTGTTGGGAACACAAGAGACTTCTTGTATCTTAGTTGCAGGGTTGCTCGAGAGAGACCATCTTCAACCTCTACTTCCCTGAGTTCGATAAACCTTAGGTCATCCACTTGAGGGAAATTGCTGCTGTCCTACAAACCTCTGCGCTTGGAGACCCAACATAGTCTACAAGAGTAGAAGCGTGTGTAGACATCAAGCTATTTCTGGCGCCGTTGCCGGGGAGGTGAGCGCTTGAAGGTATACCTTTAGATCTTGCAATTAAATCTTTTTGTTTCTTGTTTTTATTTCACTAGTTATGTTTATGGAAAACCGTGCTATTGGATCGTTGCTTGCGGGAAGACACCCCACACCTGTGGTGGTTGCTCCTCCTCCTACTGAATATGTGCCCTATAAAATACCGGCTGGTATTATCAATTATGTTTTGGCTAATCGTTATGCAGGAGACAGACATCCCGGTGAACACTTGCTATATCTGTCACAACTATGTTCATTATTTAAGCTTGCAGGTGTATCGAGGGAGTTTGTCATGAGGAAATTATTTGCCGTGTCACTGAAAGGAAAAGCATTGGAATGGTATAGGCTACTAAATGACTCTCACCTGCTGGAGTGGGAAGAGATCCATTCTCTCTTTTACTCCAAGTTTTATCCTCTTCATGAAGTCCATAAGAATAGGAATTATGTTTATAATTTTTATCCTCATGACGGAGAGAGCATAGCTCAAGCTTGGGGGAGACTGAAAACGTTAATGCTAAAATGTCCTAACCATGGGCTCCCCAAAGATATTATTATTACTAACTTCTATGCGAGGCTCTCTCGACAGGATAAGGATTTGCACGACGCTTCCTCTATGGGTTCTTTCACAAACAAAAAGATTGATGCTAAATGGGAACTCCTTGAAAGAATTCAACGCAACACTGAAGATTGGGAGATCGACAAAGGTAAAGAGTCAGGTATAATTTATGAGTATGATTGCATTAAGTCCTTTGTTGAAACTACAAGTTTTAATAAGTTTAGTGCTAAGTTTGGGCTAGATTCTCAACTCCTTGTTGATTTCCTCAAATCTTTTGCTTCACATCTTAATATGCCTAAGGAGGATTGGATCAAGCATCATAAACCTTTTAAAGAGACTTGCAAAGAAAATGAAATTGTTCATGATGATTGCAACATGCATGATCCAATTCCTAAAAATGAAGTTTTATATAAGCATGTTAATTTTTGTGGAGTGGATAGACCTTGTGAAAGGCCTATGATTGAAGAAGAGAAGTATTGTAAGCAACATAAGCATGAAAAAACAATCACTTGGGTCAGAGATTTAAATGAAATTGCTAGAGAATTGTGTGACCTTTATCCTTTTACTTGTGAACTTTGCCGTATAGAGGGTCACTTTAATTTTCAATGCATGAACTCTCAAAACATAACTGTTAACCGGTTGTGTGATGACATGATCACCTCTGATCTTTATGATGAGCTCATGTTATTTTTGATGTGTGAAGAGCTATCAGAAAAGACTTCTTAGCTGGATGATAATTCCATAGGAATAAAAAACACTTTGCAAAATTGCCATCTCTATTGTGTTGTTAATTGCCATGAAAATGATTACATAAGTAATATTAGAAAGGAGGGAACTTTGCCAAAGTATAAAAATGTCTCTTATATTTCTGCTAATAAAAAGGAGAGTTTCTCCCAAGTTTCCCCTATTGTTTCTAAGGATAAACCAGGATATGTGGAGAAGCTTCATCTCCAACCACCCCCTCCTAAGGTGAAGAAGAAGAAAAAGAAGAGGAGGAGGAGGAGGAGCAAGAAGGAAGAAGAATGGGTATCAACCTAGCCTGAGCATATTCCTTCTGTCAACTTTTATCCTAACGGTTGTAAGTTTAAAGAAGAAGGTGAAGTTTATTGGCTTAATTATCATCTTGATGATACATCCGTAGGTACTATTGAAGATGATTTTGATTATGATATGCATGTTACTTATTGTGATTGGGAAAATGATGATAATGCTGCTTATGATCTTGAAAATCTTTTTGGTACCAACTCTGAAAGTGAAGATATGGGAAGCTCTAAGCTTGGGGATGATAGGATTGCAAATCCTATCCCCACTAGTGATGTGATAATTGATAATTCTCTTGCTAGTAAGAATAAAGACAACATGTTTACAAATATAGTTGCTAGCAATGATAATGCCCTTCTCTACCATGATGATGTTATAACTCCAATCTATAGTGATTATAAAGGTACCTATGACATAAAGAGAAATTATCCTTATGAAACTTGTCATAATCATGAAGGGAATTACTCCCTTGTTGAACACCACCCTCCTACTACACAATTAATCTATAGTGTTCAAGTGGTTTATGATAGTCCTACTCCCACTATTACCAATGAGAAAGATTATGCTTATGTGGAGAGTAAGAGTACCTTTTTGCATGTGGATCATGGTAACAATGCTTTATGTGATGCTTATATTGTTGAGTTCATCCATGATGCCACTGAAATTTATAATGAGATAGGGAGACTTGGTTCTAAATATCTTAATAATAAGAAGTTTCCTTGCTTTATGGTGAATATTTTGAAGCTACGCTTGTTTTGCCTTCCTTTGCTAGTTGCTTCGTGCTTCAATGAATTATTCGATTGCAATATTCCTATGCATAGGAAGCATGTTAGGCTTAAATGTGTTTGGTATTTGCTTCTTGATACTCTCTTTTGTTCTTCAGCTCTTATTCCTACGAGAGCATCATTAAAGTCTTAAGCCTATCTTTATGGCTATAAAGAAAGAGCTCTAGGGAGACAACCCTTGTTATGTTTACTTTCAGTTTTAGTGGTCTTGATGTTTGTTACTACTGTAGCAACATCATTGTATCTTTATTTTTCAATTTTGTGCCAAGTATAGCCTCTGATTGCTAGAAAGTTCAAAAGTTGTGATGTGCTGTCCAGGAAACAGATTCTGTCCTTGGATAGAAAAATTCGTATAAAATCACCAGATCATCTTTTTGGTCTGAATTTTTTCGACAACGTTCTCTATAGAATTGTCTTTCGTGCATCTGTTCTGAGTTTTTTGATTTGAGTTGCAGAAGTGCCCCGAACAAATCAATTACTACCTGCTGTTCTGTTTTTCACAGATTCTGTCCTGTTTTGCCTTTCCTTCATTTCGCAAACCAAGAGCTTGCTTTTTCTTTGCAAAAACCTTTTGGCAATCTTGAGAAACAGTAGACCTTCAAGAATATCTTTATTTCCAGCAAGGAACAATTATTTTATTATGGGTACTAACCTCGCTAATCAGATTATGATGAGTTATGTATGAAGGGAGTTTTCAAGTGTGCGAGGGAAGATGATAAAAAGATTCAGGAGTGTCAAACGCTCAAGCTTGGGGATGCCCCCATGCACCCCAAGAAATATTCAAGGAGACTCAAGCGTCTAAGCTTGGGGATGCCCCCGTGCATCCCCTTCTCCATCAACATTATCAGTTCGTCTTTCGTTCCACTATATTTTTATCACTTCATGTGTTATGCGCTATGCTTGGAGCGTCTTGCTTTTAGTTTTCCTTTTTAGTTTTCTTTAGCTTTTCATAACGAGTCGGAACTCAGCATTCTTTATGTGGGAGAGAAACACGCTCCACTTCTACCTAGAACACAACATAGAATTTTCATGTCTATCTTTGCTGTGTGTGTTCTTTGTCTTTTAATAGCTACTATCATGCTTAGCTCTTTACTTTCATGCTTATCTTTCTAAAAGAGCTTTGTTTAGTTGGTTGCTTGAACTCTCTTTAATTACCATGCTCATCTTATTAAGAGAGCTTGCTTCCGTTGCATTGGTTGATATGTCTATGATAAAGATGCTACGTGCATAATGGCGCTTAGTAGTTCATGTTTTCTTATGGTTAGTCTCAAATAGCTGGGGGATTCCCAATGTGTTATTGGAGTACCAACATGATTTGTTTGCCTATGATGTGGTATGTTTAGTAATATCTTCCTTCAAGAAGTTATTTTGATTGACTTGGCGTATGCTCACGCATATTTAAGACTGTAAAGAAAGTCGTTCAAGCCTTGATGATCTTTTGTTTCTGAGTAGCGATATAACTACCATGCCTGATTCAATGTTGCTTTGTCGCTCTGCATGATTATGACCGTCATTGCTCTTTTAGTTGGTCGCTCCCAGTCTTTTGCTAACCTTCGCCTATACTAAGCGGACTGACTGCTTGTGCATCCAAAATCTTTTAAACCAGTTATGCCATATGAGTCCACCATACCTTCCTATACATGGTATTTACCTGCCATTCCTAACGAAGACTTTCATGTGCCATCTCGAAATTATTCAAAAAAAATGCATTTCTATTTTGTGCCTCTGTTTTAGCTCATGAGGAAGTAGTAGTTAATTCATGATCTTTTTAAGTTGGACAAGCTTCACCCCGGGATTGCATGTATAATGTGCAAACCCATAATACGAGAAGGAACTGGCAATGAGTGCGCCCGGCTCAAAATTAATATAACAAACAAACCCTCCTTCACGCTTTGTTCATGAGAAATCAGAAAACTTTGGCAGTGATAAACAAAGGAGATTAAGAGGATGTGATCGTCCTCATTCGGGAGCCGTTCCTCGAAACTTGTCCATCTCAAAAAGTAATCGAGTTATCTGCTAGCATTCGTTGACGAAACATGCATATTCAAAAAAAAAATTATTACCTCTGTTTTTTTTAAAACCAAGAGCTCTGGTACATGTTTTGTCTTTGCTTCCGACCATGGGTTTTCAACCTTGCCAACAAAAGCCACGGTTCGAGAGTCTCCACCTTCTTTTAAAAAGCACCAACTACTGAGAGCATGATTGTCATTCTGAGTGAAATGTGCATTGTCCCAAAGTAGCATTGTCTTTTGCAAGATTATGATATCGTTTATTTTGAAATCATTGTATCTAGTCATCACTTAAACCTTGGAGGTGCCCCTGCATTTATGTTTTGCTTCACTAAAGGGGGCAAGCTAGATATCACTTTATCATATTTGCACATCATGTTCATTACAAATCTATTCGATGTTTCAATATCATATTGCAAAACTTTCAGTTCTTTGTGATTTTCTCATGAGGCAACTTAATTACTATAGATTCATTGTCTCAGTAAGCTTTTGTCATATGACTATGAAAAAGTCCTATATGGTTAATAGCATGTCACCACAGAAATTATTCTTGTTATCATTTACCTACTCGAGGACGAGCAAGAATTAAGCTTGGGGATGTTGATACGTCCAAAACGTATCTATAATTTCTGCTTGCTCCATGCCTCTTTTGGGTGATATTGCTATGATATTTATACACTTCCATACACTTTTGATCATATTTGTACTAACATGTTAACTCAGTGCACCCCAGTGCCAGTTTCTGTTTTCGGCTGTTTTTGTATTTCAGGTTTTCACATTACGAGAACTGCCAGGAAAAATCCAGAAAAAATATATAAAAAATCAGCGTTCCAGGAGCTACCGTGCAGCCGAAGTGCAGCCGGGGGGGGG
>LR738709.1:658190946-658336824 GCA_902687465.1 Secale cereale | reverse complement strand
CACCAGGGCTCCAGGCGCCCTGGCGGCGCGCCCCCCCTGGGCCTTGCCGGGGGGCGCCTGGGCCCCCCGAGGCTCCGCTGATGCCCCCCTTTGGCATATATTTAAAGCGTCTCCCGAAACCCTCGAGACGGGAACTCTTTTTCGCGATCTCATCTCTGTTCCGCCGCCGCCGCCACTTCCAAGATCGAGAGCACCAGGAGAACTCTTCCCGGCACCCTGCCGGAGGGGAGGATCACCGCCGGGAGCTTCTCCACCACCATGGACGCCTCCCGGATGAGTTGTGAGTAGTCTCCCTTGGACCATGAGTCCATGACCAGTAGCTATGTGATGTTCTCCTCCCGTTCTTGTGCTTCACTAATTAGTCCTCGTGAGCTGCCCTACATGATCGAGGCACCTATGTAATCCTTATGCTGTTGCTATGATGAGTTTGCTGGGATCCGATGGATTATGAGATTATGTTCAGATTGTGTTTGAGTAATATATTTGATCTACCTCTTTTATATTTATGTTCGTAAGTAATTCTTGCATGTTCTCCGTTGTTATTTATTGCTTTGGCCAAGTAATAGGTAGTGACTCCAAGAGGGAACGTTATGCTTGATTGTGGGTTCATGCCCCTCGATGACTAGCTTGAGTGACAGAAACATGAGTCTAGGGCATGTGCTGTTGCCACAAGGGGGAAAACAACGGTGCTTGTGCCCGCGGGTGCAAGGATTGTTTACTTTACGCAAAGTTCTTTTAATGCAGTTGTCTGTTGCTTTGAGTTTACACTATGGGTGGGACTCGCAACTTAATACCAGCGAGATGTTCTGGATAGATATCTCAAGGTGGATGATTAGTAGTAGATGCAGATGGATTTCGGTCTACTTACCTTGGCGTACCGCCCATGCTTTGAACCTCAACCTTTCTTGCAATGTTGTTAGCATTGGTTTGCGTTCATGGTTCTGTCAATTGCCCAGCTGTAATTCGTTTACCTCACATAGCAGTTTTATCGTCTTTTGGGAGAGAGACATCACTAGTGAACATCATGAGACTCCGGTCCATATTACCATCATTGATCACATCCGCTATTTACTTTACACTTTTACTTACTATTGCAGCAATATCTATCACTACTATCACTTGTGTTTGATCCTTTGTAAACTACAAGGCCGGAGGGATTGACAACCTCTCTGTACTCGTTGGGAGCAAAGTTATTTGTATCTGTGTGCAGGTCCACGTTGATTGCTAATATCTGGCGCCGTTAGCAGTTGACACCTTCTTGTTGAAACTGGGAGTCTCAGGGGAAATCGATCCTTGGTATCTTTGCCAAGGGAAAACTTCCGCTACACTGCATCTCACACCTTCCACTTGGGGTAACCAACGAGGGGCGAGAAGCCATCAAGCCAAGTTTTCTGGCGCCGTTGCCGGGGACTCCACTCTTCAGGATAGGGAAGTTGCACACTATCTTTTACCTTCGCTTTTTAGTCTTGTTAGTTTACCTTTCAGTTTTGCTTTAATATCTTTTATCGAAAATCACAAAAATAGTTATCTTGCTTGCTTGCTACTATGGGTTTGATACGTCCAAAACGTATCTATAATTTCTGCTTGCTCCATGCCTCTTTTGGGTGATATTGCTATGATATTTATACACTTCCATACACTTTTGATCATATTTGGACTAACCTATTAACTCAGTGCACCCCAGTGCCAGTTTCTGTTTTCGGCTATTTTTGTATTTCAGGTTTTCACATTACGAGAACTGCTAGGAAAAATCCAGAAAAAATATATAAAAAATCAGCGTTCCGGAAGCTTCCATGCGGCCAAAGTAGGGCCGGAGGGGGTCCACGGGGGCTCCAGGCAGCCTGCCCAGGCGCCCCCCCCTAGGCCGCGCCGGGGGGGCGCCTGGGCCCCCTGACCTCCTCTGGCGACCCCCTTTAGCATATATTTAACATCCGTCGAGGAAACCCTGATTCCGGACCCCTTTTCTCCAGACGCGGTTCCGATCTCCGCCGCCATCGCCATCAAGCTTCAGGGGACCAGAATTCCTGCGCCGGCACCCTGCCGGGACGGGGAAGTGCCCCCGGATTCATCTCCATCGACGTTGCTTCCTCCCTACATGATGCGGGAGTAGTTCCTCCTCGGGGCTGAGGTTCTTACCAGTAGCTATGTGGTCAATTCTCTCTCCCATGATGTGATCTTCGTTGTGATCATAGGCTATGTTAATCTAGGGTGATCCCATGATGTTTCCCCTTCCTCTATGAATTGGATTGATGTACTCACTTGTCTTTATCTAGTATAATCCCCGAGACCAAGGTGACAGCGGTCTATTGGACATGGATTAGAAAAGTATTTTCATGAGTGATTTCCTCTCTTGTGTGTTGATTGAAGATTGAGAGTCTCTTGGTGCTTGTCTTTGACTATCCTTTAGATATATTGTGGTGATTGTGGGACTCTCTTTGGATGGCCGCGGTGACATTGGGAAATCCTTAGATTGAGAACTATGAACTTTGAGGTGTGCTTTTGTAGCCCTACATAATTCTCGTCCTCTCTTGACCACGAAGGAATGACCTCCGAGTGTGTCCCCTTTGCATGTTTTATGGGAAATATCATGTGATTCGATTATGTTAATGTTGTTGGGAGTTGCCACTAGTGAAAGTATGAAACCTAGGCCTTGTTTCCATCATTGCAATACCATTTGTGCTCACGTTTACCACTTGTTTGCTTGCTGCACTTTTTATTACAGATTTATATTACTTTGCTTTGCCACTCCTATCATCTATATTTTACCATCTCTTCGCCGAACTAGTGCACCTATACAACTCCTAGTTGTATTAGGTGTGTTGGGGACACAAAAGACTTCTTGTATCTTAGTTGCAGGGTTGCTTGAGAGAGACCATCTTCAACCTCTACTTCCCTGAGTTCGATAAACCTTAGGTCATCCACTTGAGGGAAATTGCCGCTGTCCTACAAACCTCTGCGCTTGGAGGCCCAACATAGTCTACAAGAGTAGAAGCGTGTGTAGACATCACGCTATTTCTGGCGCCGTTGCCGGGGAGGTGAGCGCTTGAAGGTATATCTTTAGATCTTGCAATTAAATCTTTTTGTTTCTTGTTTTTATTTCACTAGTTATGTTTATGGAAAACCGTGCTATTGGATCGTTGCTTGCGGGAAGACGCCCCACACCTGTGGTGGTTGCTCCTCCCCCTACTGAAATTGTGCCCTATAAAATACCAGCTGGTATTATCGATTATGTTTTGGCTAATCGTTATGCAGGAGACAGACATCCCGGTGAACACTTGCTATATCTGTCACAACTATGTTCATTATTTAAGCTTGCAGGTATATCGAGGGAGTTTGTCATGAGGAAATTATTTGCCTTGTCACTGAAAGGAAAAGCATTGGAATGGTATAGGCTACTAAATGACTCTCACCTGCTGGAGTGGGAAGAGATCCAGTCTCTCTTTTACTCCAAGTTTTATCCTCTTCATGAAGTCCATGAGAATAGGAATTATGTTTATAATTTTTATCCTCATGACGGAGAGAGCATAGCTCAAGCTTGGGGGAGACTGAAAACATTAATGCTAAAATGTCCTAACCATGGGCTCCCCAAAGATATGATTATTACTAATTTCTATGCGAGGCTCTCTCGACAGGATAAAGATTTGCTCGATGCTTCCTCTATGGGTTCTTTCATAAACGAAAAGACTGATGCTAAATGGGAACTCCTTGAAAGAATTCAATGCAACACTGAAGATTGGGAGATTGACAAAGGTAAAGAGTCAGGTATAATTCATGAGTATGATTGCATTAAGTCCTTTGTTGAAACTACAAGTTTTAATAAGTTTAGTGCTAAGTTTGGACTTGATTCTCAACTCCTTGTTGATTTCCTCAAATCTTTTGCTTCACATCTTAATATGCCTAAGGAGGATTGGATCAAGCATCATAAACCTTTTAAAGAGATTTGCAAAGAAAATGAAATTGTTCATGATGATTGCAACATGCATGATCCAATTCCTAAAAATGAAGTTTTATATAAGCATGTTAATTTTTGTGGAGTGGATAGACCTTGTGAAAAGCCTATGATTGAAGAAGAGAAGTATTGTAAGCAACATAAGCATGAAAGAACAATCACTTGGGTCAGAGATTTAAATGAAATTGCTAGAGAATTGTGTGACCTTTATCCTTTTACTTGTGAACTTTGCCGTATAGAGGGTCACTTTAATTTTCAATGCATGCACTTTCAAAACATAACTGTTAACCAGTTGTGTGATAACATGATCACCTCTGATCTTTATGATGAGCTTATGTTATTTTTGATGTGTGAGGAGTTATCAGAAAAGACTTCTTGGCTAGATGTTAATGCCATAGGAATAAAAAACACTTTGCAAAATTGCCATCTCTATTGTGTTGTTAATTGCCATGAAAATGATTACATAAGTAAGATTAGAAAGGAGGGAACTTTACCAAAGTATAAAAATGTCTCTTATATTTCTGCTAATAAAAAGGAGAGTTTCTCCCAAGTTTCCCCTATTGTTTCTAATGATAAACCAGGATATGTGGAGAAGCTTCATCTCAAACCACCCCCTCCTAAGGTGAAGAAGAAGAAAAAGAAGAGGAGGAGGAAGAGGAGCAAGAAAGAAGAAGAATGGGTATCAACCTGGCCTGAGCATATTCCTCCCATCAACTTTTATCCTAACGATTGTAAGTTTAAAGAAGAAGGTGAAGTTTATTGCCTTAATTATCATCTTGATGATACGTCCGTAGGTACTATTGAAGATGATTTTGATTATGATATGCATGTTACTTATTGTGATTGGGAAAATGATGATAATGCTACTTATGATCTTGAAAATCTTTTTGGTACCAACTCTGAAAGTGATGATATGGGAAGCTCTAAGCTTGGGGATGATAGGATTGCAAGTCCTTTACCCACTAGTGATGTGATAAGTGATAATTCTTTTGCTAGTAAGAATAAATACAACATGTTTACAAATATAGTTGCTAGCAATGATAATGCTCTTCTCTACCATGATGATGTTATAACTCCAATCTATAGTGATTATAAAGGTACCTATGACATAAGGAGAAATTATCCTTATGAAACTTGTCATAATCATGGAGGAAATTACTCCCTTGTTGAACACCACCCTCCTAATATACATTTAATCTATAGTGTTCAAGTTGTTTATGATAGTCCTACTCCCACTATTACCAATGAGAAAGATTATGCTTATGTGGAGAGTAAGAGTACCTTTTTGCATGTGGATCATGGTAACAATGCTTTATGTGATGCTTATATTGTTGAGTTCGTCCATGATTCCACTGAAATTTATAATGAGAGATGGAGACTTGGTTCTAAATATTTTAATAATAAGAAGTTTCCTCTCTTTATGGTGAATATTTTGAAGTTATGCTTGTTTTGCCTTCCTATGGTAGTTGCTTTGTGCTTCAATGAATTATTCTATTGCAATATTCCTATGCATAGGAAGCATGTTAGGCTTAAATGTGTTTGGTATTTGCTTCTTGATGCTCTCTTTTGTTCTTCAACTCTTATTCCTACGAGAGCATCATTAAAGTCTTATGCCTAGCTTAAAGGCATAAAAGAAAGCGCTTTTGGGAGACAGCCCAATGAATAAATTTATTTTGCTTTTGTTGTGTCTTGATGTTGTTTACTACAGTAGCATCATCATTGTATCTTTGCTTTTCAATTTTGTGCCAAGTATAGCCTCTGATTGCTAGAAAGTTCAAAAGTTGTGAGGTGCTGTCCAGGAAACAGATTCTGTCCTTGGATAGAAAAATTCGTATAAAATCACCAGATCATCTTTTTGGTCTGAATTGTTTCGACAGCGTGCTCTATATAATTTTCTTTCGTGCATCTGTTTTGAGTTTTTTGATTAGAGTTGCAGAAGTGCCCCGAACAAATCATTTACTACCTACTGTTCTGTTTTTCACAGATTCTGTCCTGTTTTGCCTTTCCTTCATTTTACAATCCTAGAGCTTGCTTTTTCTTTGCAAAAACCTTTTGGCAATCTTGAGAAACAGTAGATCTTCAAGAATATACCTATTTCTAGCAAGGAACAATTATTTTATTATGGGTACTAACCTCGCTAATCAGATTATGATGAGTTATGTATGAAGGGAGTTTTCAAGTGTGCGAGGGAAGATGATAAAAAGATTCAGGAGTGTCAAGCGCTCAAGCTTGGGGATGCCCCCGTGCACCCCAAGAAATATTCAAGGAGACTCAAGCGTCTAAGCTTGGGGATGCCCCCGTGCATCCCCTTCTCCATCAACATTTATCAGTTCGTCTTTCGTTCCACTATATTTTTATCACTTCATGTGTTATGTGCTATGCTTGGAGCATCTTGCTTTTAGTTTTCCTTTTTAGTTTTCTTTAGCTTTTCATAACGAGTCGGAACTCAGCATTCTTTATGTGGGAGAGAAACACGCTCCACTTCTACCTAGAACACAACATAGAATTTTCACGTCAATCTTTGCTGTGTGTGTTCTTTGTCTTTTAATAGCTACTATCATGCTTAGCTCTTTACTTTCATGCTTATCTTTCTAAAGAGCTTTGTTTAGTTGGTTGCTTGAACTCTCTTTAATTACCATGCTCACCTTATTAAGAGAGTTTGCTTCCGTTGCATTGGTTGATATGTCTATGATAAAGATGCTACGTGCATAATGGCGCTTAGTAGTTCATGTTTTCTTATGGTTAGTCTCAAATAGCTGGGGGGTTCCCAATGTGTTATTGGAGTACCAACATGATTTGTTTGCCTATGATGTGGTATGGTTTAGTAATATCTTCCTTCGAGAATTTATTTTGATTGAGTTGGCGTATGCTCACGCATATTTAAGACTGTAAAGAAAGTCTGTCAAGCCTTGATGATCTTTTGTTTCTGAGTAGCGATATAACTTCCATGCCTGATTCAATGTTGCTTTGTCGCTCTGCATGATTATGATCGTCATTGCTCTCTTAGTTGGTGATAACCCTCAACCGTAAGGGATCGAGATAGTCTTCGCGGGTAAGAATAACCCAATTTATTGATTCGACACACGGGGAGCCAAAGAGTATTTATAAGCTTTAACAGTTGAGTTGTCAATTCAACCGCACCTGAAATATACTAACTTGCAACAAAAGATAAGTGGTAACAATGATATGATAGTGATGATAGTAATAGTGAAAGTAAACAGCAAAAGTAAATAGCAGTAGTAAATGGCAAAAGTAGCAACTAGTGACAAGCAAGGTTTAAAATACTGTAGGCTAGGGAGATGGATGGTTGGGTGTTGCATGGATGAGATAGTTTCTAACTCGGGGCACGGCACACGGAAAAGTAATGATCATCTAGGCAAATATCAAACATTAGGCATGTATCCCGTAGGTAGTTGTACGTGCTTGCAATAAGAACTTGCACAACATCTTTTGTCCTACCATCCCGCTACGAACGGGGCCAAAAGGAACTAATGGATATTAAGGTGCTCCTGTCAAAGAGCACCGAAACAAAGCAATGAACTCAATGGATACATGTAATCCTCAAACTACGGGCCATCCCCTTTGGTGTCCCAAGCTGTCACTTTTGGGATCGCCGGTTCCGAACCGTAACAGGTGCATACAACTCATAGATAGGATCAAGAACACAAATATATTCATGCAAACACATATGGTTCAGATCTGAAATCATGGCACTCGGGCCCTAAGTGTCAAGCATTAAGAATAACAAGTTGTAGCAAAGATGATAAACACCATACTAGATGATAGGCAACATGCCCCCAACAATCTGACGAACTATTACATGATCTAACTCATCCAATCCCTACCATCCCCTTCGCCTACAGCAAGGGAATTACTCACACATGAAGGGGGAAGTCATGGAGGGATGATGGAGTGGTGATGATGATGACGATGGCGACGATCTCCCCTCTCCGGAGGCCAAATCAGCCTCCAGATTAGCCCTCCCGAAGAAGAACAGAGGGTGGCGGCGGCTCCGCAACGAAAAACAGCGAAAGGACTTTCGATCTGGGGTTTCTGCGTCGGGAGGAAAAATACGGGCTAAAGTAGGGCACCAGGGGGTGTGGGCCCCACCCAGGCGCCCCCCCGGCGCGGCCCGGGGGGGGGCGCCCACAGGGCGCCTGGGCACCCCCTGGCCCCCCTCTGGCCCCACTTCTGGCATTTTGTTTCTTCGGGTGCGTGGATTTTTCGTGATTTTTCGTGGATTTTTCTGAGATGCTTAAAAATCCGTTTTCCTGCACACAAATAAACCATACAGGCAGCTCTGCTGAAAACAGCGTCAGTCCGGGTTAGTTTAGTCCAAATCATGCAAGAATGAGGTCAAAACAATATCAAAAGTGTTTGGAAAAGTAGATACGTTTGAGACGTATCAACTCCCCCAAGCTTAGCATATTGCTTGTCCTCAAGCAATTCAGTTCAACGAACTGGACGCGACAAAGAAAACTTTGACAAACTCTTTTGCTTCATTAGATGTATATAAGCATGTACTACGAAAAGAGTTCAGCAAGTATTAAAACAGTACTTATGAGAACAATGCAAGGAGCAATCCTCCTTCCGAGTGACCAGTCACAAATAACTAAGAGTAAACAATATATTACCGAAAATCAAGACAAGATCACATTGCACATAGCTTGAGCATATTAAGGTGGTATCTCGCTAGCCTCCATGAGTGAAGCAAAACATAAATGCAGAGACTCCTCCAGAGTTTTAAAGGAGACTAGAGCTAAGGATTTCAGAATAAATCATATCACAAGTATGCAGAAGACAATGTAATACTTTGGGACAATGCACATTACACTCAGAATGACAATTATGCTCTCCTAGTTAGTGCTTTGAAGAGAGAAGGTGAGACTCTCGAACCGTGGCTTTTATTGGCAAAGTTGAAAACCCGTGATCGGAAACAAAAACTAAACATGTACCAGAGCTCTTGGTTTAACAAAAAACAGAAGTAAATATGTTTTGAGAGGTGCATATTTCGTCAACGAATGCTAGCAGATAACTCAATCACTTTTTAAGCTAGACAAGTCTCGAGGAATGGCTCCCGCCTGAGGACGATCACATCCTCTTAATCTCCTTTGTTTATCACTGCCAAAGTTTTCTGATTTCTCATGAACAAAGCGTGAAGGAGGGTTTGTTTGTTATATTATCTTTTTGAGCCGGGCGCACTCAATGCCAGTTCCTTTTCATATTAGTGGTTCGCACATTATACATGCAATCCAGGGGTGAAACTTGTCCAACTTAAAGAGATCATGAATTAACTACTACTTCCTCATGAGCTAAAACATAAGCACAAAAAAGGGAAATGCTTTTGATTAATTTCGAGATGGTACATGAAAGTCTTCGTTAGGGATGGCAGGTAAATACCATGTATAGGAAGGTATAGTGGACTCATATGGCATAACAGGTTTAAAGGTTTTGGATGCACAAGCAGTCATTCCGCTTAGTACGGGTGGAGGTTTAGCAAAAGACTGGGAAGCGACCAACTAGAGAGCAATAACGGTCATAATCATGCAGAGCGACAAAGCAACATTGAATCGGGCATGAAAGTGATATAACTATTCTAAAACTCGAAGATCATCAAGGAAAAGTAGACTTTTTAGTCTTAAACATGTGTAAGCATGTGCCAAGTCAATCCAAAAATTCTCTAAAGGGAAATACCACCTTAGTATACCAGACTATGAACAGTGCAATGCATGTAGATCATTTCAATAACACATTATATACTCTAGTTATTCGAGACTAGCCACAAGGAAAGCATGAACCACTGGAATAGCATTGTAAACATAGCACTATGTCGCTACAAGCTGGTCTCTAGATCATAAGTACAGACATATGTACAAAAGTAGGAACAATAAGAGTTCATACCGGTCTTCCTTGTTGCTTCCTTTCAGTCGATCTTCGTCATTACTGCTTGTCACTTGCACGATCGAACGTAGGAAATATAATCAAATGCCATCACGGACTCGAGCTGATCTCTGAAAACAAAGCAAAACTAAAGAGAGAAAGGAAATCTTTTTGGGTTTTTCAAAAGTTGAAAACAAAGCAAAAGAAAGAGAAAATCTTTTTGTTGTTTTTGCGAATAGAGGAATAAAGAAGAACGGGTAAAAACTTCGAAAAGATCAAAGTGAATAAAACGGATAATATAATGGAAAAGTGAGAAGGGCACGTACTCTCCCAAGCTTAGGCTTTTGGCCTAAGTTGGTAGCAGCTACTGCCCCCAGGAGCCTCCTGCTCCAGGGGTATGGTGGTGAGACCAAGGGTCGTAGAAGGATGATGGCGCGTACACCGAACTCCTCGGAGTCTCCCACGAGGAAGGTTCCGAGCGCCAAACAGAGGAAGACCCTTCACCAAACTCGGTGGCGGTCTCATCCTGAAAATGTGGTATCTCACCGTGCCTCTCCTCGTCGGGCACAACCCCCTCCATGGGGTTATGGAACTGATGCTGGACCATGAACTCATCGAACTGGACAACATCAAAGGACCATCTGTTCCTGCGAGAAAAATCAAACAAAAGAGGTGCAGGTAGACGGATCTCGCGTTCCGCGGTAGTTCCGAAACGCAAGATATAAACAAGGTTATCAAGCTCAGAACCCATGGTAACAAACTTATGCCTTTTCATAGCAGCAAGATCAAAGCTTAAATAAGTAAAAGGAGTATCATCAAGATGTGGGGTGCCTCCAAGATGCTCTAAGATAAGTGTGGCATAAATGCCACCATATAAGTCCCCCTTGTTACCGTTCATAGCAAGGCGTCGAGCAATTAAGGTACCAATATTATAATCAGACCTCCCTGAGAGGGCTGCTGCCAGGATAGCAATATCCGGAGCAGAAATGCTGCTCGTGTTGTCACGAGCTAACACCCCTCTAGCAATATAATATGCAAAATACCTGAGGTGAGGAAACAAGATACTGGAGATCTTCGACCGATGAATATCCCTTGTACCCATGCTGCAGAGAGAGTTGATGACGGTTTTCAGCTCGGAGGGCTGAGTGGCCATCCTTGCCGTCCTCCCAACGTTCGGCACACCTATTACTTCACAAAAATTTCCCAAAGTCATGGTGATAAGATCATTATAAATTTTAAACTCAATAGCACCTGATTCAGGATTATATCTAAAACTGTTAATGAAAATGGAGGTGAGTTTTTGATACTGAGTAACACGGCTGGTGACGAGCCGTGTCAACCCTGCATTAGCACAAAGATTATAAAACTCATCCTTGATTCCCGCAGCTTCCATGAATTCGTCACATGGATATGTCATCGCACGTGCTGGACTTGTATCTTCCAACAACTCCAAGGGCACATGATCTTCATTATAGCTCACCCTGGCAGCCGTTGGTGAAGCTGCGGCCCTAGTGACTCGATCGGAGTGTGCGGGCCTCCTCTTCTCAAGCCATCCTTTTGCCCTTCCTAATAAACTCATTTCTGAAATTTTTTACAATTCACAAAAACGAGGATTAAAACAAAGTGAGCTAAGGCAAACTACTCAACTCACTTGCCCAAGGCATAGACTTGCATCAAAACTTGGAAAATAACTTTCTACACATGCATGCAAGCTCATCTCTACAGCACCAAGACCTACTAAATACTCACAAATGAGGCCACCAATCAAAAATCTAATTGGAGGAGTGGAGGAGTCACATACCAGGGAGTATTTGCTCAAAATTTCAGCTCAAATGATGGGCTGTAGAGAGAGATCGAAGAATCGCCCCCAAGAACAGCAAGAACAAGACCAGAACTCGGGTTTCTGGAAAAAGTGAGAGAGAGGGGAAGAAGAAGTACCTGGAGGGGGGTCCCGTGGGCCCCAGGCGCCCTGTGGGCGCGGCCAGGGGCTGGGCCGCGCCAGCTGGCCGCCTGGGCCACTGGTGGCCCCCCCTGGCTGGCCCCAGGACTTTCCGGGTCTCTCCCGTTGTGGAAATTTTTAATATAATTTTTCTGGAATTTTTCTGAAAACTTCACTGTTGAAATTTTTTCGAAGTTCAAAAAGCTGCGAAACTCTCTGAAAACTTGCAGTAGTTAGTAGTATTGTGAAGCTTCAAAAACATAAATACTTGGTACAGCAAGTAGGACAATACTAAAAACAAATGAAAACATAGAAAGCTCAACTTTTTATCCATATAAAACACGTTTACTAGTAAAGTTGATCAAGTCTTACCAACAAACAAGCGATATATAGAGCAAAAAGTATCACCTCCTACAAAGTAATCACTGAACTTTTACCTTGATGGACATTGTCCCTACCATGATAGTTTTGTATTTGTGAGGCACATGTAGTGGACAGTCCCATTCTCCAATTTTCACGGTCTCGATGTTCTCTATAGAGTTGAGGGCATGCCTCCTGTCGGTCTTCTTCGGAAAATATACCGTGTGTTCTTTATCATTCACATGAAAGGTAACCTTCCCTTTGTTGCAATCAATAATAGCACCTGCGGTGTTAAGGAAAGGTCTACCAAGAATAATGGACATGCTCCCATCCTCGGGCATGTCAAGCACAACAAAATCAGTAAGAATTAAACAATTAGCAACTTCAACTGGAACATCCTCACAAATACCTATTGGAACAGCGGTTGACTTGTCAGCCATCTGAAGGGAGATATCTGTAGGAATTAGTTTCTCTAAACAAAGCCTCTCGTAAAGAGAGAGAGGCATAACACTCACTCCCGCTCCAAGATCACATAAAGCAGTTTTGACATAATTATTCTTTATGGAGCAAAGAATGATGGGTATACCTGGATCACCGAGCTTCTCAGGAATCTTTCCGCTGAAAGAATAGTTAGCAAGCATAGTAGATATTGCATCATTAGGAACTTTTCTTTTGTTAGTGACAATATCCTTCATATATTTTGAATAAGGAAGTAACTTAATAGCATCAGTCAAAGGAATTTGAAGAAAAAGAGGTTTAATCCATTCACAAAACTTATTGTAATGCTCTTCTTCTTTAGATTTGATGGACTTACCTGGAAAGGGCATGGGTTTCTGTACCCATGGTTCTTTCTCCTTCCCATGTTTTCTTGCGATGAAGTCTTCTTTAGTGTACCTCTTACGTTTGTCAGGTGCTTCTTCTTCTCGAACTTCAGGCGGATCATTCTTCTCATTATCATTACCTTCAGGTTCAGCACCGTCTTCAGTCTCAGCATCGGAAATAGATACACTGTTGGGATCAATAGCTGGCTCTTTATCTGCAATAGGATCATTAGAATTGTCAGTCTCTTTATGTTTCTTTTTCTTATTTGGAGAGACAACAATTTCTTCTTCCTGCATTTGAGAATCTTGCTCGATTCTCTTCGGATGTCCCTCTGGATAAAGAGGATCTTGAGTACTAGTTCCTCCTCGGGTCTTAATCCCAAAAGCCTGCAATTTATCTTGTTTGGCATTGTTAGCAAGCAAATCTCTTTGCACATTAGAAATTTGATCAAGCTGAGTTTGAACCATATGAAAATGCTTCACAAGACATTGAACATCATTAACTGTTCTATCTAAAACACCAAGCAACTTTTTGATAGCAAGGGAATTATCATGCAACTGACTTTCTATCCTCTCATTAAAATGATTCTGTTTCATAATAAAATTATCAAACTCATCTAAACATTGATCAGGAGGTTTACCATGAGGGATGTCATTTGCGTTGAAATCTAAAAGAGAGTGTACCTCTACCATAGGAGGGTGAGTGGTAGGCTCACACAGCTTCTCAATAGGGGGTAGATTCTTCACATCTTCAGCTTTAATACCTTTCTCTTTAATAGACTTCTTTGCTTCTCGCATATCCTCGGGGCTTAGAACAAACATGCCCCTCTTCTTTGTTGGTGGAGGTGGTTCAGGAACGGACCAATCTTCATGGTTCTTGGCAATCCTGCCCATTAAATCTTCCGCGTCGTCCGGTGTTCTTTTCCTGAAAACACAACCAGCACAGCTGTCCAGATAGGACCTAGATTCATCAGTTTGACCAGCATAGAATATATCAATTAATTCATTCTTAGGAACTCCATGTCCTGGTCTAGCCTGAATCAAACCGCAGTACCTCCCCCAAGCTTTAGGGAGGGACTCATCCTGCAACTGTTTAAAGTTATAAATTCTTTGTAAAGCAGCATGTTGCATATGAGCAGGAAAGTACTTATCAACAAAAGAGTGAGCTAAGTCCTGAGGACTCTTAATAGAACCGCATGGGAGTGAATCATACCATGCTTTAGCACCTTCCTTCAACGAGAAAGGAAGAAGCTTGGTCACATAAAAGTAGTGTATCTTCTCATCTGTGGTAAACAGGCTACCTAGCTCACCAAGTTTAGTTAGGTGTGCATTAGCATCATCATTTTCTCTGCCATAAAAGGGGTCAGCTTCAACCATAGGTATAAGTGAAAGATCAACAGAGAAATCAAAATCAGGATCATCAATGCATATAGGAGATGTAGCAAACTCAGGATTAGGAACGGTTTTGTTTTTCAAAGAGTGTTTTTCAAATATTTTCTTAATAGTTTCAGGGTCAGAGCCGGCAAACTCTGTCAGTTCCCTGCATAAATCTTCATCAAGTATATAGTAATCATCATCAAGGAGCCTCTCCTGGAGTTTACTCAATTCGGGAAAATCATAAGTCTCACCAATAGGGTAGCGAGTAACAGGAAGTTCAATTCCATATTTTTCAGCAGCATCAGTAATTTGTTTCTCAAGAGCATAACCAAGTGAACTAATATCATCATCAAAAGTAGTAGAAGCATCATCAAGTGTATCAGACATAGTAACAGATTCAGTAGGAGCATCATGTGGTGGTGGTGAGGCGAACTTACTCATGACAGAAGGTGAATCAAGTGTAGCACTAGTGCTCAGAGCAGTACCTCTTCTTGTAGTGGATCGTAAGATCGGAACCTTGGGGTCTCCTTTCTTACCCATAGTGAATAAAGTGCAGCAGGTAGGATACCTCAAGTAGACTTGTAAATATTGCTATGCTCCCCGGCAACGGCGCCAGAAAACGGTACTTGATAACCCTCAACCGTAAGGGATCGAGATAGTCTTCGCGGGTAAGAATAACCCAATTTATTGATTCGACACACGGGGAGCCAAAGAGTATTTATAAGCTTTAACAGTTGAGTTGTCAATTCAACCGCACCTGAAATATGCTAACTTGCAACAAAAGATAAGTGGTAACAATGATATGATAGTGATGATAGTAATAGTGAAAGTAAACAGCAAAAGTAAATAGCAGTAGTAAATGGAAAAAGTAGCAACTAGTGACAAGCAAGGTTTAAAATACTGTAGGCTAGGGAGATGGATGGTTGGGTGTTGCATGGATGAGATAGTTTCTAACTCGGGGCACGGCACACGGAAAAGTAATGATCATCTAGGCAAATATCAAACATTAGGCATGTATCCCGTAGGTAGTTGTACGTGCTTGCAATAAGAACTTGCACAACATCTTTTGTCCTACCATCCCGCTACGAACGGGGCCAAAAGGAACTAATGGATATTAAGGTGCTCCTGTCAAAGAGCACCGGAACAAAGCAATGAACTCAATGGATACATGTAATCCTCAAACTACGGACCATCCCCTTTGGTGTCCCAAGCTGTCACTTTTGGGATCGCCGGTTCCGAACCGTAACAGGTGCATACAACTCATAGATAGGATCAAGAACACAAATATATTCATGCAAACACATATGGTTCAGATCTGAAATCATGGCACTCGGGCCCTAAGTGTCAAGCATTAAGAATAACAAGTTGTAGCAAAGATGATAAACACCATACTAGATGATAGGCAACATGCCCCCAACAATCTGACGAACTATTACATGATCTAACTCATCCAATCCCTACCATCCCCTTCGCCTACAGCAAGGGAATTACTCACACATGAAGGGGCAAGTCATGGAGGGATGATGGAGTGGTGATGATGATGACGATGGCGACGATCTCCCCTCTCTGGAGGCCAAATCAGCCTCCAGATTAGCCCTCCCGAAGAAGAACAGAGGGTGGCGGCGGCTCCGCGACGAAAAACAGCGAAAGGACTTCCGATCTGGGGTTTCTGCGTCGGGAGGAAAAATACGGGCTAAAGTAGGGCACCAGCGGGTGTGAGCCCCACCCAGGCGCCCCCCCGGCACGGCCCAGGGGGGGCGCCCACAGGGCGCCTGGGCACCCCCTGGCCTCCCTCTGGCCCCACTTCTGGCATTTTGTTTCTTTGGGTGCGTGGATTTTTCGTGGATTTTTCTGAGATGCTTAAAAATCCGTTTTCCTGCACACAAATAAACCATACAGGCAGCTCTGCTGAAAACAGCGTCAGTCCGGGTTAGTTTAGTCCAAATCTTGCAAGAATGAGGTCAAAACAATATCAAAAGTGTTTGGAAAAGTAGATATGTTTGAGACGTATCAGTTGGTCGCTCCCAGTCTTTTGCTAACCTTCGCCTGTACTAAGCGGACTGACTGCTTGTGCATCCAAAAATCTTTAAACCAGTTATGCCATATGAGTCCACCATACCTTCCTATACATGGTATTTACCTGCCATTCCTAACGAAGACTTTCATGTGCCATCTCGAAATTATTCAAAAAAATGCATTTCTATTTTGTCCCTCTGTTTTAGCTCATGAGGAAGTAGTAGTTAATTCATGATCTTTTTAAGTTGGACAAGCTTCACCCCGGGATTGCATGTATAATGTGCAAACCCATAATACGAGAAGGAACTGGAAATGAGTGCGCCCGACTCAAAATTAATATAACAAACAAACCCTCCTTCACGCTTTGTTCATGAGAAATCAGAAAACTTTGGTAGTGATAAACAAAGGAGATTAACAGGATGTGATCGTCCTCATTCGGGAGCCGTTCCTCGAAACTTGTCCATCTCAAAAAGTAATTGAGTTATCTGCAAGCATTCATTGACGAAACATGCATATTCAAAAAAAAAATTATTACCTGTGTTTTTAAAACCAAGAGCTCTGGTACATGTTTTGTCTTTGTTTCCGACCACGGGTTTTCAACCTTGCCAACAAAAGCCACGGTTCGAGAGTCTCCATCTTCTTTTAAAAAGCACCAACTACTGAGAGCATGATTTTCATTCTGAGTGTAATGTGCATTGTCCCAAAGTAGCATTGTCTTTTGCATGATTATGATATCGTTTATTTTGAAATCATTGTATCTAGTCATCACATAAACCTTGGAGGTGCCCCTGCATTTATGTTTTGCTTCACTAAAGGGGGCAAGCGAGATATCACTTTATCATATTTGCACATCATGTTCATTACAAATCTATTTGATGTTTCAGTATCATATTGTAAAACTTTCAGTTCTTTGTGATTTTCTCATGAGGCAACTTAATTACTACAGATTCATTATCTCAGTAAGCTTTTGTCATATGACTATGAAAAAGTCCTATATGGTTAATAGCATGTCACCACAGAAATTATTCTTGTTATCATTTACCTACTCGAGGACGAGCAGGAATTAAGCTTGGGGATGTTGATACGTCCAAAACGTATCTATAATTTCTGCTTGCTCCATGCCTCTTTTGGGTGATATTGCTATGATATTTATACACTTCCATACACTTTTGATCATATTTGGACTAACCTATTAACTCAGTGCACCCTAGTGCCAGTTTCTGTTTTTGGCTGTTTTTGTATTTCAGGTTTTCACATTACGAGAACTGCCAGGAAAAATCTAGAAAAAATATATAAAAAATCAGCGTTCCGGAAGCTTCCATGCGGCCAAAGTAGGGCCGGAGGGGGTCCACGGGGGCTCCAGGCGGCCTGCCCAGGCGCCCCCCCCTAGGCCGCGCCGGCGGGCGCCTGGGCCCCACTGACCTCCTCTGGCGACCCCCTTTGGCATATATTTAACATGCGTCGACGAAACCCTAATTCCGGACCCCTTTTCTCCAGACGCGATTCCGATCTCCGCCGCCATCGCCATCAAGCTTCGGGGGACCAGAATTCCTGCGCCGGCACCCTGCCGGGACGGGGAAGTGCCCCCGGATTCATCTCCATCGACGTTGCTTCCTCCCTCCATGATGCGGGAGTAGTTCCTCCTCGGGGCTGAGGTTCTTACCAGTAGCTATGTGGTCAATTCTCTCTCCCATGATGTGATCTTCGTTGTGATCATAGGCTATGTTAATCTAGGGTGATCCCATGATGTTTCCCCTTCCTCTATGTATTGGATTGATGTACTCACTTGTCTTTATCTAGTATAATCCCCGAGACCAAGGTGACAGCGGTCTATTGGACATGGATTAGAAAAGTATTTTCATGAGTGATTTCCTCTCTTGTGTGTTGATTGAAGATTGAGAGTCTCTTGGTGCTTGTCTTTGACTATCCTTTATATATATTGTGGTGATTGTGGGACTCTCTTTGGATGGCCGCGATGACATTGGGAAATCCTTAGATTGAGAACTACGAACTTTGAGGTGTGCTTTTGTAGCCCTACATAATTCTCGTCCTCTCTTGACCACGAAGGAATGACCTCCGAGTGTGTCCCCTTTGCATGTTTTATGGGAAATATCATGTGATTCGATTATGTTAATGTTGTTGGGAGTTGCCACTAGTGAAAGTATGAAACCTAGGCCTTGTTTCCATCATTGCAATACCATTTGTGCTCACGTTTACCACTTGTTTGCTTGCTGCACTTTTTATTACAGATTTATATTACTTTGCTTTGCCACTCCTATCATCTATATTTTACCATCTCTTCGCCGAACTAGTGCACCTATACAACTCCTAGTTGTATTAGGTGTGTTGGGGACACAAGAGACTTCTTGTATCTTAGTTGCAGGGTTGCTTGAGAGAGACCATCTTCAACCTCTACTTCCCTGAGTTCGATAAACCTTAGGTCATCCACTTGAGGTAAATTGCCGCTGTCGTACAAACCTCTGCGCTTGGAGGCCCAACATAGTCTACAAGAGTAGAAGCGTGTGTAGACATCAGGGTTCCATCGAGAACACCAAGTTGTGTGACTTCACTAGTCACAACAACGATGACTTTATCGGCACACCTATCACTACACCTGCCACTTCAGCACCTTCATATGAAATTAAACCTGCTTTACTGAACTTAGTCATGAAAGATCAATTCTCCGGTGCTGGAGATGATGCTGCTTTACACTTGAACAACTTTGTTGAACTTTGTGATATGCAAAAGTACCAAGAAATAGATGGTAATATTGTTAAGCTTAAGCTTTTTCCTTTCTCCTTGAGAGGAGGAGCTAAAATTTGGTTTCAGTCTTTGCCTAGAAATAGCATAGATTCATGGGATAAGTGCAAAGATGCTTTTATTGGAAAATACTATCCACCTGCTAAAATTATCCAACTAAGAAGTAACATAATGAATTTTAAACAATTGGATAATGAACACATTGCCCAAGCTTGGGAACGTATGAAATCTCTTATCAAGAACTGCCCTACTCATGGTTTGACTACTTGGATGGTTATCCAAACTTTTTATGCAGGCTTGAACTTTACCTCGCGGAACTTGTTAGATTCGGCCGCGGGAGGAACCTTTATGTCAACTACACTTGGTGCTGCCACAAAACTTCTCGATGAGATGATGACCAACTATTCCCAATGGCACACCGAACGCGCTCCAACAGGTAGGAAGGTAAACTCTGTCGAGGAGATTTCCTCCCTAAATGAAAAAGCTGACTTGATTATGCCCCTACTTTCCAAGCAATCTTCTTTTGATCCTCGTTATGATCCCTTAGATTCTGTGATCGCTCATGCTTATAGGAGTAACTTTGGTAGCAATCCTAGACCGTTCCCTTCTAATTCCTATGGGAACAACAATGCTTATCCTATCACCAATAACTCCACCCAAAAAAATAGAGACTTGCCTGGCTATGAGAAACTTTTAGAAATAGAGAAGGCCACTAAGAATTACATGCACACCCAATATGAACAAAACAAAACCTTCTCGAGTCAATTAAATGAGCATACTGCTATCTTGCAAAACATTAGTAGACAATTAGAAAGCATAAATATTGAGATTTCTAACCTCCAGACTAGGCTCACTATCACTGAGACCCAAGTTTCCAACATGTCCCACGCACAAGCCACTTTGATAAACCAAATGGCAGCTAAACCCGAAGTGGTTGCACCCCTAAGGGAGGAAGAAGATAGAATTAAGAGCCTTCCTACCCACCACACTGTTGCTACTATCCAAGTTGTTGAGGATATCCAAACTCTTAGCACCCAATGCACTCCTGGTCCCGATGGACCTATTAATGGTGATGTTATGACTATAGAAACTACCAAACAAGTGAACCTAAAGGACACCACTACCACTTTACTTGATGCTAGTGACCTTGATTTTGATAATTGCACTCTTACCGAAGTTATTGATTTCCTTCACAAGATGTCTAGAGATCCCCGCACTAGCACGATTAACCTTGCCTTCACAGAGCATATCACTAATGCTCTCATCAAAGCTAGTGAGGAGAAACTTAGAGTAGAAGCCTCCATACCTAGGAAGCTAGAAGATGGTTGGGATCCTATGATAAAAATTAAGTTGAATGACTTCTCTTGCTATGCATTATGTGATGTTGGAGCTAGTTCCTCTGTTATGCCAAAAAGAATATATGATATGCTTAAATTGAAACCTTTTGATTCTTGTTCTTTTGGTGTTCGTCTCGTTGATTCTTCCATAAAGAAACCATTGGGGAGGATCGACGATGTTCTTATTGTTGTCAATGATAATTATGTTCCCGTTGATTTCACTATTATGGATATTGAATGTGAACCTTCGTGTCCAATTATTTTGGGACGTCCCTTTTTGTGCACCGTTGGTGCTATCATCGACGTGAAAGAGGGGAATATGAAATTTCAGTTTCCTCTCAAGAAAGGGATGGAACACTTCCCTCGAAAGAAGATTAAGTTACCTTTTGAGTCCGTTGTACGGGCTAGCTATTCTTTTACTCTTGATAAAACTTGATCTCTTTGCATTATGCCTAGCTTAAAGGCATAAAAGAAAGCGCTTTTGGGAGGCAGCCCAATGAATAAATTTATTTTGCTTTTGTTGTGTCTTGATGTTGTTTACTACAGTAGCATCATCATTGTATCTTTGCTTTTCAATTTTGTGCCAAGTATAGCCTCTGATTGCTAGAAAGTTCAAAAGTTGTGAGGTGCTGTCCAGGAAACAGATTCTGTCCTTGGATAGAAAAATTCGTATAAAATCACCAGATCATCTTTTTGGTCTGAATTTTTTCGACAGTGTGCTCTATATAATTGTCTTTCGTGCGTCTGTTTTGAGTTTTTTTATTAGAGTTGCAGAAGTGCCCCGAACAAATCATTTACTACCTGCTGTTCTGTTTTTCACAGATTCTGTCCTGTTTTGCCTTTCCTTCATTTTGCAAACCTAGAGCTTGCTTTTTTTTTGCAAAAACCTTTTGCCAATCTTGAGAAACAGTAGATCTTCAAGAATATCCTTATTTCCAGCAAGGAAAACTTATTTTATTATGGGTACTAACCTCGCTAATCAGATTATGATGAGTTATGTATGAAGGGAGTTTTCAAGTGTGCGAGGGAAGATGATAAAAAGATTCAGGAGTGTCAAGCGCTCAAGCTTGGGGATGCCCCCGTGCACCCCAAGAAATATTCAAGGAGACTCAAGCGTCTAAGCTTGGGTATGCCCCCGTGCATCCCCTTCTCCATCAACATTATCAGTTCGTCTTTCGTTCCACTATATTTTTATCACTTCATGTGTTATGTGCTATGCTTGGAGCGTCTTGCTTTTAGTTTTCCTTTTTAGTTTTCTTTAGCTTTTCATAACGAGTCGGAACTCAGCATTCTTTATGTGGGAGAGAAACACGCTCTACTTCTACCTAGAACATAACATAGAATTTTCATGTCTATCTTTGTTGTGTGTGTTCTTTGTCTTTTAATAGCTACTATCATGCTTAGCTCTTTACTTTCATGCTTATCTTTCTAAAGAGCTTTGTTTAGTTGGTTGCTTGAACTCTCTTTACCTAGCATGCTCACCTTATTATGAGAGTTTGCTTCCGTTGCATTGGTTGATATGTCTATGATAAAGATGCTACGTGCATAATGGCGCTTAGTAGTTCATGTTTTCTTATGGTTAGTCTCAAATAGCTGGGGGGTTTCCAATGTGTTATTGGAGTACCAACATGATTTGTTTGCCTATGATGTGGTATGGTTTAGTAATATCTTCCTTCAAGAATTTATTTTGATTGACTTGGCGTATGCTCACGCATATTTAAGACTGCAAAGAAAGTCTGTCAAGCCTTGATGATCTTTTATTTCTGAGTAGCGATATAACTTCCATACTTGATTCAATGTTGCTTTGTCGCTCTGCATGATTATGATCGTCATTGCTCTCTTAGTTGGACGCTCCCAGTCTTTTGCTAACCTTCGCCTGTACTAAGCGGACTGACTGCTTGTGCATCCAAAATCCTTTAAACCAGTTATGCCATATGAGTCCACCATACCTTCCTACATGGTATTTACCTGCCATTCCTAACGGAGACTTGCATGTACCATCTCGAAATTATTCAAAAAGAAAAAGCATCCTTATTTTGTGCCTCTGTTGTAAGTTCATGAGGAAGTAGTAGTTAATTCATGATCTTTTTAAGATTGGACAAGCTTCACCCCGGGATTGCTTGTATAATGTGCAAACCCATAATACGAGAAGGAACTCGCATTGAGTGCGCCCGACTCAAAAAGATAATATAACAAACAAACCCTCCTTCACGCTTTGTTCATGAGAAATCAGAAAACTTTGGAAGTGATAAACAAAGGAGATTAAGAGGATGTGATCGTCCTCATTCGGGAGCCGTTCCTCGAAACTTGTCCATCTCAAGAAGTGATTGAGTTGTCTGCTAGCATTCGTTGACGAAACATGCATAATCTAAAAAAATAATTATTACCTCTGTTTTTAAAACCAAGAGCTCTGGTACATGTTTTGTCTTTGTTTCCGACTACGGGTTTTCAACCTTGCCAACAAAATCCACGGTTCGAGAGTCTCCACCTTCTTTTAAAAGCACCAACTACTGAGAGCATGATTGTCATTCTGAGTGTAATGTGCATTGTCCCAAAGTAGCATTGTCTTTTGCATGATTATGATATCGCTTATTTTGAAATCATTGTATCTGGTCATCACTTAAACCTTGGAGGTGCCCCTGCATTTATGTTTTGCTTCACTAAAGGGGGCAAGCGAGATATCACTTTATCATATTTGCACATCATGTTCATTACAAATCTTTTTGATGTTTCAGTATCATATTGTAAAACTTTCAGTCCTTTGTGATTTTCTCATGAGGCAACTTAATTACTATAGATTCATTGTCTTAGTAAGCTTTTGTCATATGACTATGAAAAAGTCCTATATGGTTAATAGCATGTCACCACAGAAATTATTCTTGTTATCATTTACCTACTCGAGGACGAGCAGGAATTAAGCTTGGGGATGTTGATACGTCCAAAACGTATCTATAATTTCTGCTTGCTCCATGCCTCCTTTGGGTGATATTGCTATGTTATTTATACACTTCCATACACTTTTGATCATATTTGGACTAACCTATTAACTCAGTGCACCCCAGTGCCAGTTTCTGTTTTCGGCTGTTTTTGTATTTCAGGTTTTCACGTTACGAGAACTGCCAGGAAAAATCCAGAAAAATTATATAAAAAATCAGCGTTCCAGAAGCTACCTTGCGCCCGAAGTACAGCCGGGGGGGGGGGGGCACCAGGGCTCCAGGCGCCCTAGCGGCGCGCCCCCCTGGGCCGCGCCGGGGGGGCGCCTGGGCCCCCCGAGGCTCCGCTGATGCCCCCCTTTGGCATATATTTAAAGCGTCTCCCGAAACCCTCGAGATGGGAACTCTTTTTCGCGATCTCATCTCTGTTCCGCCGCCACCGCCGCTTCCAAGATCGGGAGCACCAGGAGAACTCTTCTCGGCACCCTGCCGGAGGGGAGGATCACCACCGGGAGCTTCTCCACCACCATGGACGCCTCCCGGATGAGTTGTGAGTAGTCTCCCTTGGACCATGAGTCCATGACCAGTAGCTATGTGATGTTCTCTTCCCGTTCTTGTGCTTCACTAATTAGTCCTCGTGAGCTGCCCTACATGATCGAGGCACCTATCCTTATGCTGTTGCTATGATGAGTTTGCTGGGATCCGATGGATTATGAGATTATGTTCAGATTGTGTTTGAGTAATATATTTGATCTACCTCTTTTATATTTATGTTCGTAAGTAATTCTTGCATGTTCTCTGTTGTTATTTATTGCTTTGGCCAAGTAATAGGTAGTGACTCCAAGAGGGAACGTTATGCTTGATTGTGGGTTCATGCCCCTCGATGACTAGCTTGAGTGACAGAAACATGAGTCTAGGGGATGTGCTGTTGCCACAAGGGGGAAAACAACGGTGCGTGTGCCCGCGGGTGCAAGGATTGTTTACTTTACGCAAAGTTCTTTTAATGCAGTTGTCTGTTGCTTTGAGTTTACACTATGGGTGGGACTCGCAACTTAATACCAGCGAGATGTTCTTGATAGATATCTCAAGGTGGATGATTAGTAGTAGATGCAGATGGATTTCGGTCTACTTACCTCGGCGTACCGCCCATGCTTTGAACCTCAATCTTTCTTGCAATGTAGTTAGCATTGGTTTGCGTTCATGGTTCTGTCAATTGCCCAGCTGTAATTCGTTTACCTCGCATAGCAGTTTTATCGTCTTTTGGGAGAGAGACATCACTAGTGAACATCATGAGACTCCGGTCCATATTACCATCATTGATCACATCCGCTATTTACTTTACACTTTTACTTACTATTGCAGCAATATCTATCACTACTATCACTTGTGTTTGATCCTTTGTAAACTACAAGGCCGGAGGGATTGACAACCTCTCCGTACTCGTTGGGAGCAAAGTTATTTGTATCTGTGTGTAGGTCCACGTTGATTGCTAATATCTGGCGCCGTTAGCAGTTGACACCTTCTTGTTGAAACTGGGAGTCTCAGGGGAAATCGATCCTTGGTATCTTTGCCAAGGGAAAACTTCCGCTACACTGCATCTCACACCTTCCACTTGGGGTAACCAACGAGGGGCGAGAAGCCATCAACATGATCATTATATATAGGCATCACGTCCGAGACAAGTAGACCGAAACGATTTTGCATCTACTACTATTACTCCACACATCGACCGCTATCCAGCATGCATCTAGAGTATTAAGTTCATAAGAACGGAGTAACGCGTGAAGCAAGATGACATGATGTAGAGGGATAAACTCAAACATAGTGATATAAACCCCATATTTTTATCCTTGATGTCAACAATACAATACGTGCCTTGCTGCCCCTACTGTCACTGGGAAAGGATACCGCAAGATTGAACCCAAAGCCAAGCACTTCTCCCATTGCAAGAACTATAGATCTAGTAGGCCAAACCAAACCAATAATTCGAAGAGACTTGCAAGGATATTATAATCATACATAAAGAGTTCAAAAAAGAACCAAATATTTCTCAAAGAGTAATCTTGATCATAAACCCACAATTCATCGGATCTCGACAAACACACCGCAAAAAGAGATTACATCGAATAGATCTCCTTGAAGATCGAGGAGAACTTGGTATTGAGATCCAAAGAGAGAGAAGAAGCCATCTAGATACTAGCTATGGACCCGAAGGTCTATGGTAAACTACTCACAACTCATGGTGAGGCGGTGATGATGATGTAGAAGCACTCCGTGGTAGATCCCCCCTCCGACGGAGCTCCGGAATAGGCCCCAAGATGGGATCTCACGGGAACAGAAGGTTGCGACGGTGGAACTAGGGTTTTCTCTATTGTTCTGATGTTTTCGGGGTACGTAGATATATATAGGAAGAAAGAGGGCACCGGGGGCTAGACGTGGGGCCCACGAGGCAGGGGCGCGCCCTATAGGGGGGGCTCCCTCGTGGATGCCATGTGTGCCCTACTCCGTGGTTCTCAAGTCTCCCGTGCGTATTTTGCTCCAAAAATACCTCTCCCGAAGGTTTCATTCCGTTTGGACTCCGTTTGATATTCCTTTTCTGTAAAACCCTGAAATAGGCAAAAAACAACAATTTGGACTTGGCCTTTGTGTTAATATGTTAGTCCCAAAAATAATATAAAATTGTATAACAAAGCCGATTAAACATCCAAAACATCATAAATAATAGCATGGAACAATAAAAAATTATAGATACGTTGGAGATGTATCAAGCATCCCCAAGCTTAATTCGTGCACGTCCTCGAGTAGATAAATAATAAAAACATAATTTTTGATGTGCAATGCTAACCAACATAATTTTCAATGTAGTTCTCTTAATTGTGGCAGGATTTTTCAGATCTGAAAGATTCAAGACAAAAGTCTATATTGACATAAGAAATAATAATACTTCAAGCATACTAACAAAGCAATCATGTCTTCTCAAAATACTATGGCTAAATAAAGTTATCCCTACAAAATCATATAGTCTGGCTATGCTCCCTCTTCATGACACCAAATACTCATATCATGCACAACCCCGGTTTCAGCCAAGCACTTGCTTTCATACTCTATTCTTTCAAACCTTTCAACTTTCATGCAATACATGAGCGTGAGCCATGGACATAGCAATATGGGTGGAATAGAGTGATGGTTGTGGATAAGACAAAAAGGAGGGAGATAGTCTCACATCGACTAGGCGTATTAACGGGCTATGGAGATGCCCATCAATAGATATCAATGTGAGTGAGTAGGGATTGCCATGCAACGGATGCACTAGAGCTAAAAATGTATGAAAGCTCAAGAAAAGAAACTAAGTGGGTGTGCATCCAACTTGCTTGCTCACGAAGACCTAGGGCATTTGAGGAAGCCCATCGTTGGAATATACAAGCCAAGTTCTATAATGAAAATTCCCACTAGTATATGAAAGTGAATAAACATGAGACTCTCTATCATGAAGAACATGGTGCTACTTTGAAGCACAAGTGTGGAAAAAGATAATAGCATTTGTCCCTTTTTTTGGGCCTTTCTTTTTTTTTTCTTTGGCCTTTCCTTCTTTTTTTGGAGGGGCTTTCTTTATTTAGCCTTTCCTCACATGGGACAATGCTCTAATAATGATGATCATCACATTTATATTGATTTACAACTCAATATTACAACTCGATACTAGAACAAAGTATGACTCTATGTGAATGCCTCCGGCAGTGTACAGGGATATGCAATGAATCAAGAGTGACATGTATGAAAAATTATGCATGGTGGCTTTGCCACAAATACGATGTCAACTACATGATCATGCATGGCAATATGACAATATGAAGCGTGTCATATGATTGGAACGGTGGAAAGTTGCATGGCAATATATCTCGGAATGGCTATGGAAATGCCATGATTGGTAGGTATGGTGGCTGTTTTGAGGAAGATATATGGTGGCTGATTTGAGGAAGAATATATAGTGGGTGTATGGTACCGGCGAAAGTTGCGCGGTACAAGAGAGGCTAGCAATGGTGGAAGGGTGAGAGTGCGTATAATCCATGTACTCAACATTAGTCATAAGAACTCATATACTTATTGCAAAAAATTACAAGTCATCAAAACAAAGCAATCAACGCATGCTCCTAGGGGGTAGGTTGGTAGGAGTTAACCATCACGCGCCCCCGACCTCCACACAAAGGATGACAACCTACAAATACCTCATGCTCCAACTTCGTCACAAAGCGGTTCACCATATGTGCATGCTACGGGAATCACTAACCTTAACACAAGTATTTCTCAATTTCATAATAACTCTACTAGCATGACTCTAATATCACTATCCTCATATCTAAAAACAATTATCAAGCATCCAACTTCTCATCATATTCAATGCACTTAGTATGAAAGTTTTTACTGCATTCATCTTGGATGCCTATCATGTTAAGGCTAGTTTTATAGCCAAAGCACATTACCATACTGTTTTAATAGACTCTCAAAAGGATAAAAGTGAAGCATGAGAGATCACCAATTTCTACAAAATATAATCACCACCGCGCTCTAAAAGATATAAGTGAATCACTAGAGCAAAAACTATTCAACTCAAAAGATATAAGTGAAGCACATAGAGTGTTCTAACAATTCCTAGGCCATATTTAACTCTCTCTCAAATAGGTGTGTCCAGCAAGGATGATTGTGGCAAACTAACATGCAAAGACTAAAATAACACACGACGCTCCAAGTAAAACACATATCATGTGGTGAATAAAATTATAGCTCCGAGTATGGTTACCGATAGATGAAGACGAAAGAGGGGGATGCCTTCCCGGGGTATCCCCAAGCTTAGGCTATTGGTTGTCCTTGAATTTTACCTTGGGGTGCCTCGGGAATCCCCAAGCTTAGGCTTTTGGTTGTCCTTGAATTTTACCTTGGGGTGCCTTGGGAATCCCCAAGCTTTGGCTCTTGCCACTCTTTGTTCCATAGTCCATCAAAGCAATACTCAAAACTTGAAAACTTCACAACACAAAACTTAGACAAAAATCTCGTGAGCTCCCTTAGTATAAGAAAACAAACCACCACTCAAAGGTACTGTAGTGAACTCATTCTTTGTTTGTATTGGTGTTAAACCTGCTGTATTCCAACTTCCCTATGATTCATATCCTCCAATACTACTCATAGATTCATCAAAATAAGCAAACAACACACGAAAAACAGAATCTGTCAAGAACGGAAAAGTCTGTAGTAATCTGTAACTTTCGCATACTTCTATAACTCCAAAAAACTTGAATTAAATTGGTAAACGTGAGGAATTTGTCTATTAATCATCTGCAAGAATAAACTAAATAGAACGCTCCAGTAAAATCTGGTGACCATTCTAGAGAGCGCTAACGATTCCGTTTTTTCACAGCAAGATCATATAAACTTCACACAAGTCTTCCCAAAGGTTCTACTTGGCACAAACACTAATTAAAACACAAAACCACATCTAAACAGAAGCTAGATGCAATATTTATTCCTAAACATAAGCAAAAGAAATTAAAAAAAATGGGTTGCCTCCCAACAAGCGCTATCGTTTTATGCCCCTAGCTAGGCACGATACATGGGTAGATCTAGGTATTGCCATCTTTGATCTTCACCCTTTTAATGGGGTCAAGCTCGAATCCGGGAGGTTCTTTACATTTCCCTTCATATTCGGAAATCTTTAGATCTAAAGAATCCAACCGCTTATTACAAAGGGTAATCAACATATTCATGCGGTGGAGATTCCCACAAACACTCTTAAGAGGTTCAAGAGACTTTTGTAATATTTTTGTTATGTCGCAAATTTTCTCAAAAACTTGCGTCCCTTCTTGGGTTGGATGTGACCCTTTTTGTGGAGGTAGTGTTCCCACTATTCCCTCTATAATTTCATGCGCAATACGAGGATCAACTTCGATAAAATTCCCTTTGGCAACGCAATCCAAGAGTTGTCTATGAGACAAGTTTAATCCAACATAAAAATTGCGAAGCAAGATTCTAAAATTCACCTCTAAGGTGCACTTACGATAGGGTTCCATCATCCTAAACCAAGCATATTTCAAATTTTCTCCTTGCTTTTGCTTGAAATGAAGAACTTCAAACTCGGGAGACAAAGGAGCGGATAAGGGACTAGCCATCACGACAAGGCAAAGCGAACGGTAAACACACAGCAAAAAGAAGGGCAAATAAAACGGCAAGGGTGAAGTGGGGAGAGGAAAACGAGAGGCAAATAATGTAATGCAAAGGATAAGGGTTTGTGATAGGTACTTGGTATATGACTTTTGCGTAAGCCTCCCCGGCAACGGCGCCACAAATTCTTCTTGCTACTTCTCGAGCTTGTGTTGTATTCCCTCGAAGAGGAAAGGGTGATGCAACACAGTAGCGTAAGTATTTCCCTCAGTTTTTGAGAACCAAGATATCAATCCAGTAGGAGACCACGCGCGAGTCCCTCGCACCTGCACAAACAAATAAGAACTTCGCAGCCAACACGATAAGGGGTTGTCAATCCCTTTACGGTCACTTACGAAAGTGAGATCTGATAGAGATGATAGTTTGATTTTTTTGTTATTTTTGGATATAAGAACAGAAAGTAAAAGCTGAAAAGTAAAGTAGATTGTAGTTTGATATGTTGAGAATAGACCCGGGGGCCCTAGTTTCCTCTAGTGGCTTCTCTCATGTTAGTGGTATTCTACGGCGGGTAAACAAATTACTGTCAAGCAATTGATAGAAAAGTGAATAATTATGAGACTATCTAGGCATGATCATTATATATAGGCATCACGTCCGAGACAAGTAGACCGAAACGATTCTGCATCTGCTACTATTACTCCACACATCGACCGCTATCCAGCATGCATCTAGAGTATTAAGTTCATAAGAACAGAGTAACGCCTGAAGCAAGATGACATGATGTAGAGGGATAAACTCAAACATAGTGATATAAACCCCATCTTTTTATCCTCGATGGCAACAATACAATACGTGCCTTGCTGCCCCTCCTGTCACTGGGAAAGGACACCGCAAGACTGAACCCAAAGCCACGCACTTCTCCCATTGCAAGAACTATAGATCTAGTAGGCCAAACCAAACCAATAATTCGAAGAGACTTGCAAGGATATTATAATCATACATAAAGAGTTCAAAAAAGAACCAAATATTTCTCAAAGATAATCTTGATCATAAACCCACAATTCATCGGATCTCAACAAACACACCGCAAAAAGAGATTACATCGAATAGATCTCCTCGAAGACCGAGGAGAACTTGGTATTGAGATCCAAAGAGAGAGAAGAACCCATCTAGATACTAGCTATGGACCCGAAGGTCTATGGTAAACTACTCACAACTCATGGTGAGGCGATGATGATGTAGAAGCACTCCGTGGTAGATCCCCCCTCCGATGGAGCTCCGGAACAGGCCCCGAGATGGGATCTCACGGGAAAAGAAGGTTGGAGCGGTGGAACTAGGGTTTTCTCTGTTGTTCTGATGATTTCGGGGTACGTGGATATATATAGCAAGAAAGAGGGCACCGGGGGCCAGACGTGGGGCCCATGAGGTAGGGGGCGCGCCCTATTGGGGGGCGCCCCCCACCCTCGTAGACGCCACGTGTGCCCTACTCCGTGGTTCTCAAGTCTCCCGTGCGTATTTTGCTCAAAAAATATCTCTCCCGAAGGTTTCATTCCGTTTGGACTCTGTTTGATATTCCTTTTCTGTAAAACCCTGAAATAGGCAAAAAACATCAATCTGGACTAGGCCTTTGGGTTAATAGGTTAGTCCCAAAAATAATATAAAAGTTTATAACAAAGCCCATTAAACATCCAAAACATCATAAATAATAGCATGGAACAATCAAAAATTATAGATACATGTTTAAGTAGAGATTATAGCGGGTAGAAGAGGGGTTACACCGCTGCATAGAGGGGGGAAGAGTTGGTGATGACGGCGGTGAAGTTGTTGGTGTAGATTGTGGTGACGATGATGGCCCCGGCGGCACTCTGGTGCCACCGGAAGCGAGGGGGAGAGAGCCCCCCTCCTTCTTCTTCTTCCTTGACCTTTGATACGTCCAAAACGTATCCATAATTTCTGCTTGCTCCATGCTTCTTTTGTGTGATATTGCTATGATATTTATGCACTTCCATACACTTTTGATCATATTTGGACTAACCTATTAACTCAGTGCACCACAGTGCCAGTTCCTGTTTTCTGCTGTTTTTCTATTTCAGGTTTCCCCCATATTAAAAGTGCTCCAAAAATTCCGGGAAAAATACAGGAAAAATCAGCGTACAGGAAGCTTCGAGAAGAACCAAAGCGGGGCCAGAGGGGAGCCAGGGGTGGTCCGGGCGGCCACCTGGCGCGGCCCCACCCCTGGCCGCGCCAGGGGGGCACCTGGGGCCCCGGCTCCGCCTCTGGTGACCCCCCTACGCATATATATTCCTCTCGTCCCGAAACCCTCGAGGACGGAACCCTTTTTCGCGATCTCGCCTCTGTTCCGCCGCCGCAGCGCTTCCAAGATTGGGAGCATCAGGAGAACTCTTCCCGGCACCCTGTCGGAGGGGAGAACCACCACCGGGAGCTTCTCCACCACCATGGACGCTTCCCGGATGAGTCGTGAGTAGTCCACCTTGGACCATGGGTCCATGATCAGTAGCTATGTGATGTTCTCCTCCCCTCTTTGTTCTTCATGGTTTAGACCTCGTGAGCTGCCCTACATGACCGAGGCACATATGTAATATTTCTGCTGTTGCTATGCTGTTTTGCTGGGATCTGATGGATTATGAGACTATGTTCAGATTGTGTTTGAGTAATATATTTGATTCACCTCTTTTATATTTATGTTCTTGAGTAATTCTTGCATGTTCTCCGTTGCTGTTTATTGCTTTGGCCGAGTAGTAGGTAGTAACTCCAAGAGGGAGCGTTATGCTTGATTGTGGGTTCATGCCCCCTGATGACTTGCTTGAGTGACAGGAACATGAGTCTAGGGGATGTGCTGTTGCCACAAGGGGGAAAACAACGGTGCTTGTACTTGCGGGTGCAAGGATTGTTTACTTTACGCAAAGTTCTTTTAATGCAGTTGTCTGTTGCTTTGAGTTTACACTTTGGGTGGGATTCGCAACTTAATACCAGCGAGATGTTCTGGATAGATATCTCAAGGTGGATGATTAGTAGTAGATGCAGATGGATTTCGGTCTACTTGCCTTGGCGTACCGCCCATGCTTTTGAGCCTCTACCTTTCTTTGCAGCATAGTTAGCATTGGTTTGCGCACATAATCCTGTCAATTGCCTAGCTGTAATTTGTTTACCTCGCTTTGCTGTTTTATCGTCTTTTGGGAGAGAGACATCACTAGTGAACATCATGGGACCCCGGTCCATATTACCACCACTGATCACACCTTCTATTTACTTCTTGTTTTTATTTCCTAGTTGCAGTCATAGCTATCATTATTATCTCTTGTGTTTGATCCTTTGTAAACAACAAGGCCGGAGGGATTGACAACCTCTCTGAACTCGTTGGGAGCGAAGTTATCTGTATCTGTGTGCAGGTCCTGTCAACTGCTAAGTTTCTGGCGCCGTTGACACCTACTTGTCGACCCTCGGAGTCTCACGGGATTCGATCCTTGGTATCTTTGCCAAGGGAATTTGCCGCTACGCTACATCTCAACCTTCCACTTGGGGTAACCAACGAGGGGCGAGAAGCCATCAAGCAAGTTTCTGGCGCCATTGCCGGGGACTCCACTCTTCAAGGTAGGGGAGTTGCACGCTATCTTTTATCTTTGCTTTTTAGTCTTGTTAGTTTACCTTGTAGTTTTTGCTTTAGTGTCCCTTACCAAAAATCACAAAAATAGTTATCTTGCTTGCTGCTGCTATGGGTTCCACCGAGAACACCAAGTTGTGTGACTTCACTAGTCATAGCAACAATGACTTTATCTGCACGCCTATTACTACACCTGCCACTTCAGCACCCTCTTATGAGATTAAACCTGCTTTGCAGAACCTAGTTATGAAAGATCAATTCTCTGGTGCTGGAGATGATGCTGCTTTGCACTTAAATAATTTTGTTGAGCTCTGTGATATGCAAAAGTACCAAGAAATAGATGGTGATATTGTTAAGCTTAAGCTTTTTCCTTTCTCCTTGAGAGGAGGAGCTAAAATCTGGTTTCAATCCTTGCCTAGGAATAGTATAGATTCTTGGGACAAGTGCAAGGATGCCTTTATTAGGAAGTACTATCCCCCTGCTAAAATTATCCAACTAAGGAGTAACATAATGAATTTTAAACAATTGGATAATGAACACATTGCCCAAGCTTGGGAACGCATGAAATCTCTTGTCAAGAACTGCCCTACTCATGGTTTGACTACTTGGATGGTTATCCAAACTTTTTATGCAGGCTTGAACTTTACCTCGCAGAACTTGTTAGATTCGGCCGCGGGAGGAACCTTTATGTCAACTACACTTGGTGATGCCACGAAGCTTCTCGTAGAGATGATGACCAATTATTCCCAATGGCACACCGAACGCGCTCCAATGGGTAGGAAGGTAAACTCTGTCGAGGAGATTTCCTCCCTAAATGAAAAAGTTGACTTGATCATGTCTCTACTTTCCAAGCAATCTTCTATTGATCCTCATGATGTTCCTTTAAATTCTTTGATTGCTCAAGATCAAGTAGATGTGAACTTTATCTCTAGAAACAATTTCAATAACAATGCTTATAGGAGTAATTTTGGTAGCAACCCTAGACCGTTCCCCTCTAATTCCTATGGGAACAACAATGTTTATCCTAGCACCAAGAACTCCACTTCTGAACTAGAGATTATGCTTAAAGACTTCATCACTACCCAAAAGGCCTTCAATAAGAGTGTAGAAGAAAAACTAGACAAACTAGATAATCTCTCTTCGAAGGTAGACAATTTAGCCCATGAGGTAGAGTTGCTTAAAATTAGAACTTCTCCTCTTGAGGAAAGGAAGACCACTCCTATGAATGCTATTCAAGTGCAAATTAATGAAAACATTAGGATGATGGCTAAACTTAAAGAGAGATGGGCTAGAGAAAAGGAGGAAGAAGATAGAATTAAGGGCCTTCCTACCCACTACACTGTTGCTACTATCCAAGTTGTTGAGGATATCCAAACTCTTAGCACCCAATGCACTCCTAGTCCCATTGGACCTATTAATGGTGATGCTATGACCTCAACCGGTAGAAGAAGAAACTCCTATGACCATAGAAGCTACCAAACAAATGAGCCTAAAGGACACCACTACCACTTTACTTGATAGTAGTGACCTTGATTTTGATAATTGCACCCTTTCTGAAATTATTGGTTTTCTTCACAAGATGTCTAGAGATCCCCACACTAGCACACTTAATCTTGCCTTCACGGAGCATATCACTAATGCTCTTATCAAAGCTAGGGAGGAGAAGCTTAGGGTAGAAGCCTCCATACCTAGAAAGCTAGAAGATAGTTGGGATCCTATGATTAAAATTAAGTTGAATAACTTCTCTTGCTATGCTTTATGTGATGTTGGAGCTAGTACCTCCGTTATGCCCAAAAGAATGTATGATATGCTTGAATTGAAACCTTTTGATCCTTGATCTTTTGGTGTTTGTCTTGTTGATTCTTTCATGAAGAAACCTTTGGGGAAGATCGATGATTGTCGGGGGAAACTGTCCACCACGAGCACCTATGGGACCGAAGCCCCTTGTTCGTGCGGTAAGGGAGCGGAGGGAGCACAAAGAGCAGATCGTAGAGAGCACGCAGGCAGTTTACCCAGGTTCGGGCCGCGATGGACGCGTAAAACCCTACTCCTGCTTGATTGTATTGAGTTGGAGAGCTCGGGAGCTTGAAGAACTAGCTACACCGAGCGAATGAGTGATCTAGGTTCCGAACCCCTTCTACGTTGTGCATGGGCCTCCTTTTATAGCTCAAGGGGTCACCGACAGGTGTCAACGTAGGAGAAGGGGTAAAAACGTAAAAGTGGTGGTAGTTGTAACAGTGCGGGAATAGTGGAGCTACAGTGGATGAACAGTGGTGGCTACCTACTTTGACAGTGGGGGACAAGAGCATTTAATGCCCGTCGCCGTCGACCCCAAAAGCGCCCGCCCTTGCGTCTCCGTTTGCCACGGCGATGGCTTTACCACCGTGGAGTGCCACCGTGTCCCCCAGGCTGCACAGCTATCCGCCACGCGTCCCTGGAATGGCCCCAGGGCGACGCGTGGTTCGATGAGCTGGAGCGCGGGCACACAGCGTAACTCTCCCGGCAAGCACCTTGCCGGGGTCTTGACCTTGCCGGGCCCGGGAGCTTGTCGGGCTCTGAAGCTTGTCGCTCCCCGGGCCCTGCCGGGGCGCACGTCGCGCTGGGGCGTGTCTTCGGTAATGTGATCTTCTAGTCTTCCTGGCAAGCTCCTCTTGCCAGGGTCTTGTGCTAGTGATGCAGTCTTGAGCCTGGGACGGCCTTCCCGGCAAGCTCCACTTGCCGGGGTCTCGATCTTCTGTCTTGTATACTTTGTTTTTGAATGGTTTTATGTGGAGCAGGAAGGTCTCCGGCAAGCGCGTGGTAGGCCCCGCCGCGGGAAGCTGCTACTGCCCGTGCACAAGTTGGGGTACTGAGGTACCCCTACCTTAGTACACCGACAATGATGTTCTTATCATTGTCAATGATAATTATGTTCCCGTTGATTTTACTATTATGGATATTGAATGTGAACCTTCATGTCCAATTATTTTGGGACGTCCTTTTCTTCGCACCGTTGGTGCTATCATTGACATGAAAGAGGGGAATATAAGATTCCAATTCCCTCTCAAGAAAGGGATGGAACACTTCCCTAGAAAGAAGATTAAGTTGCCTTTTGAGTCCGTTACACGGGCTAGCTATTCTCTTACTCTTGATAAAACTTGATTTTCTCTTTTTGCATCATGCCTAGCTTAAAGGCATAAAAGAAAGCGCTTTTGGGAGGCAGCCCACAACGAATTAGGAATTATTAATATATTTTTTGCTTTTGTTGTGTCTTGATGTTTTTTACTACAGTAGCATCATCATTGTATCTTTTCTTTTCAACTTTGTGACAAGTTTAGCCTCCGATTGCAAGAAAGTTCAAAAGTTGTGACGTGCTGTCCAGAAAACAGATTCTGTCCTTGGACAGAAAAATTCGAATAAAATCACCAGATCATCTTTTTGATCTGAATTTTTTTGACAGCGTGCTCTATACAATTGGCTTTCGAGCATCTGTTCTGAGTTTTTTGATTTGAGTTGCAGAAGTGCCCCGAAAAAATTATTTACTACCTGCTGGTCTGTTTTTCACAGATTCTGTCCTGTTTTGCCTTTTCTTCGTTTTGCAAACCTTGAGCTTGCTTTTTCTTTGCAAAAACCTTTTGGCAATCTTGAGAAACAGTAGCTCTTCAAGATTATCCTTATTTCCGGTAGGGAAAAATTATTTTATTATGAGTACTAACCTCGCTAATCAGATTATGATGAGTTATGTATGAAGGGAGTTTTCAAGTGTGCGAGGGAAGATGATAAAAGAAGATTCAGGAGGGTCAAACGCTCAAGCTTGGGGATGCCCCCGTGCACTCCCAAGAAATATTCAAGAAGACTCAAGCGTCTAAGCTTGGGGATGCCCCCATGCATCCTCTTCTCCATCAAAAATTATCAGTTCGTCTTTCGTTCCACTATATTTTTATCACTTCATGCGTTATGTGCTATGCTTGGAGCGTCTTGCTCTTAGTTTCCTTTTTAGTTTTCTTTAGCTTTGCTTGCTGTTCATAACAAGTTAGAACCGATCTTTCTTTGTGTGGGAGAGAAACACGCTCCACTTCAACCTAGAACACAACATAGGATTTTCATGCTTATCTTTGATGTGTGTGTTCTTTGTCTTTCCATAGCTGCTGTCATGTTTAGCTCTTAGTTTTCATGCTTTTCTTTTTAAAGAGCTTTTGTTTAGTTGGTTGCTGAACTCTCTTGAGTTTTCATGTTTATCTTGTTAAGAGAGTTTGCCTGTTGCACTGAGTTGTGTGTCTTAACTTAAAGTAGGTAATTGAGGTTGCTATTTAATTTTAGTAGTAACTTGCAATAGTTTTGAGGTATTGCCATGAGTAATGTCTGAACTTTTGGTGTCAAGAGCTTTAGGCTATTAGTGATAGATGTCGTATTTTGGGCAATCCGTGTTTATTTTCGGAAACCTACAAAATAGTTGAGAACTTTAGCTACTAGATGGATCACTAATCTTTGGAGGGATCGAATATTAGAGTACACTCACGTACCATGAGTCGAGGATGCGCAAGGATAACCAAACCCCCATACACTCCTCCTCGGGGTACTTGTCTCTTTGTGAACCTCCTAATTAGATTGAGAGTTACCGATAATAAGTGCATGAGTTCTTCGGACTAATGTGAGTATTCGAAAGTTGACACTTCCACCTAGCCATATTTTTCTAGCCTCTTCGGTACCGTGCATTGCCCTTTCCCACCTCGAGAGTTGGCGCATACTTCGCCGGTGCATCCAAATCCTTGGCACGATACGCTCTGTCATCATAAGACTCATTATATCCTTCCTCAAAACAGCCACCATACCTACCTATCAAGGCATTTCCATAGCCTTTCCGAGATACATTGCCATGCAACATCCATCTTCTCATGACTTGATCTTCATGTCATACATGCTTTTTTCTTGATCGATGAGCCGCATGCTAGTTGGGCCTTGCCCTAATCATTGCTACATGACGCGCTAGTATCATTGCATATCCTGCTACACTGGCAGAGGCATACATTTTGCATACATCATGATAGTTTCATTTTCTTTATGTTGAGTACTTTTGTAAAGTGTGAAAGATCTTCTATACTTCTTGTAATACATAGAGTGTTGCCCCTAAAGTGAGGAAAAGATCCCAAAGAGGACAAAATCAAAATATACCAAAGAGGACAAATGAGAGTTAAATAGAAAGAGCCATTGAGGCCACAAAAAAATAAAAAAAATAGAAAAAAGAGAAAAAAGAAATAAAAAGAGAGAAGGGGGCACACTACTATTCCTTTTGAGAGATCCACACTCGTACTCCATCTTATACCTTGTACTCCATAGAGATTATCATTCATGCATATAGCTATGTGGGGACCTTCACACTATAGAACTTGGCTTGTATATTCCAATGATGAGCCTCCTCAAAAGAGCTCTAGGTCTTCTTGAGCAAGCAAGTTGGATGCACCCCCACTAGTTCCATTGGAGAGCTTACCTTAGCTCATATGTGCATCCGTTGCATGGCAATCCCTACTCCTCACATCATATCTATCATTAGGCTTTCTCACGCCTATGATTGTCCTCATTGATGTGAGCCTTTCACACCTTTTTTGTCTTCTCCCTTCATCATTTTTCTCTTTTTGCCATCCTAAGTGTTGACTTTCTTGCTTACGCTCATCCATTGCATGAGTGCTCAAAATATCGAAAGGGAGTGGATCATTTTGACTTGTACCTGACTGGTGGTCTGGGGATGAGTCAAGATAAGATTCCAAAGAAGACCAAGTGTGAAACTTTAGTAGATTAAGTTCTCAACAATACAAAAACTATGTTTTACTCTCTCGTATATCCATATCCCCTTTCTTGCACGCAAACACCATTTGGAGACATTCGAGTCACGGACAGCGAGAGCTCTTGCACCTTTATGTTCTTATGTTGCTTGTTACAATGCTAATATAGAGTCTTGCTTGTTATGACTTAAATTGAATTACATGCCTTGATTGCTTTACTTAAAAAGTTCTTATATGGTTGGTAGCATGTCACCACAGAAATTATGCTTGTTATCATTTACCTACTCGAGGACGAGCAGGAATTAAGCTTGGGGATGTTGATACGTCCAAAACGTATCTATAATTTCTGCTTGCTCCATGCTTCTTTTGTGTGATATTGCTATGATATTTATGCACTTCCATACACTTTTGATCATATTTGGACTAACCTATTAACTCAGTGCACCACAGTGCCAGTTCCTGTTTTCTGCTGTTTTTCTATTTCAGGTTTCCCCCATATTAAAAGTGCTCCAAAAATTCCGGGAAAAATACAGGAAAAATCAGCGTACAGGAAGCTTCGAGAAGAACCAAAGCGGGGCCAGAGGGGAGCCAGGGGTGGCCCAGGCGGCCACCTGGCGCGGCCCCACCCCTGGCCGCGCCAGGGGGGCGCCTGGGGCCCCGGCTCTGCCTCTGGTAACCCCCCTTCGCATATATATTCCTCTCGTCCCGAAACCCTCGAGGACGGAACCCTTTTTCGCGATCTCGCCTCTGTTCCGCCGCCGCAGCGCTTCCAAGATCGGGAGCATCAGGAGAACTCTTCCCGACACCCTGCCGGAGGGGAGAACCACCACCGGGAGCTTCTCCACCACCATGGACGTGAAGGAAATATGCCCTAGAGGCAATAATAAAGTTATTATTTATTTCCTTATATCATGATAAATGTTTATTATTCATGCTAGAATTGTATTAACTGGAAACTTAGTACATGTGTGAATACATAGACAAAACAGAGTGTCCCTAGTATGCCTCTACTAGACTAGCTCATTGATCAAAAGATGGCTGTGTTTCCAAGCCATGGACATGAGTTGTCATTTGATCAACGGGATCAAATCATTAGGAGAATGATGTGATGGACAAGACCCATCCGTTAGCATAGCACTATGATCGTTTAGTTTTACTGCTATTGCTTTCTTCATGACTTATACATGTTCCTATGACTATGAGATTATGCAACTCCCGAATACCGGAGGAACACCTTGTGTGCTATCAAACGTCACAATGTAACTGGGTGATTATGAAGATGCTCTACAGGTGTCTCCGAAAGTATTCGTGGTGTTGGCATAGATCAAGATTAGGATTTGTCACTCCGAGTGTCGGAGAGGTATCTCTGGGCCCTCTCGGTAATGCACATCATAATAAGCCTTGCAAGCAAATGACTAATGAGTTAGTCACGAGATGATGTATTACGGAACGAGTAAAGAGACTTGCCGGTAACGAGATTGAACTAGGTATGGAGATACCGACGATCGAATCTCGGGCAAGTAACATACCGATGACAAAAGGAACAACGTATGTTGTTATGCGGTTTTGACCGATAAAAGATCTTCGTAGAATATGTAGGAGCTGTTGGAAATATGCCCTAGAGGCAATAATAAATTGGTTATTATTATATTTCCTTGTTCATGATAATTGTTTATTATCCATGCTAGAATTGTATTGATAGGAAACTCAGATACATGTGTGGATACATAGACAAACACCATGTCCCTAGTAAGCCTCTAGATGACTAGCTCGTTGATCAATAGATGGTTACGGTTTCCTGACCATGGACATTTGATGTCGTTGATAATGGGATCACATCATTAGGAGAATGATGTGATGGACAAGACCCAATCCTAAGCCTAGCACAGATCGTATAGTTCGTATGCTAAAGCTTTTCTATATGTCAAGTATCTTTTCCTTAGACCATGAGATTGTGCAACTCCCGGATACCGTAGGAATGCTTTGGGTGTACCAAACGTCACAACGTAACTGGGTGGCTATAAAGGTGCACTACAGGTATCTCCGAAAGTGTCTGTTGGGTTGGCACGAATCGAGACTGGGATTTGTCACTCCGTATGACGGAGAGGTATCTCTGGGCCCACTCGGTAGGACATCATCATAATGTGCACAATATGTGATCAAGGAGTTGATCACGGGATGATGTGTTACGGAACGAGTAAAGAGACTTGCCGGTAACGAGATTGAGCAAGGTATCGGTATACCGACGATCGAATCTCGGGGAAGTGCTATACCGATAGACAAAGGGAATCATATACGGGATTGATTGAATCCTTGACATCGTGGTTCATCCGATGAGATCATCGTGGAACATGTGGGAGCCAACATGGGTATCCAGATCCCGCTGTTGGTTATTGGCCGGAGAGTTGTCTCGGTCATGTCTACATGGTTCCCGAGCCCGTAGGGTCTACACACTTAAGGTTCGATGACGCTAGGGTTATAGGGAAAGTATGTACGCGGTTACCGAATGTTGTTCGGAGTCCTAGATGAGATCCCGGACGTCACGAGGAGTTCCGGAATGGTCCGGAGGTAAAGATTCATATATGGGAAGTCCCGTTTTGGTCACCGGAAAAGTTTCGGGCGCTATCGGTAGCGTACCGGGACCACCGGGAGGGTCCCGGGGGTCCACCGGGTGGGGTCACCGACCCCAGAAGGCTGCGTGGGCCAAGTGTGGGAGGGGACCAGCCCCAGGTGGGCTGGTGCGCCCCCCTAACCAGGCCCAAGGCAAAGAGAGAAGGAAAGGGGGAGAAACCCTAGGCTCAGATGGGCCTAAGGCCCACATAGTGGTGCGCCTCCCCCTCTCTCCCCCTTGGCCGCCCCCCTAGATGGGATCTAGGGCTGGCCGCACCCCTAGGGGTGGGAAACCCTAGAGGGGGCGCAGCCCCTCCCTTCCCCCTATATATATGTGAGGTTTGGGGCTGCCTATAACACGTTTTGACCTCTGTCGCTTGGCGCAGCCCTACCTCTCTCCCTCCTTGTCTCTTGCAGTGCTTGGCGAAGCCCTGCTGGAGTCCCGCGCTCCTCCACCACCACCATGCCGTTGTGCTGCTGTTGGATGGAGTCTTCCCCAACCTCTCCCTCTCTCCTTGCTGGATCAAGGCGTGGGAGACGTCACCGGGCTGCACGTGTGTTGAACGCGGAGGCGCCGTTGTTCGGCGCTTAGATCGGAATCAACCGCGATCTGAATCGCAGCGAGTACGACTCCTTCATCCGCGTTCTTGCAACGCTTCCGCATCGCGATCTACAAGGGTATGTAGATCCACTCTCCTTTATGCTCGTTGCTAGATTACTCCATAGATTGATCTTGGTGATGCGTAGAATTTTTTTGATTTATGCTACGATCCCCAACAGTGGCATCATGAGCTAGGTCTTTGCGTAGTATCTTGCACGAGTAGAACACAAAGTAGTTGTGGGCGTAGATCATGTCAATTCTCTTGCCGTTACTAGTCTTATCTTGATTCGGCGGCATCGTGGGATGAAGCGGCCCGGACCGACCTTACACGTACTCTTACGTGAGACAGGTTCCACCGACTGACATGCACTAGTTGCATAAGGTGGCTAGCGGGTGTCTGTCTCTCCCACTTTAGTCAGATCGGATTCGATGAAAAGGGTCCTTATGAAGGGTAAATAGAAATTGGCATATCACGTTGTGGTTTTGGCGTAGGTAAGAAACGTTCTTGCTAGAAACCTATAGCAGCCACGTAAAAACTTGCAACAACAATTAGAGGACGTCTAACTTGTTCTTGCAGCATGTGCCGTGTGATGTGATATGGCCAAAAGGATGTGATGAATGATATATGTGTGATGTATGAGATTGATCATGTTCTTGTAATAGGAATCATGACTTGCATGTCGATGAGAATGACAACCGGCAGGAGCCATAGGAGTTGTCTTATTTATTGTATGACCTGCGTGTCACTGAATAACGCCATGTAATTACTTTACTTTATTGCTAAACGTTAGCCATAGTAGTAGAAGTAATGTTTGGCGAGACGACTTCATGAAGACACGATGATGGAGATCATGATGATGGAGATCATGGTGTCATGCCGGTGACGATGATGATCATGGAGCCCCGAAGATGAAGATCAAAAGGAGCAAAATGATATTGGCCATATCATGTCACTATTTGATTGCATGTGATGTTTATCATGTTTTACATCTTATTTGCTTAGAACGACGGTAGTGAATAAGATGATCTCTCACTAAAAATCTCAAGAATTGTGTTCCCCCTAACTGTGCACCGTTGCTAAGGTTCGTTGTTCCGAAGCACCACGTGATGATCGGGTGTGATAAGTTCTAACGTTCGCATACAACGGGTGTAAGCCAGATTTACACACGCGATACACTTAGGGTTCACTTGACGAGCCTAGCATGTACAGACATGGCCTCGGAACACGGAAGACCGAAAGGTCGAACATGAGTCGTATAGAAGATACGATCAACATGAAGATGTTCACCGTTGATGACTAGTCCGTCTCACGTGATGATCGGACACGGCCTAGTCGATTCGGATCATGTATCACTTAGATGACTAGAGAGATGTCTATCTGAGTGGGAGTTCATTAGATGAACTTCATTGTCATGAACAATAGTCTAAGTTGTCTTTGCAAATTATGTTATAGACCAATAACTGCGTTGTAGCTCCCTGTTTAATACGATCCTAGAGAAAGACTAAGTTGAAAGATATTGTAAGCAAGGATGCGGACTGGGTCCGTAGTCCGAGGAGTGTCCTCACTGCTGCACAGAAAGCTTACGTCTTTGATGCACCGCTCGATGTGCAAACCCCTACAACGTTGTCTGTGGAGTTTGTGAACACCTGAGAGACACGTCCTGATGACTACTTGATAGTTTAGTGCACCATACTTTACGGCTTAGAATCGGGATTCCAATGACGTTTTGAATGCCATGGAACATATGAGATGTTCTAAGAGCTGAAATTGGGATTTCAGGCTCATGCCCGTGTTGAGAGGTATGAGACCTCTGACAAGTTCTTTTTCCAAAAAGATGGAGGAGAATGGCTCAACTAGTAAGCATGTGCTCAGAATGTCTGGGTGCTAAAATCACTTGAACCAAGTGGGAGTTAATCTTCCAGGTGAGATAGTGGTTGACAGAATTCTCTAGACACTATCACCAAGCTACTAGAACTTCGTGATGAACTATGACATGCAAAGGATGGAGATGATCCCGGAGCTATTAGCGGTTCTTAAGACCGCGAAAGTAGAAATCAAGAAGGAGCATCAAGTGTTGATGATTTAACAAGACCACTGGTTTCAAAAGGGGCAAGGGCTAGAAGGGAAACTTCATGAATGGCAAACCAGTTGTCGCCCTAATGAGGGAACCCAAGGTTGCACCCAAACCTCGAAACTAAGTGCTTCGATTGTAAGGGGAACGGTCACATGGTAGCGGAACTACCCCAAATACATGGTAGATAAGAAAAGCTGGCAACTTCAACAAAGCATATTTGATATACGTGTTATTGATGTGTGCCTTACTAGTACTCCTTGTAGCACATGGGTATTGGATACCGGTTCTGTTGCTATTGGTGACTTGAAGCAAAAGCTACGGACTGAACAGAGACTAGCTAAGGGCGAGGTGACGATGTGTGTTGGAAGTGTTCCCAAGGTTGATAAGATCACCATCGCACACTCCCTCTATTTTCGAGATTAGTGTTGAACCTAGATAAATGTTATCGGGTGTCTACGTTGAGCATGAATATGATTAGATCATGTTCATTGCAATACGGTTATTCATTTAAGTCAGAGAATAATGGTTATTCTGTTTACATGAATAATACCTTTATGGTCATGCACCCAATGGTTTGTTGAATCTCGATCATAGTAATACACATGATGATAATATTAATGCCAAAAGATGTAGAGTTAATAATGATAGTACCACTTTCTTGTGGCACTGCCGCTTAGGTCATTTTGGCATAAAATGCATGAAGAAACTCCATGCTGATGGATGTTTTGAGTCACTTGATTTTGAATCGCTTGACACATGCGAGCCATGCCTCATGGGCAGGATGACTGAGATCCCGTTTTCAGGTACAATGAAACGGGCAAGTGACTTGTTGGAAATCATACATGCTGATGTATGTGATCCAATGAGAATTAAGGCGTGTGGTGGATATCGTTATTTTCTCATCTTCACTGACGATTTGAGTAGATATGGGTATATTTACTCAATGAAGCAAAAGTCTGAAGCGTTTGAAAAGTTCAAGCAATTTCAGAGTGAAGATTAAGAATCATCATAACAAGAAGATCATATTCCTACGATCTAATCAAGGGGAGATTTTCCGAATTATGAGTTTGGCAATCACTTAAGACATTGTGGAAATGTTTCACAGTTGAAGCCACCTGGAACACCACAGCGTAATGGTGTGTCCGGACATCGTAATCGAACCTTATGAGATATGGTGCGATCTATGATGTATCTTACCGATCTACCGCTATTGTTTTGAGGTTATGCATTAGAGATAGCTGCATTCACTTTAGATAGGGCACCATCTAAGTCCATTGAGACGATGCCGTATGAACTATGGTTTGGCAAGAAACCAAAGTTGTCGTTTCTCAATGTTTGGGGCTGCGATGCTTACGGCTTCAGCCGGAAAAAGCTCGAACCCAAAGCGGACAAATAAATCTTCATGGGATACCCACTGGTAACGGTTGGGTATACCTTCTATCTCAGATCCAAGGACAAAATGTTTGTCGCTAAGAATGGGTCCTTTCTCGAGAAGGAGTTTCTCTCGAAAGAATTGAGTGGGAGGAAGATAGAACTTGATGAGGTTGTCGAACCCTCACTTCAACCGGAGAGTAGTGCAACACAGAAAGATGTTTCTGTGGAACCTACGACAGTTGAAGAGGAAACTAATTATAGTGATCATGAAGCTCCAGATCAAGTTGCTATCGAACCTCGTAGGTCGACAAGGATATGTACTACTCCTGAGTGGTACGGTGATCCTGTCTTAGAGGTCATGTTGTTGGACAACGATGAACCTACGAACTATGGAGAAGCGATGGTGGGCCCATATTCCGACAAATGGTTAGAAGCCGAGAAATCCGAGATAGGATCCATGTATCAAAACAAAGTATGGACTTTGGTGGACTTGCCCTATGATCGGCAAGCCATTGAGACAAATGGATCTTTAAGACTAAGACGGACGTGGACGGTAATGTCACCGTCTATGAAGCTCGACTTGTGGCGAAGAGTTTTCCACAAGTTCAAGGAGTTGACTACGATGAGATTTTCTCACCCGTAGCGATGCTTAAGTCCGTCGGAATCATGTTAGCATTAGCTGCATTTATGAAATCTGACAGATGGATGACAAAACAAGTTTCCTTACCAGTTTTCGTAAGGAAAGGTTGTATGTGATGCAATCAGAAAGGTTTTGTCGATCCTAAGGATGCTAAAAGATATGCTAGCTCCAGCGATCCTTCTATGGACTAGAGCAAGCATCTCGGAGTCGGAATATACACTTTGTTGGAGTGATCAAAGTTTTTGGGTATACAAAGTTTGTTAGAAACTTGTATTTGCAATAAAGTGAGTGGGAGCACTACAACATTTCTGATAAGTATATGTGAATGACATATGGTTGATCCGAAATGATGTTGAATTTCTGGAAAGCGTAAAGGGTTGTTTGAAAGGAGTTTTTCAAAGGAAGACCTGGATAAAGCTGCTTACATAATTGGGCATCAAGATCTATAGAGATAGATCAAGACGCCTAATGATACTTTCAAAAGAACACACACCTTGGCATGATTTTGAAGGAGTTCAAAATAGATCAGTCAAAGAAGGAGTTCTTACCTGAGTTGTAAGGTGTGAAGTTGAGTGACACTCAAAGCTTGACCACGGCAGAAGAAAGAGGAAGGACGAAGGTCGTCCCCTATGCTTTGGTCATAGGCTCTATACGGTAAGCCATGCTAAGTACCGCACCTGATGTGTGCCTTGCCACATGTCTGGCAAGAGGGTACAAAGGTGATCCAGGAGTGGATCACTAGATAGTGGTCAAAATTATCCTTAGAGGAATAAGGAAATGTTTCTCGGTTATGGAGGTGATAAAGAATTCGACGTAAACAGTTACGTCGATGCAAGCTTAGCACCTATCCGGGTAACTCTAAGTGGAGATATCGGATACGTATAATGGAGCAACAGTTTGGAATAGCTCCAAGTGGAACGTGGTAGCAGCATCTATGATATGACATAAAGTTTTGCGAAGTACATAGGGATCTGAATGTTGCAGACCCGTTGACTACAACCTCTCTCACAAGCATAACATGATCAAACCCAGAACTCATTGAGTGTTAATCACATATTGATGTGAACTAGATTACTGACTCTAGTGAACTCTTTGGATGTTAGTCACATGGCGATGTGACCTATGAGTGTTAATCACATGGCGATGTGAACTAGATTATTGACTCTAGTGCAAGTGGGAGACTGTTGGAAATATGCCATAGAGGCAATAATAAATTGGTTATTATTATATTTCCTTGTTCATGATAATTGTTTATTATCCATGCTAGAATTGTATTGATAGGAAACTCAGATACATGTGTGGATACATAGACAAACACCATGTCCCTAGTAAGCTTCTAGATGACTAGCTCGTTGATCAATAGATGGTTACGGTTTCCTGACCATGGACATTTGATGTCGTTGATAACGGGATCACATCATTAGGAGAATGATGTGATGGACAAGACCCAATCCTAAGCCTAGCACAGATCGTATAGTTCGTATGCTAAAGCTTTTCTATATGTCAAGTATCTTTTCCTTAGACCATGAGATTGTGCAACTCCCGGATACCGTAGGAATGCTTTGGGTGTACCAAACATCACAACGTAACTGGGTGGCTATAAAGGTGCACTACAGGTATCTCCGAAAGTGTCTGTTGGGTTCGCACGAATCGAGACTGGGATTTGTCACTCCGTATGACGGAGAGGTATCTCTGGGCCCACTCGGTAGGACATCATCATAATGTGCACAATATGTGATCAAGGAGTTGATCACGGGATGATGTGTTACGGAACGAGTAAAGAGACTTGCCGGTAACGAGATTGAGCAAGGTATCGGTATACCGACGATCGAATCTCGGGCAAGTGCTATACCGATAGACAAAGGGAATCATATACGAGATTGATTGAATCCTTGACATCGTGGTTCATCCGATGAGATCATCGTGGAACATGTGGGAGCCAACATGGGTATCCAGATCCCGCTGTTGGTTATTGGCCGGAGAGTTGTCTCGGTCATGTCTACATGGTTCCCGAGCCCGTAGGGTCTACACACTTAAGGTTCGATGACGCTAGGGTTATAGGGAAAGTATGTACGCGGTTACCGAATGTTGTTCGGAGTCCCGGATGAGATCCCGGACGTCACGAGGAGTTCCGGAATGGTCCGGAGGTAAAGATTCATATATGGGAAGTCCCGTTTTGGTCACCGGAAAAGTTTCGGGCGCTATCGGTAGCGTACCGGGACCACCGGGAGGGTCCCGAGGGTCCACCGGGTGGGGTCACCGACCCCAGAAGGCTGCGTGGGCCAAGTGTGGGAGGGGACCAGCCCCAGGTGGGCTGGTGCGCCCCCCTAACTAGGCCCAAGGCAAAGAGAGAAGGAAAGGGGGAGAAACCCTAGGCTCAGATGGGCCTAAGGCCCACATAGTGGTGCGCCTCCCCCTCTCTCCCCCTTGGCCGCCCCCCTAGATGGGATCTAGGGCTGGCCGCACCCCTAGGGGTGGGAAACCCTAGAGGGGGCGCAGCCCCTCCCTTCCCCCTATATATATGTGAGGTTTGGGGCTGCCTATAACACGTTTTGACCTTTGTCGCTTGGCGCAGCCCTACCTCTCTCCCTCCTCGTCTCTTGCAGTGCTTGGCGAAGCCCTGCTGGAGTCCCGCGCTCCTCCACCACCACCATGCCATCGTGCTGCTGTTGGATGGAGTCTTCCCCAACCTCTCCCTCTCTCCTTGCTGGATCAAGGCGTGGGAGACGTCACCGGGCTGCACGTGTGTTGAACGCGGAGGCGCCGTTGTTCGGCGCTTAGATCGGAATCAACCGTGATCTGAATCGCAGCGAGTACGACTCCTTCATCCGCGTTCTTGCAACGCTTCCGCATCGCGATCTACAAGGGTATGTAGATCCACTCTCCTTTATGCTCGTTGCTAGATTACTCCATAGATTGATCTTGGTGATGCGTAGAATTTTTTTGATTTATGCTACGATCCCCAACAGGAGCCAATATGAACATCCAGGTTCCGCTATTGGTTATTGACCGGAGATGAGTCTCGGTCATGTCTACATAGTTCTCGAACCCGTAGGGTCCGCACGCTTAACGTTTGATGACGATCGGTATTATGAGTTTATGAGTTTTGATGTACCGAAGGTAGTTCGGAGTCCCGGATGAGATCAAGGACATGACGAGGAGTCTCGGAATGTCCGAGACATAAAGATTGATATATTGGACGACTATATTCGGACACCGGAAGTGTTCCGGAAAAGTTTCGGATTTAACGGGATTGCCGGAGGGGGTTACCGGAACCCCCTACGAAGGGGGATGGTCCATAGTGGGCCTTAAGGAAAGGAGAGAGGCAGCCCATAGAGGCTGGCCGGCGCCCCACCTAGGGATCCTAGTTGGACTAGGATTGGGGGGGCGCCACCTCTCCCTCTTTTCCTTTCCCTCTCTTCCTTCTTTGGTAGTTCCTACTAGGAATAGGATTGCAATCCTATTCCTAGTAGGACTGCACCCTAGCCGCACCATAGGAGGGCCGGCCGGCCTCCCCCCTTGCTCCTTTATATACGGGGGCATGGGGGCACCCAAAGACACACAAGTTGAATTGTTCCAGCCGTGTGCGGTGCCCCCCTCCACAGAAACACACCTAGGTCATACCGTCGCGGTGCTTAGGCAAAGCCCTGCGCCGGTGAATACATCATATCCATCACCACGCCGTCATGCTGACGAAACTCTCCCGTGAAGCTCAACTGGATCAAGAGCTCATGGGACGTCATCAAGCTGAACGTGTGCTGAACGCGGAGGTGCCGTACGTTCGGTGCTTGATCGGTTGAATCGCAAAGAAGTTCGACTACATCAACCACGTCACTTGACGCTTCCGCTTCCGGTCTACGAGGGTATGTAGACACACTATTCCCTCTCGTTGCTATGCATCTGGCAGATAGATCTTGCATGATCATAGGAAATTTTTAAAATACTACGTTCCCCAACAGGACGCTTCCCGGATGAGTCGTGAGTAGTCCACCTTGGACCATGGGTCCATGATCAGTAGCTATGTGATGTTCTCCTCCCCTCTTTGTTCTTCATGGTTTAGACCTCGTGAGCTGCCCTACATGATCGAGGCACATATGTAATATTTCTGTTGTTGCTATGTTGAGTTTGCTGGGATCTGATGGATTATGAGTCTATGTTCAGATTGTGTTTGAGTAATATATTTGATTCACCTCTTTTATATTTATGTTCTTGAGTAATTCTTGCATGTTCTCCGTTGCTGTTTATTGCTTTGGCCGAGTAGTAGGTAGTAACTCCAAGAGGGAGCGTTATGCTTGATTGTGGGTTCATGCCCCCTGATGACTAGCTTGAGTGACAGAAACATGAGTCTAGGGGATGTGCTGTTGCCACAACGGGGAAAACAACGGTGCTTGTACTTGCGGGTGCAAGGATTGTTTACTTTACGCAAAGTTCTTTTAATGCAGTTGTCTGTTGCTTTGAGTTTACACTTTGGGTGGGATTCGCAACTTAATACCAGCGAGATGTTCTGGATAGATATCTCAAGGTGGATGATTAGTAGTAGATGCAGATGGATTTCGGTCTACTTGCCTTGGCGTACCGCCCATGCTTTTGAGCCTCTACCTTTCTTTGTAGCATAGTTAGCATTGGTTTGCGCACATAATCCTGTCAATTGCCTAGCTGTAATTTGTTTACCTCGCTTTGCTGTTTTATCGTCTTTTGGGAGAGAGACATCACTAGTGAACATCATGGGACCCCGGTCCATATTACCACCACTGATCACACCTTCTATTTACTTCCTGTTTTTATTTCCAGTCATAGCTATCATTATTATCTCTTGTGTTTGATCCTTTGTAAACAACAAGGCCGGAGGGATTGCCAACCTCTCTGAACTCGTTGGGAGCGAAGTTATCTGTATCTGTGTGCAGGTCCTGTCAACCGCTAAGTTTTTGGCGCCGTTGACACCTACTTGTCGACCCTCGGAGTCTCACGGGATTCGATCCTTGGTATCTTTGTCAAGGGAAATTTGTCGCTACGCTACATCTCAACCTTCCACTTGGGGTAACCAACGAGGGGCGAGAAGCCATCAACCTTCTCCCTAGATGGGAGAAGGGTTTCCCCTCTGGTCCATGGTCTCCATGGCGTGGGAGGGGCGAGAGCCCCTCCGAGATTGGATCTGTCTCTCTGTCTCTCTCTGTTTCTGCGTTCCCAGATTCTGGCCCTTCACCGTTTCTTAAATTCCCGGAGATCCGTAACTCCGATTGGGCTGAATTTCGGACACGATTTTTATCTGGATATTAGATTTCTTGCGGTGAAAGAATGGCATCAACCGCCTTACGGAGTGGCCACGAGGGCCCAGGGCGCGCCTGCCCCCCTAGGCGCGCCCCTCACCCTCGTGGGCCCCTCGGGCATCGTCTCACGTTGGTTTCGCTTCCCAAAATTCACATATATTCAAAAAAAAACTTCGTTCATTTTTATCCCATTTGGACTTCATTTGATTTGGATATTCAGCGAAACAAAAAACATGCAACAAACAGGAACTGTCACTGGGCACTGGATCAATATGTTAGTCCCAAAAAATAGTATAAAAATTTGCCAAAAGTATATGAAAGTTGTAGAATATTGGCATGGAACGATAAAAAATTATAGATACTACAGAGACGTATCATCATCCCCAAGCTTAATTCCTGCTCGTCCTCGAGTAGGTAAATGATAAAAAAGAATTTTTTTGATGTGGAATGCTACCTAGCATAATCTTGATCATGTAATCTAATCATGGCATGAATATTAAGACACGAGTGATTCAAAGCAGTAGTCTATCATTTGACATTAAGACAATAATACTTCAAGCATACTAATAAAGCAATCATGTCTTTTCAAAATAACATGGCCAAAGAAAGTTATCCCTACAAAATCATATGGTCTGGCTATGCTCCATCTTCACCACACAAAGTATTTAAATCATGCACAACCCCGGTTTTAGCCAAGCAATTGTTTCATACTTTAGTATTCTCAAACTTTTTCAACTTTCTCGCAATGCATGAGCGTGAGCCATGGACATAGCACTATGGGTGGAATAGAAGGTGGTGATAGACAAAAGGGGGGAGAAAATCTCACATCAACTAGGCAAATCAATGGACTATGGAGATGTCCATCAATCGATACCAATGTGAGTGAGTAGGGATTGCCATGTAACGGATGCACTAGAGCTATAAGTGTATGAAAGCTCAAAAAGAAAACTAGTGGGTGTGCATCAACTTGCTTGCTCATGAAGACCTAGGGCATTTGAGGAAGCCCGTCGTTGGAATATACAAGCCAAGTTCTATAATGAAAATTCCCACTAGTATATGAAAGTGACAACATATGAGACTCTCTATCATGAAGAACATGGTGCTATGATGAAGCACAAGTGTGGTAAAAGGATAGTAACATTGCCCCTTCTCTCTTTTTCTCCCATTTTTTAGAGGGGCTTTTCTTTTTTTTAGCCCCCTCTTTTTTTTGGGCCATCACTTTTTTTGGGCCTTTCTCTTTTGTTTTTTTTTGTTTTTTTGTTTCCTCACATGGGACAATGCTCTAATAATGAAGATCATCACACATTTATTTACTTACAACTCAAAGATTACAACTCGAAGCTAGAACAGAATATGACTCTATGTGAATGCCTCCGGTGGTGTACCGGGATGTGTAATGATCTAGCGTAGCAATGAAATCAAAAAACGGACAAGCCATGGAAACATCATGCTAGCTATCTTACGATCATGCAAGGCAATATGACAATGATGGTGCGTGTCATAATAAACGGAACGATGGAGTTACATGGCAATATATCTCGGAATGGCTATGGAAATGCCATGATAGGTAGGTATGGTGGCTGTTTTGAGGAAGGTATATGGTGGGTGTATGGTACCGGCGAAAGTTGCGCAGTACAAGAGAGGCTAGCAATGGTGGAAGGGTGAGAGTGCGTATAATCCATGGACTCAACATTAGTCATAAAGAACTCACATACTTATTGCAAAAATTTATTAGCCATTGAAACAAAGTACTACACGCATGCTCCTAGGGGAAGGGTTGGTAGGAGTTAACCATCGCGCGATCCCGACCTCCACACAAAGGATGACAATAAAAAAATAAATCATGCTCCGACTTCGTCACATAACGATTCACCTTACGTGCATGCTTCAGGAATCACAAACTTCAACACAAGTATTTCTACAATCCACAACTACCCACTAGCATGACTCTAATATCACCATCTTTATATCGCAAAACTATTGCAAGGAATCAAGCATATCATATTCAGCGATCTACAAGTTTATGTAGGATTTTATGACTAACCATGTGGATGACCAATTCCTGTCAACTCTCTAAATAGATATAAGTGAAGCTAGAGAGTTTAAATTCTTTCTACAAAAGATATGCCCACACTCTAACAAATATAAGTGAAGCAAAAGAGCATTCTACAAATGGCGATTTTCTATGTGAGGAGAAACAGGAAATCCAAACTTCAAATGATATAAGTGAAGCACATGAAGCATTCTATAAAGCCATACTCAAAAGATATAAGTGAAGTGCAAAGAGAATTCTATAAATCAACCAAGGACTATCTCATACCAGCATGGTGCATTTATTAAAAGGAAAAATAAAAAGTACACGACGCTCCAAGAGTTTACGCATATCATGTGAACGAAACGAATCTGAGAACATACCGATACTTGTTGAAGAAAGATGGGATGCCTTCTGGGGCATCCCCAAGCTTAGACGCTTGATCTCCTTGAATATTTACTTAGGGTGCCTCGGGCATCCCCGAGCTTGAGCTCTTGCCTCTCCTCCTTCTCCTCATATCGAGACCTCCTCGATCTTCGACACTTCATCCACACAAAACTTAACCGAACTTTTAGTGGCGGGGTTAGTGCATATGATCAATAAAATCCCATCATGTACTGATCTAACATTATTGTATAATTATTAACAAACATTACCCATAGTATGCTATAACAATTCTATGGCCCCAAGTTAAGGAGGCTTCAACAAGAATTCAAACTTATGCAAATAATGAAGCTATAACAGCAATCTGTGAAAACAGGATAGTCTATAGCAATCTGAACATTAACCATACTTCTGTAACTCTAAAAATTCTGCAAAAAATTAGGAAAAATCAAAAAAAATTATAGCAAGACTTTGCAAAAAGTTTCAGATCCTTTTGATGTTCCAGTAAAAAATGTAAAATCGCGCACTACAGCCAAAGTTTATGTTTTTGCACCGCACAAACCAACAAGCAGTTTAATCATCCTAAAGGAAACTCTTGGCACATTATTTTTATAATACAATGGAATTGTACAAGGGGATAATTATTTTTGTTGAAAATTTTCTGTAATCAAGGTTCACAAAGTTTCCATGGGCATGAACAAAGTTCAAGGCTAGCTCCCACTTTAACAATGCTCGTCTTTCTCACTTTCGCTTTTCTTTTTATAAAAGTTTTAGGTTCCCCTCTTTATTTTTTTTGTTTTTAAACTTTATAAAAGCACTCAAAAAAATAAATGACTCTCTAAAACTTCCGGGTTGTCTCCCTGGCAACGCTTTCTTTAAAGCCATTAAACTAGGCATATAGTGCTCAAGTAATGGATCCACCCGGATCCCAAGGTATATCAAAGCCAATTTTAATTAGCAATGATTTGGCATTTAGTAGTGAGCACAAAGTGATATGTATCATGTAACAACGAAGTCTAACTCTCTTCCTATGCATAGGCATGTCATACAAGAACAATTCATGCACATCAAGTAAAGGCCAATGCATAGTATAAGCAATTTCTTGCAATTTTATCGTGTTGGAAACATAGAGAGGCGGATATGTAGTTCCTCTCTCATAATAATTGCAAGTAGGAGCAGCAAGCACATGCATATTATATTCATCAAAAACATCATGTGTAACAGAAAAAGGCAACCCATCAATATAATCCTTAATAAGTGCAAACTTCTTCGATATAGTGTAGTTTGGAGAATTCAAAAAGATAATATGACTATCATGTGTGGGTGCAATAGCAACTATCTCATGTTTAACATAAGGAACTATAGCAAGTTCATCTCCATAGGCATAATTCATATTGGCATCTTGGCCACAAGCATAGCAATCATCATCAAAAAGGGATATTTCAAAAGAATCAACGGGATCATAACAATCATCATAGCATTCATCATTCGGTAAGCACGAAGGGAAATTAAGCAATGTATGAGTTGAAGAGTTACTCTCATTAGAAGGTGGGCACGGGTAGCTAATCCGCTCTTCCTCCTTTTGTTCTTCGCTCTCCTCGTCATCTTTTTCATCTAATGAGCTCACAATGTCATCAGTTTCTTCTTCCATAGTTTCCTGCAACATATTAGTCTCTTCTTGGACAGTGGAGACTTTCTCAATAAACGCATCAATATTAGAGTTATATTCATAATTCAAATAGCAATATTTCAATATAGCAAGATTTTCAGGCCTATTAACATCATCATCAAAAGCATCATACTTTTTAAACAGAGATTCAATTTCATAAGCACCCTTAAAAGTAACGAATTCTTCTATTTGTTCCACATCGTAATAATCATATATACCATTAGCATAAGAAGCTAAGGTTTCATTATCATTAAATTTGCATGTAAAGGGAAGGTGTGGAGCCTTCATCCTAGAGCAACAAGTATAATCATAGCCCAAGCATAGTTGCCGAGCATACCAATGCAACATATGAATTTGATCCCATAATAGTTTCCCTTTTTGTGTCAAGCGATAATCCCTAAAGTATTCACGTTGATCCAACGTTACTCCCATTATATAGTTGAATGGGTTTTCTCAGGATATCAAAGTACTACATAATATCTTTCACATAATGAGCATCGAGGGTTTTAAGAGGTTCCCCATCTCCATGAGTAGCAAGTACACCTAATGTTTTTGGTATTTCATGTTCCATATCCATGACTAAAGATAGATAACAACTTAGTACAACAAATAAAATCTACTTAGTAATAAAGCAAACAAGAACACACGAGAATATTCACCCCACGCTATTGCTCCCCGGCAACGGCGCCAGAAAAAGGTCTTGATAACCTACAAGTGTAGGGGATCAGTTGTAGCATCTTTCGATAAGTAAGAGTGTCGAACCCAACGAGGAGCTAAAGGCAGAACAAATATTCCCTCAAGTTCTATCGACCACATATACAACTCTACGCACGCTTGACATTTACTTTACCTAGAACAAGTATGAAACTAGAAGTAGTTTGTAGTCTTTGTGGGATAGGTTTGCAAGATAATAAAGAGCGCGTAAATAAAATGTAGGGGCTGTTAAGATAAAGACACAACTAAATTAGTTTTAGTAGAGAGATTTTTGTCACGAGAAAGTTATTTGCCCCTAGGCAATTGATAACTAGACCGGTAATCACTATTGCAATCTTATTTGAGGGAGAGGCATAAGCTAACATACTTTCTCTTCTTGGGTCATATGCACTTATGATTGGAACTCTAGCAAGCATACGCAACTACTAAAGATCATTAAGGTAAAACCCAACCATAGCATTAAAGTATCAAGTCCTCTTATTCCCATACGCAAACAACCTACTTACTCGGGTCTGTGCTTCTGTCACTCACACCACCCACCATAAGCAAATCATGAACATATTGTAAACCCTATAGCAGGGATCCCTCACGCTTGCGCGACACAGAGAGCACCATAGGACAGCACCAATAATAAAACATGCAACTCAAACCAATCACGGTCATCAATTAACCCATAGGACAAGACGGATCTACTCAAACATCATAGGATAGCCATACATCATTGGGAAATAATATATAGCGTTGAGCACCATGTTTAAGTAGAGATTACAGCGGGTAGAAGAGGGGTTACAGCGCTGCATAGAGGGAGGAAGAGTTGGTGATGACGGCGGTGAAGTTGTTGGTGTAGATTGTGGTGACGATGATGGCCCCGGCGGCACTCCGGTGCCACCGGAAGCGAGGGGGAGAGAGCCCCCCTCCTTCTTCTTATTCCTTGACCTTCTCCCTAGATGGGAGAAGGGTTTCCCCTCTGGTCCATGGTCTCCATGGCATCGGAGGGGCGAGAGCCCCTCCGAGATTGAATCTGTCTCTCTGTCTCTCTCTGTTTCTGCGTTCCCAGATTCTGGCCCTTCACCATTTCTTAAATTCCCGGAGATCCGTAACTCCGATTGGGCTGAATTTTGGAAACGGTTTTTATTTGGATATTAGCTTTCTTGCGGTGAAAGAAGGGCATCAACCGCCTTACGGAGTGGCCACGAGGGCCTAGGGCGCGCCTGCCCCCCTAGGCGCGCCTTCCCCCCTGGGCACGCCCCTCACCCTCGTGGGCCACTCGGGCATCGTCTCACATTGGTTCCACTTCCCAAATTTCACATATATTCCAAAAAAAATCTCCGTCCGTTTTTATCCTGTTTGGACTCCATTTGATATGGATATTCTGCGAAACAATAAAACATGCAATAAACAGGAACTGGCACTGGGCACTGGATCAATATGTTAGTCCCAAAAATAGTATAAAAAGTTGCCAAAAGTATATGAATTTGTAGAATATTGGCATGAAACGATAAAAAATTATAGATACTACGGAGACGTATCAACTACCTACGAGTCAAACATAACCCCACCGTGTTCTCTTCTCAAAATGAAAAGAGACGGCCACGGTTACTGACACGGTTTGTGTGTTTTGCTTCGGATCCTCTGCCAAGTTTTCTATAACCGGACATTAACAAATTCCAATCTGCCACATAATCGCGGGCACGGCTTTCGAAAGATCATAACCCTGCAGGGGTGTCCCAACTTAGCCCATCACAAGCTCTCACGATCAGCATAGGTAAAAATACTCCATATCTTAGGGACAACCCGATCAGACTCGGAATCCCGGTGCACAAGACATTTCGACAATGGTAAAACAAGTCCAGCAAGACCTCCCGACGTGTCGACACCCTGATAGTAGCCGCGCGTATCTCGTCTCAGGCCACGATCGGATGAGCGAAGCGTACAGGAGCCAGATACCCCAAGTTGCCAATGGGCGGCCCCGCACAGTGCTCTATTTGGAACCAACACCATCTGCACTGGCCCCTCCCTGTATGTAGAAGAATCCTCGGGTAGGGCTAACTCCCTATGCAATTTAATTAATTAATTAAGTTTTTATTATGTTGCAAATTAAAACCAATGGTGGGCCTTCCTGGAGGAGTTTTATTCAAAGCGAACTGTCAAGGGGTCCCCATATACCCAACCGCGTTAGGAACGCAAAATCAAGGAACATAACGCCGGTTTATCGATTCTTAAGGCAACATGAGTGGAACAAAACACCAAGCAAAAGGCCAAGCCTTCCACCCATTGCCAAGTATATATGTGCATTAATTTAATTAATAGATATTGTGATATTCCAACAATCCAAGTTCCGACATGGAGCAATCTTCATCTTCACCTGCAACTAACAACGCTATAAGAGGGGCTGAGCGAGCGGTAACATAGCCAAACAACGGTTTTGCCGGGACGGTGTCAAAGGTTAGAGGTTTCATGGCAACAAGGAGAGGCTGACAACAAATGGATAGGTAGCGCGACATATAACGATAGCATCGAGACAACTAGCATAGCAATGGTAGTAAAGGTATCCAAGGTGACGGTCATCTTGCCTGAGATCCCGCAAGGAAGAAGAACGAGTCCACGAAGAAGACGAAGAAGAAGCCACGAAGACGAACCAAGTGTAGTCGAACGAATCCTCACGATCGCAACGGAATATGAACTAGCGAGAAGAAGCACATGATACGTCCAAAACGTATCTATAATTTCTGCTTGCTCCATGCCTCTTTTGTGTGATATTGCTATGATATTTATGCACTTCCATACACTTTTGATCATATTTGGACTAACCTATTAACTCAGTGCACCCCAGTGCAAGTTTCTGTTTTCTGTTGTTTTTGTATTTCAGGTTTTCCCATTACGTAAACTGCCAGAAAAATTCCAGGAAAAAATATAAAAAATCAGCGTTCAGGAAGCTTCCATGCGGCCAAAGTAGGGACGGAGGGGGGCCACCAGGGCTCCAGGCGCCCTGGGGGCGTGGCCCCCCTCATGGCCGCGCCGGGGGGGCGCCTGGGCCCCCCAGGTCTCCACTGATGCCCCCCTTTGGCATATATTTACATCGCGTCCCGAAACCCTCGAGGACGGAACCCTTTTTCGCGATCTCATCTCTGTTCCGCCGCCGCCGCGCTTCCAAGATCGGGAGCACCAGGAGAACTCTTCCCGGCACCCTGCCGGAGGGGAGGATCACCACCGGGAGCCTCTCCACCACCATGGACGCCTCCCGGATGAGTTGTGAGTAGTCTCCCTTGGACCATGGGTCCATGACCAGTAGCTATGTGATGTTCTCCTCCCCTTTTTGTTCTTCACCGATTAGACCTCGTGAGCTGCCCTACATGATCGAGGCACATATGTAATCCTTATGCTGTTGCTATGATGAGTTTGCTGGGATCCGATGGATTATGAGATTATGTTCAGATTGTGTGTGAGTAATATATTTGATTTACCTCTTTTATATTTATGTTCTTGAGTAATTCTTGCATGTTCTTCGTTGCTGTTTATTGCTTTGGCCAAGTAGTAGGTAGTAACTCCAAGAGGGAACGTTATGCTTGATTGTGGGTTCATGCCCCTCGATGACTAGCTTGAGTGACAGAAACATGAGTCTAGGGGATGTGCTGTTGCCACAAGGGGGAAAACAACGGTGCTTGTACTCGCGGGTGCAAGGATTGTTTACTTTACGCAAAGTTCTTTTAATGCAGTTGTCTGTTGCTTTGAGTTTACACTATGGGTGGGACTCGCAACTTAATACCAGCGAGATGTTCTGGATAGATATCTCAAGGTGGATGATTAGTAGTAGATGCAGATGGATTTCGGTCTACTTGCCTTGGCGTACCGCCCATGCTTTTGAGCCTCTACCTTTCTTTGTAGCATAGTTAGCATTGGTTTGCGCACATAATCCTGTCAATTGCCCAGCTGTAATTTGTTTACCTCGCTTAGCTGTTTTATCGTCTTTTGGGAGAGAGGCATCACTAGTGAACATCATGGGACCCCGGTCCATATTACCATCACTGATCACATCTGCTATTTACTTTCAGTTCTTACTTACTAGTTGCAGTTATACCTATCACTATTATCTCTTGCGTTTGATCCTTTGTAAACGACAAGGCCGGAGGGATTGACAACCTCTCTGTACTCGTTGGGAGCAAAGTTATTTGTATCTGTGTGCAGGTCCGGTTGATCGCTAGTTGCGCCGCTAGCAGTTGACACCTTCTTGTTGAACCTTGGAGTCTCAGGGGAATTCGATCCTTGGTATCTTTGCCAAGGGAAAACTACCGCTACACTGCATCTCAAACCTTCCACTTGGGGTAACCAACGAGGGGCGAGAAGCCATCAAGCAAAGTTTTCTGGCGCCGTTGCCGGGGACTCCACTCTTCAAGATAGGGGAGTTGCACGCTATCTTTTACCTTTGCTTTTTAGTCTTGTTAGTTTACCATTCAGTTTTTTGCTTTAGTGTCTTCTATCAAAAATCACAAAAATAGTTATCTTGCTTGCTTGCTGCTATGGGTTCCACCGAGAACACCAAGTTGTGTGACTTCACTAGTCATAACAACGATGACTTTATCTGCACGCCTATCACTACACCTGCCACTTCAGCACCTTCTTATGAAATTAAACCTGCTTTATTGAACCTAGTTATGAAAGATCAATTCTCCGGTGCTGGAGATGATGCTGCTTTACACTTAAACAATTTTGTTGAACTCTGTGATATGCAAAAGTACCAAGAAATAGATGGTAATATTGTTAAGCTTAAGCTTTTTCCTTTCTCCTTGAGAGGAGGAGCTAAAATTTGGTTTCAATCCTTGCCTAGAAATAGCATAGATTCTTGGGACAAGTGCAAGGATGCTTTTATTGGAAAGTACTATCCACCTGCTAAAATTATCCAACTAAGGAGTAACATAATGAATTTCAAACAATTGGATAATGAACACGTTGCCCAAGCTTGGGAATGCATGAAATCTCTTGTCAAGAACTGCCCTACTCATGGTTTGACTACTTGGATGTTTATCCAAACTTTTTATGCAGGCTTGAACTTTACCTCGCGGAACTTGTTAGATTCGGCCGCGGGAGGAACCTTTATGTCAACTACACTTGGTGCTGCCACGAAGCTTCTCGATGAGATGATGACCAATTATTCCCAATGGCACACCGAACGCGCTCCAACAGGTAGGAAGGTAAACTCTGTCGAGGAGATTTCCTCCCTAAATGAAAAAGTTGACTTGATCATGTCTCTACTTTCCAAGCAATCTTCTATTGATCCTCGTGATGTTCCTTTAAATTCTTTGATTGCTCAAGAACAAGTAGATGTGAACTTTATCTCTAGAAACAATTTTAATAACAATGCTTATAGGAGTAATTTTGGTAGCAATCCTAGACCGTTCCCCTCTAATTCCTATGGGAACAATAATGCTTATCCTAGCACCAAGAACTCCACTTCTGAACTAGAGAGTATGCTTAAAGATTTCATCACTACCCAAAAAGCCTTCAATAAGAGTGTAGAAGAAAAACTAGCCAAACTAGATGATCTCTCTTCGAAGGTAGACAATTTAGCCCATGAGGTAGAGTTGCTTAAAATTAGAACTTCCCCTCTTGAGGAGAGGAAAACCACTCTTATGAATGCTATTCAAGTGCAAATTAATGAAAACATTAGGATGTTGGCTAAACTTAAAGAGAGATGGGCTAGAGAAAAGGAGGAAGAAGATAGAATTAAGAACTTTCCTACCCACCACACTGTTGCTACTATCCAAGTTGTTGAGGATATCCAAACTCTTAGCACCCAATGCACTCCTGGTCCCGTTGGACCTATTAATGGTGATGCTATGACCATAGAAACTACCAAACAAGTGAGCCCAAAGGACACCACTACCACTTTACTTGATAGTAGTGACCTTGATAATTGCACCCTTACCGAAGTTATTGATTTTCTTCACAAGATGTCTACAGATCCCCGCACTAGCACACTTAACCTTGCCTTTACAGAGCATATCACTAATGCTCTCATCAAAGCTAGGGAGGAGAAACTTAGGGTAGAAGCCTCCATACCTAGAAAGCTAGAAGATGGTTGGGATCCTATGATTAAAATTAAGTTGAATAACTTCTCTTGCTATGCTTTATGTGATGTTGGAGCTAGTACCTCCGTTATGCCCAAAAGAATATATGATATACTTAACTTGAAACCTTTTGATTCTTGTTCTTTTGGTGTTCGTCTTGTTGATTCTTCCATAAAGAAACCCTGGGGGAGGATCAACGATGTTCTTATCATTGTCAATGACAACTATGTTCCCGTTGATTTTACTATTATGGATATTGAATGTGAACCGTCTTGTCCAATTATTTTGGGACGTCCTTTTCTTCGCACCGTTGGTGCTATCATTGACGTGAAAGAGGGGAATATAAAATTCCAATTTCCTCTCAAGAAAGGGATGGAACACTTCCCTAGAAAGAAGATTAAGTTACCTTTTGAGTCTGTTGTACGGGCTAGCTATTCTTTTACTCTTGATAAAACTTGATCTCTTTGCATTATGCCTAGCTTAAAGGCATAAAAGAAACGCTTTTGGGAGGCAGCCCACAATGAATAAAATTTTATTTTGCTTTTGTTGTATCTTTACTTTTCAGCTTTGTGCCAAGTGTAGCCTCTGATTGCAAGAAAGTTCAAAAGTTGTGACATGCTGTCCAGGAAACAGATTCTGTCCTTGGACAGAAAAATTCGTATAAAATCACCAGATCATCTTTTTGGTCTGAATTTTTTCGACAGCGTGATCTATACAATTGGATTTCGGGCGTCTGTTCTGAGTTTTTTGATTTGAGTTGCAGAAGTGCCCCGAAAAAATTATTTACTACCTGCTGGTCTGTTTTTCACAGATTCTGTCCTGTTTTGCCTTTCCTTCGTTTTGCAAACCTTGAGCTTGCTTTTTCTTTGCAAAAACCTTTTGGCAATCTTGAGAAACAGTATACCTTCAAGAATATCCTTATTTCCAGCAAGGAAAAATTATTTTATTAAGGGTACTAACCTCGCTAATCAGATTATGATGAGTTATGTATGAAGGGAGTTTTCAAGTGTGCGAGGGAAGATGATAAAAAGATTCAGGAGTGTCAAACGCTCAAGCTTGGGGATGCCCCCGTGCACCCCCAAGAAATATTCAAGAAGACTCAAGCGTCTAAGCTTGGGGATGCCCCCGTGCATCCCCTTCTCCATCAACAATTATCAGTTCGTCTTTCGTTCCACTATATTTTTATCACTTCATGTGTTATGTGCTATGCTTGGAGCGTCTTGCTTTTAGTTTCCTTTTTAGTTTTCTTTAGCTTTGCTTGCTATTCATAACGAGTTGGAACTCAGCCTTCTTTGTGTGGGAGAGAAACACGCTCCACTTCAACCTAGAACATAACATAGAATTTTCATGTCTATCTTTGCTGTGTGTGTTCTTTGTCTTTCAATAGCTACTGTCATGATTAGCTCTTAGTTTTCATGCTTATCTTTTTAAGAGCTTTTGTTTAGTTGGTTGCTGGAACTCTCTTTAGTTATCATGCTTATCTTGTTAACAGAGTTGGCTTCTGTTGCACTGGTTGATATGTCTATGATAAAAATGCTATGTGCATAATGGTGCTTAGTAGTTCATGTTTTCTTATGGTTAGTCTCAAATAGCTGGGGGGTTCTCAATGTGTTATTGGAATACCAACATGATTTGTTTGCCTATGATGTGGTATGGTCTAGTGATATCTTGCTTCAAGAATTTATTTTGATTGACTTGGCATATGCTCACGCATATTTAAGACTGTAAAGAAAGTCTATCAAGCCTTGATGATCTTTAATTTCTGAGTAGCGATATAACTTTCATGCCCGATTCAATGTTGCTTTGTCGCTCTGCATGATTATGACCGTCGTTGCTCTTTTAGTTGGTCGCTCCCAGTCTTTTGCTAACCTTCGCCTGTACTAAGCGGACTGACTGCTTGTGCATCCAAAATCCTTTAAACCAGTTATGCCATATGAGTCCACCATACCTTCCTATACATGGTATTTACCTGCCATTCCTAACGAAGACTTTCATGTACCATCTCGAAATTAATCAAAAAAGCATTTCTCTTTTGTGCCTCTGTTTTAGTTCATGAGGAAGTAGTAGTTAATTCATGATCTTTTTAAGTTGGACAAGCTTCACCCGGGGATTGCATGTCTAATGTGCAAACCCATAATACGAGAAGGAACTGGCATAGAGTGCGCCTGGCTCATTAAAAATTATACAACAAACAAACCCTCCTTCACGCTTTGGTCATGAGAAATCAGAAAACTTTGGAAGTGATAAACAAAGGAGACTAAGAGGATGTGATCGTCCTCATTCGGGAGCCGTTCCTCGAAACTTGTCCAGCTCAAGAAGTAATTGAGTTATCTACTAAAATTCGTTGACGAAATATGCATATTCTAAAAAATAATTGTCACCTCTGTTTTTAAAACCAAGAGCTCTGGTACATGTTTAGTTTTTGTTTCCGACCACGGGTTTTCAACCTTGCCAACAAAAGCCACGGTTCGAGAGTCTCCACCTTCTTTAAAGCACCAACTATTAAGAGCATGATTGTCATTCTGAGTGTAATGTGCATTGTCCCAAAGTACCATTGTCTTCTGCATGACTAGGATATCGTTTATTCTGAAATCATTGTATCTAGTTGTCGGGGAAGCTGATCGCCCACGAACACCTATGGGACCGGAGTCCCTTTTCGGTACGGCAAGGGAGCGGAGGGAGCACGAAGAGCAGATCGAGGGGCACACGCGAGCAGTTTACCCAGGTTCGGGCCGCACGGATGCGTAAAACCCTACTCCTGCCTTGGTTGTATTGAGTTCTTGGCTCGGGAGCAAGAAGATCTATAGTACTAGCTACACCGAGCGTGGGAGTGATCAAGTTTCGGAACCTCCTCTACGTTGTGCATGGGCCTCCTTTTATAGTTCAAAGGGGTCACCGACAGGTGTCAACGTAGGTGAGGGTAAAAGCGTAAAATCGGTGGTAGTTGTAACAGTGCATGTACAGTGTACGCACAGTGGTCTATACCTAACCCAGACGGTGGGGGACAAGGGTATTGAATGCCCGTCGCCGTCGCCCCAAACAGTGTAAAAAGCATCCGTCCGGGCGTCTCCGTTCACCACGACGGAGGCCTCGTCATCGTGGCTTGCCACCATGTACCCCCAGGCTGCACAGCCATCCGCCACGTGCCCCAGGAAGGGCCCCAGGGCGACGCGTGGCCAGGTGAGCTGGAGCGCAGGCACACAGTGAAAGCCTGCCGCGGCAAGCACCTTGCCGCGGTCGCTACCTTGCCGGGCCCGGAAGCTAGCCGCTTCCCGGGTCTTGTCGGGGCGCGCGATGCGCCACGGCATGTCTTGTGAAATGCTGTTCTTTGGCCTTCCTGGCAAGCTCCTCTTGCCACGGTCTTGTGTAGAAGGGATGATCTCGAGCCTGGAGCGGCCTTCCCGGCAAGCTCCTCTTGCCGGGGTCTTGTTTCTTAACTTGAATACTTTGTTCTTGAATGGCTTCAAGGGAACTAGAGTGGGCTTTGGCGGGCGCGTGGTGAGCCCGACCACGGGACGCTGCTACTGCCCGTGCACAAGTCAGGATACTAAGGTACCCCTACATTAGTACACCGACAGGAGCCCCCGGGCCTGGGCCACACACGGTGCCGAGCGTTGTTGGGCCAGGCCCAAAACAGTGCACGGGCACACACGGCCCACGGCGCGCCGTTTCCCACTCCGTATCCGCCGCATCCCTCCCTAACGGCACGCGTCGATTGCGGCGTCGTGGGAGAGATCGTGGCCTGTTTCTTTAATGGGAAAATGCGGAACGTCCCCCACTTCCCCCTTAAAAGCAGAGGAAGCAGGGGCAGTTTCCCCCCCATTGCTTCATTGTGTCTTTAATCTCCAGAAACTCCCGCCGCTCTCCGCCTCCCCAAAGGTCGACAGAGAGCCGAGCTCCACCCTTCCTTCGCCGTCTCCAGCATCCTCAGCGCCGCCGACCCCCCTCGCCATCCCCGCCATGGCCCCGAAGAGCGATAAGGCGAAGAAAGTGAAGTCCGAGAAGGCGGCGAAGCTGGCAGCGATGCGGAAGAGGATGGTGGTCTTCCCGCCGAGGCTCGGCGCGAGGGAGCTGAGGGACAAGTACTACTTGTTCTGGGCGAGGGAGACGAAGGATCACCCGTGCACCAGGGTCCTCCCCGCCGAAGCCTGCGACATGTACCCGGGAGGTTACCACTACTTTGCTCTGTTCTTCCACTATGGTCTTTGTCCTCCGTACTCTGAGTTTTTCTGCGATGCGATGAACACGTATGGATTCCATCTCCTCGATTTCACCCCGAATGTTGTCCTCACTATGGCCGTTTTCGCACATCTGTGCGAAAACTTTGTCGGGGTCCACCCCAACGTAGCTCTCTTCCGCCACTTCTTCACACCTAGAGTAGAGTCTGGGTCTCCACTCTCCGGTGGCATCTCCTGGATCTTTAGGCTCAACAAGAAAGAGGCGTACTTGATTGGAGAGCTCCGCGGCAAGTGGGATGAGTGGAGGGCTGATTGGTGCTGGATTGTGGAAGAGGAACCCCAGCAGTTTACATCACCTCGCCAGGCCGCAATAGTGCGCGGCAAGGACTGGAGCGATCTGGCCCCGGAGGATGAGAGGCTGAAGATTGCCCTTACTAGGATTCTTCGTCTCTGGGCCGCCAACCTTACTGTTGGTGAGGTCGGGGAGGATTTCCTTCGCCGCCGCATTGCCCCCTTGCAGGACAGGAAGAGGTCCGCTTGGGAATTCGGCAACGCGACAGACTGCATGAGGCTGCGCCCCAGCCTGAATTACAACTTCACCGTCCTGGAACTCAAGGGAATGGTCCGCTCGCTGTTCAAGCATGACCCCAAGCACAAGGAGTGGTTTACCCCGTCGCGGGGAGTAGTTCCGTTATGCAACAACTCTTCACTTAGTGCCATCCGGGCGGTAATGCCTCTGTGTGATTCCCACGGGGTGGATCCCACTTGGCTGGCGCCTTCAGAAGACACCGTGCAGACTTTCTTTGATAACCTGGTTGAGCGCCCGGTCAATCCCGAAGAGAAGAAGGGTCTCACCCGCGCGACCACCGACCGGGATGTGGCGTATATCGCTAGCAGAATGGAGGAGGCCGCCGCAGCTGAGGCCGCGGGTGATTTTGGTTACTCTATGGAGGAGGCAGAAGCAGCGGATGCAGTGAGCAGGGCCGAGGAGGAAGAGATCCTCAGGCTGTTGAAGCCCGCCGGGGAGCCTGCCGGGGAGCCTGCCGGGAAGAGCGAGGCTGCCGGGCAGGGGACCGAGTCTAGTGAGCCCGCCGAGGAGGACGCCGAATCGGGCGATTCCGATGAAGACTCGGGCGGGTCACTGAACCTCGACGACGCTTCTTCATCCTCGGAGAATTCTCCGCCACCGCCAAGTCCTCCGCCACAGCCAAAGAAGCGCCTCCGCAAGACCACTGAGACGGTGAAGCAGCCGGCGCCCCGACAGCAGCCGAAGCGTCGCTCGATGCGTGCCACTACGACGAGCGAGGTCGTCAAGGAGGCGCCTCGCACCTCAGCGGCAAGCGGAGGGGGATCTTCCCGAACCGGTTCCGACGCTCCTTCCGCCCCTCGGTCTTCGGCGACGACCGGAGCGGGGTCTTCTCAGCCCACGGCTCCAGAGCCCACCAAGCGCCCGAGGGAGCATACTCCTCCAGCTCCTCGCGCTGGGACGCGCGAGGCAGACTTTGACTTCTCCGCCCTTAGTTCCGACGAGGAGGAGGAAGGGTAAGCATTCACAACTTTTCTTTCCTTTGATTTTTGTTGCTCTTGTCTTGAATTCTCTTTGTCTAACTCTGATCTTTGTTTGGCTTCCAGGACCCTGACCCTGAGGATGGCGAAGAGGGCCAAGATCCCTGTAGTTGATCTTGAGGGGGACGAGCCCGTCGCAGCGGCAGGAGATGCGCCCACGACAGGCTTGCCGGACCGGCCTGCTGCTCCGGAGAGCAGCCCTCAGCGCAGCCCTCAGCGTAAGTCTCTTGTTCACTTCTCTGCTTATCGGGCGCTCTTGAGCTTCTTATCCTTATTGATGTCTTGTTTGCTTGTTGATTTGTGCAGAAGTGGAGCCGCAGCCGTAGGAGCGTCAAGAGACTGCTCCCGACGAGCCGCTTGTCCCACCTTCCCCGCCAAGGAGGAGCTCCCCGGCGAGGGAGAGCGCTCCGCCAAGGACGGGTACTCCGCCAAGGGCGAGCACTCCGACAAGGGTGGGCACCCCGCCAAGGGAGGACTCCCCGGCAAGGATCCTCGTAGAGGACGAGGCCCGCGCAGGTAACCCTTGTACTTTCCTTCTCTTGAATTCTTCTTTTTGGATATTTGCTTGACGATTCTTCCTTTCTTTTTCTTCTGCCAGATCCGCCTGCCCCGGAGTCGATGGAGACAGAGGCCATCGCCGAGGAGGACGTGCGCGGCGATGCTGGCGACGCCGCCACCGCTGAGGGGATGGCCGGCGCTGACGAGCCAGCCGCCGACGAGCCCCTCGTGGCCACTGACGCGGCAGCTGGGGAAGGGACCGGCGACCGCACTGCTGGCCCCAAGGCCGCAGGAGCGCCGGACGCTGCGTCGGCCGCCGACCCCTCCGCCGCCGCGGCTGGGTCGGGTGTTTATCTGGAGGCCGCCAACGGGGTCTTCATCCAAGTCCCGTGGGCGTCCTCATCAAGGGCGCCCGCGGAGGGGGAGAGCTTCGATGGAGAAGTCCTCGCCTCCGCCGGGCTGAGGCTTGTCGACGCGCCCGGTAGCAGCAGCGAGTCCGAAGAGGAGCAGCTCCTGCGCCGGCTTCTGGCCTTGTACCGGGCCAGGCAGGCCAAGCTGGAGTCCCGAGAGGCTCTGGCTGCCAAGGCCGGCGTTGACTTGGAGAAGCGCGCCGCGGAGCTCCGCGCCACCAACCAAGAAACCCTCCGGAACTTGGCGGAGGAGCGCGAGGAGCTCGCCGGGGCGCACCAGGTGTTCATCCTCGAGAAGGCCGAGGTTGAGGAGCAGCAGCGACTGGCCGCCGAGGATCTGTCTCGGCGGGAAGGAGAGCTGGACCAGCAGAAGGTCGACCTCGATAGCCACAAGGACGACCTTGCCGCGCGTGAGCGGTCCATTGGCGGGGCTCTGCAGGAGGCGAGGGACGTCGCTACTGCCGCAGAGACCGCCAAGAGGGACTTGGAGGCGAGGGTGGCGCAGATGGAGATGAGCTTGAAGACGAGCGAGGAGAGGATTTCCGCGCTCACGTTGGCGAGGGAGAAAGACGCCCACACCCACTCAGAACTACAAGTCCGTCTCTCCGACAAGGGTCAGGAGCTCACCGCCGCCAAGGACTCCATCGCAGACTTGGAGCTGAAGCTGTCCACCCTCACCGAGTCACTTGATGGGGCCCGGAACAGGGAGTCAAAGTTGAAGGAAGATCTCCGGGCTGAAAGGGCGCTGCTGGACAGTGCCGCCCTTACGCAGAACAACTTCCAGCGGACGGTGGAGCAGTGGACCGATGAGCTCGTCGCCTCCGCCGCCAACATCGACAAGGAGATGGTGGCGCTGGGGACGGAGCACCTCGTGTACTCCCCCGACGAGAGCCTCCCCCACAGCGCCAAGCTGAGCTTGTTCTTCAGGGGAGTGGCGCCGGCCCTCGCGCAACTACGGGAGAAGCTCCCCACGCAGCTGGCTAACGAGGCACGCCGGCTTTGCATGGGTACTATGGAGCGAGTGTTGACGAAGATCGTCTACCGCAACCCCGGGATTAATCTTGAGAACGTCCTCCGGACCTTGCCGCCCGAAGCTGACCAGGAAGCGTTGAAGGCACAAGTTGCCCACATCGTGGCCAAGGTGGGCAAGATCAGGAGGGTTGACGGAGACCGCGTAGACTAGGCTTCCTTCTTTCTGCTTCCCTTGCCGCTGTCGATTAAGTCACGGATAGTAATTTTTTAGAACAGTGGCAAGTTATCTTGTAATATAACTTTATTTTGGATAGTCATTGCAGTGTTATCTCCCTTGCTCGATCCCTTTACTTTGTATGCTTCTCACCCTACGCTTCTAGGGAGCTTGCCAGCAAAGGGACCCTTGCCGCGAGCGCTGAGTGCGGGACTTCAGCGGCCTGCTGGCAATGCCCTCGCCGGCAAGAAACCTTGCCGTAGCTAGTCGCAGCACACTTAGGTTGTTGAGCAAACTCGAAAACGAAATAAGGGCGCGACACTTGTCGCAGCTCACTTAAACCGTTGAGTGTGCTCGAAACAAAGTAAGGGCGCGGCTAGCCACGGGTAGGTTCCTCCGCGCATAGGTTTTCCATACAAAGTGTGGTCGTTCAAGGAAGATAACTAAGAATTTTAAGATTTTGAATGCTCAAACTTTGTCAACTTAGCTTTTGTGTTCTGTTTGCTTCCCGGCAAGGCTTTCCTTTCTTGAACATCACTTCGTCCATACCACTGTCTCCTCCCCCCCCCCCCGGCAAACTTGTGTGCGAGGAACACTTCTTCTGCTTGAGAGAGAAAGGAAGAGGGGAGGAAACATAGATATGGAGCCTTGCGGCTTGTTATTGCTTATCGGGATCGTGTGCTGCACAAAGTGTCAGATAATACATGCAATGAAAACAAGAATGCATGAAACGACAAGTCGTGTGAAGCACAAAAGTTTTACTGATGCACGGGGTCTGCGCCCGGCTTTGTACAAAGGTTTACATGCAACAACGGCAAGACTTGTACAAAAGGTGGTTGCCGGAGCGGATCACGGCAACCGCGCCTCATGGGTGAAACTTGCGAAGATGCTCAATATTCCAGGAGTTGCTCACCGGTAAGCCTTCTTTGGTCTCAAGGCGGACGGCGCCGGGCCTTGTGACTTGTCTCACCCGATAAGGGCCTTCCCACCTCGGCGTCAACTTGTTGGAGTTCTTGGCGGACTGAACGCGCCGAAGAACAAGGTCGCCTTCCTCGAGACTCCTGGCCTTGACTTTGCGGCTATGGTAGCGACGCAAAGCTTGCTGGTATCGAGCAGCTCGTACAGCAGCCTGGAGACGGTCCTCCTCAAGGAGCAATGCATCATCTTGCCGCAGCTGCTCCTGCTCAAGCTCATCGTAAGCGAGCACTCGAGGAGACCCGTATACGAGTTCCGTGGGGAGAACTGCCTCTGCTCCATAGACAAGAGCAAAGGGTGTCTGTCCGGTGGCTCAATTTGGTGTCGTCCTGATTGACCAAAGAGCCACCGCCAACTCCTCGATCCAGTTTCTTCCGCACTTGTGCAGCCTGTCGAAGGTTCTTGTCTTGAGTCCGTGCAGCACTTCAGCATTTGCCCTCTCTGCTTGACCATTGCTCCTCGGGTGAGCAACAGAAGCGAAGCAGACCTTGGCGCCAAGGTCTTGGACGTATTGCATGAAGGTGCGACTTGTGAACTGTGTGCCGTTGTCGGTGATGATCCTGTTGGGGATTCCGAAACGGCAAACGATCGATCTGAAGAACCTGACCGCTGACTGTACGGTCACCTTTCTCACTGGTTCCACTTCCGGCCACTTTGTGAACTTGTCGATAGCAACGTACAAGTACTCAAAGCCCCAACAGCGCGGCGAAAGGGGCCGAGGATGTCGAGCCCCCAGACCGAAAAGGGCCAGGACAAAGGGATCGTCTGGAGAGCTTGAGCTGGCTGGTGTATTTGCTTGGCGTGGAACTGGCACGCTTCACACTTGGTTACTTGTGCAGTTGCATCTTGGAGGGCTTCTGGCCAAAAGAAACCTTGCCGGAACGCCTTCCCGGCAAGTGCTCTTGCGCCAATGTGGTGTCCACATATGCCTCCGTGTATCTCTGCCAACAGCTTCTGTCCATCTTCCCGGGAAATGCATTTCAATCTGACACCATTGAGTCTTCTTCTGTACAGTTCATTGCTGACGAACTGGTACATACTTGACTGCCTGGTTATCCTCTCTATCTCTTCTGGTTCTTCGGGAAGTTCTCCAGTTTGAAGGAATCGGACGATTTGTTGTGCCCAGGTTGGAGCTTGAGGCTCAACAACAAGGACTAAAGGCATCAGTGCTGCTGCGGGAACGTTAGCTTCTACGGCAAGAACCTGCGGCTCTGCCGGAGCTGGACGTTCCCCGGCAAGCCTGCCGGAGCAAGGCTTGCCGGGAACATCTGCTTCAGCTGCACGAACCCTAGGGTCCGCAGGAGCAGACTGTTCCTCAGCAACTTGGTCGTCGATCCTGGGGATCTTGGCGGCGGCTTCAGGAAGATCCGCCGGCAAGTAGTCACCGGAGACCAACTTTCTTTTCTTGCTCTGCCCAACTGATGGTGTAACGGATGATTGAGTTAGCTTGAGCACGAAGGTCCCTGGTTCCACAGGTAACTTTGCTGCAGCACATTTTGAGAGGCCATCTGCGATATCATTCTGAGCTCTTGGAACGTGCTCCATCTGCAGGCCTTCAAAGTGTTCTTCAAGCTTCCTCACTTCATCGACATAAGCTTCCATCAAAGGACTCTGGTAGCTCTTGTTTACTTGTCGGACCACCAACTGTGAATCTCCTCGCACAATCAGCTTCTTGATCCCAAGTTCGGCCGCAATTCTGAGGCCGGCAAGCAAACCTTCATACTCTGCAGTATTGTTTGTCGCTTGCTCCTTGGGAAAGTGCATTTGAACAACGTACTTGAGGTGCTCCCCGATGGGCGCTACGAGTAACACACCAGCACCGACGCCCTGCAGCGAGAAGGCACCATCGAAGTACATTATCCATTCTTTGCTTGCTTCTTTAACGGGGATGTTTGTCTCTGGAACTTCTTCGTCTGGTGTTGGTGTCCATTCTGCTATGAACTCTGCCAAAGCTCTGCTCTGTATAGTTGGAGTTCTTTCAAACTTAAGACCAAAGCTTGACAGCTCCAGTGCCCACTCGACAATCCTACCTGTTGCTTCTGGGTCTTGCAATATCCTCTTCAGCGGAAAGCGAGTGACCACTGTTATCTCATGTGCTTGGAAGTAATGGCGTAGCTTTCTCGAGGCCATGAGGAGGCCAAAAAGCAGCTTCTGCACCCCAGAGTATCTTGATCTAGCCCCCTGCAAGAGGGAACTTACAAAATAAACTGGGCGTTGCACCATCTTCTTTCGCACTTCTCCTTGTATCTACGCAGACTCGTCCTTGTTGGGGCCAGAGCTTGTCGGGGAAGCCCCCTGCTTGTCGCTGGATGCGCTTGCCGGGGCTGTGGATTCCTCATCTACCTCCCTCTCCGCTACCAACGTAGCACTAACCACTTGATTGGTTGCTGCTAAATACAGCAGCAACTTCTCCTGTGGCCTAGGTGCGACAAGTATTGGAGTGGAGGACAGGTATCCTTTCAAGTCATGCAGCGCTGCCTCCGCTTCTGGAGTCCATTTCATAGGACCTACCTTTTTCAAGATTTTGAAAAAAGGCAGGGCGCGTTCTGCAGACTTTGAAATGAACCTGCTGAGGGCAGCCACACAACCAGCAAGTCTCCGTACATCCTTGACGCGCTTTGGAGCTTCGATCTGCTCGATGGCCTTGATCTTGTCGGGATTGGCTTCAACCCCCCTCTGGGACACAAAGAACCCGAGAAGCTTGCCGGAGGGGACTCCGAAGACGCACTTCTCGGGGTTCAGCTTGAGTTGTATCTTGTGCAGATTTGCAAAAGTCTCATCCAGGTCTTGGATCAGGGTATCCTTGTCCTTGCTCTTAACCACTATGTCATCCATGTAGGCTTCTACATTCCTGTGTATCTGTGGCTCAAAAGCAGTGTGGACCACCCTTGCAAATGTTGAGCCCGCATTCTTCAGTCCAAAGGGCATGCGTATGAAACAGTAAGTGCCACATGGAGTAACGAATGCGGTCTTCTCTTCATCTTCCTCAGCCATGAATATCTGGTGATATCCGGAGTATGCATCAAGAAATGAAAGCAACTCACATCCAGCTGTGGAGTCAACGATCTGGTCAATGCGCGGCAAGGGAAATGGATCCTTGGGACAAGCTTTATTTACATCAGTGAAGTCTATACAAAGTCTCCACTTCCCATTAGCTTTGCGCACGACAACTGGATTGGCCAGCCACGTAGGATGAAGTACACCTCTAACAAGGCCTGCTGCTTCCAACTTCTTGATCTCTTCAGCAATGAACTCTTGGCGCTCCACCGCTTGCTTCCTGACCTTCTGCTTGACGGGCCGCGCGTGAGGACAAACAGCAAGCTTGTGCTCAATTACCTTCCCGGGAACGCCGGGGATGTTAGACGGTTGCCATGCAAACACGTCGACATTCGCCCGCAGGAAGGCAACGAGCACGCTTTCCTATTTGGGATCGAGCGTAGCACTGATGGTGAAGGTACCACCAGTGCCGTCCTCCTTGGCGGACACCTTCTTGGTTGCGGGTGGAGCTACCATTCCTTTCTTGCACTTGCCGGTGGAGCTCGATGGTGCGTCCTCGACGGCAGCGCAGCACTCCGAAGAGGTGCGCTTGCCGGAGTGGGCTCCAGAGCTCTTGCCGTACTTGGTCTTGGTCTTCCCCCCGGGAGCTTCAGCGGCAAGTGTCTTGCCGTCTGCCGCGCCTGCTGCGTCCCGGTAGATCTTATCGGCGTAAATAAGCGCGTCCTTCTTGTCGCCGGGGACAGAGATGACGCTTATTGGCCCTGGCATCTTGAGCATGTTATATGCATAGTGAGAGGCTGCCATGAACTTGGCGAGCGCAGGACGGCCAAGTATCCCATTATATGGCAATGGGATATCGGCGACGTCGAAGGTGATCCTCTCAGTCCTGAAGTTTAGCTCTCCGCCAAAGGTTACTGGCAGTGTGATCTTCCCCTTTGGCTTGCTCCTTCCCGGGTTGATTCCTTGGAAAGTTCCGGTTTCCTCGAGCTCGCTGTCGGGGATCCACAGCTTCCGGATTACAGCAGAGGAGATCAAGTTTAGGCCGGCCCTGCCGTCAACCAACATCTTGGTGACCTTGAGGTTGCGGATGGTTGGCGAAACCAGCATCGGCAAGCACCCGATCGCAGTTGTGCGGTCAGGGTGGTCCTCAAGGTCGAAGATGATGGGCGTGCTGGACCACTTCAGCATCTTGCGCGACTCGACAGGTGGCTCAGCTGCATTCACTTCCCGCACCCATTGCTTGAGTTGGCGGTGGGAAGTGTGCAGAGAGGCACCTCCATCGACGCACAAAACTTCTGTGGCCTTCTGGAACTCCTGCTCGCTGTTGTCTCCATCATCCATGTCTTCGTCATCATCTTCGTCTTCATCCTTGTCGCGGCCGCGGGGAGGTCTGTCTCCTTGTCGCTGCTTGGCCTTGCCGCGGCGTCCTCTCCGGCCATTGAATGGCCGCTTCTTGCCGGACTCACCTCCGCCTCCCTGGGCCTTCTCCTTGTCGCGTCGCTCGTATTCAGCCTTCTGCTGCTCTACGAGGTATTCGACCCTCTTGCAGTTCTGGAGATCGTGGCCCTTGGTGCGGTGGATCTTGCAGTACTGCTTGTCGGAGCCGTCCTGCTTGTCGGCGGCGGCTACAGTGGCAGGCTCCTTGCCGGAGCCACCAGCCTGAGTTTTCTTGTCGCCAGCCTCCTTGCCGGACTTCTCCACAGCCAGTACTTCCTTGTTCTTCTTCTTCTTATTGTTCCGCCGCCGGTTTTTCCTTGCCGGGGCGGCATCCTCGCTGTCCGTTCCTCCTGCTCCAGTATCCTCTCCGGGGAGTCTCCTCCCTTCTTCAGCGCGCGCACACTTGTCAGCCAGAGCGTAAAGCTCGCTGACGTCCCGGATCTTGGTCATCGCCGTCTCCTCCCTCATTCGGCGGTTACGCACGTTCTGGTGGAACGCGCTGATAACCGCGGCAGGGTGGACATCCGGGATGTTGTGCTGAACGCGGCTGAACCTCTGGATGTACTTTCGTAGGGACTCTCCCTCCTTCTGGGCAAGAATGTGGAGATCGCTCTCCTGGCCGTGGGGTTTGTGGCCGCCCGTGAAGGCGCCGACAAACTGGTGGCATAGGTCTGCCCAAGAAGAGATGGAGTTATCCGGCAAGTGCATGAGCCAAGATCTGACATTGGGCTTGAGCACAAGCGGGAAGTAGTTTGCTAGAATCTTCTCATCCCGTCCCCCGGCAGCCTACACCGCAATGGTGTAGATGCTAAGGAACTCGGAGGGATGAGTCTTGCCGTCGTACTTCTCGGGTACGTCAGGCTTGAAGTTCTTCATGCTGGGCCACTGGACTTGCCGCAGCTCACGGGTGAACGCAGGGCAACCTGCCGCGTACGGCAAGTCGCCTGGTTCACCAGGCGCGTGCATATCGACAGCGGTCCCAGCGCGTTGCTCGGACTGTCGTCGTGCTTCTCTTCGACGCTCGTTGCGAGTTCGAGCGTCCTCTTGTCGCCTGTCGTCGAGGACTTGGCACTGATCGCGGCGAGCTCGTGGATCCGACGACGCCGTAGAATCGTCGTCGACGTTGATCCGGCGGGTCGGCGATTTTTGCTTCTGCGGCGGGGAGTGCACGGTAGTTGCACCCCCGGCGGTCTTGTCTCCATCAGCCTTCGCTTGGCTGACTTGCCGCGGCCGTGATGTTGTCGGCTGCTGCGGCGTGTCGTTGTTGGCGAAGGCGACGAGGCTCTGGATTGTAGCCCTCCAGTCTTCGGCCTTGTCCGCCGCTGGAGGGAGGTCGAGGAGCAGCTGAGCTCTGGCTAGAGCTTCTGCTGGAGTGGAGGGAAGCGGTGGCGAGCGGTGCGAGGAGCGAGATATGCTCGGACTTCTAACAGCGTTAGAAGGAGCAGGGTCTCGCCCCGGCGACCGTGCCTTGCTCGTACCGACGCGTTGGCCTTGAGCATCCCGCGACCCGCCGGCTTGGCCACGTCCCAGCAAGCATATGGTACCCTGGGTACCACGCCGCTGCTGGTCCGACACCTCCTGAGAGGGGCGTGGTGCGTGCACGGACGCCGAAGTCTTGGAGTCGCTCGATCGTCCGTCTTGTCCTTGGACTTGGCGGCGCCGTGAGTGTTCTCGCCGGCGTCCATCTTTCCGCCAGCGTCTACCCCACCAACCGTTGGTTCTGGTGGTGGCGGGATCGACGCGGACGGGCCTCCGACCTCCGAAGCTTTCTTCTTCGGCGGCATGTCGATGTAGATGACGAAGTTGGAGAAGGTTGCGCCCGCGTGAGCGCCGGATCAGGTTCGCACAACCTCGACGCCCCCTACCTGGCGCGCCAAAGATGTCGGGGAAACTGATCACCCACGAACACCTATGGGACCGGAGCCCCTTTTCGGTACGGCAAGGGAGCGGAGGGAGCACGAAGAGCAGATCGAGGGGCACACGCGAGCAGTTTACCCAGGTTCGGGCCACACGGATGCGTAAAACCCTACTCCTGCCTTGGTTGTATTGAGTTCTTGGCTCGGGAGCAAGAAGATCTACAGTACTAGCTACACCGAGCGTGGGAGTGATCAAGTTTCAGAACCTCCTCTACGTTGTGCATGGGCCTCCTTTTATAGTTCAAAGGGGTCACCGACAGGTGTCAACGTAGGTGAGGGTAAAAGCGTAAAATCGGTGGTAGTTGTAACAGTGCATGTACAGTGTACGCACAGTGGTCTATACCTAACCCAGACGGTGGGGGACAAGGGCATTGAATGCCCGTCGCCGTCGCCCCAAACAGTGTAAAAAGCGTCCGTCCAGGCGTCTCCGTTCGCCACGACGGAGGCCTCGTCATCGTGGCTTGCCACCGTGTACCCCCAGGCTGCACAGCCATCCGCCACGTGCCCCAGGAAGGGCCCCAGGGCGACGCGTGGCTAGGTGAGCTGGAGCGCAGGAACACAGTGAAAGCCTGCCGCGGCAAGCACCTTGCCGCGGTCGCTACCTTGCCGGGCCCGGAAGCTAGCCGCTTCCCGGGTCTTGTCGGGGCGCGCGATGCGCCACGGCATGTCTTCTGAAATGCTGTTCTTTGGCCTTCCTGGCAAGCTCCTCTTGCCAGGGTCTTGTGTAGAAGGGATGATCTCGAGCCTGGAGCGGCCTTCCCGGCAAGCTCCTCTTGCCGGGGTCTCGTTTCTTAACTTGAATACTTTGTTCTTGAATGGCTTCAAGGGAACTAGAGTGGGCTTTGGCGGGCGCGTGGTGAGCCCGACCACGGGACGCTGCTACTGCCCGTGCACAAGTCGGGATACTAAGGTACCCCTACATTAGTACACCGACACTAGTCGTCACTTAAACTTTGGAGGTGCCCCTGCATTTATGTTTTGCTTCACTAAAGGGGGCAAGCGAGATACCACTTTATCATATTTGCACACCATGCTCATTACAAATCTATTGAGTGTTTCAGTATCATATTGTAAAACTTTCAGTTCTTTGTGATTTTCTCATGAGGCAACTTAATTACTACAGATTCATTGTCTCAGTAAGCACTTGTCATGTGACTGTGAAAAGTCTTTATATGGTTAATAGCATGTCACCACAGAAATTATGCTTGTTATCATTTACCTACTCGAGGACGAGCAGGAATTAAGCTTGGGGATGTTGATACGTCCAAAACGTATCTATAATTTCTGCTTGCTCCATGCCTCTTTTGTGTGATATTGCTATGATATTTATGCACTTCCATACACTTTTGATCATATTTGGACTAACCTATTAACTCAGTGCACCCCAGTGCCAGTTTCTGTTTTCTGCTGTTTTTGTATTTCAGGTTTTCCCATTACGTAAACTGCCAGAAAAATTCCGGGAAAATATATAAAAAATCAGCGTTCCGGAAGCTTCCATGCGGCCAAAGTAGGGCCGGAGGGGGCCACCAAGGCTCCAGGCGCCCTGGAGGCGCGGCCCCCCTCCTGGCCGCGCCGGGGGGGCGCCTGGGCCCACCAGGTCTCCGCTGATGCCCCCCTTTGGCATATATTTACACCGCGTCCCAAAACCCTCGAGGACGGAACCCTTTTTCGCGATCTCATCTCTGTTCTGCCGCCGCCGCGCTTCCAAGATCGGGAGCACCAGGAGAACTCTTCCCGGCACCCTGCCGGAGGGGAGGATCACCACCGGGAGCCTCTCCACCACCATGGACGCCTCCCGGATGAGTTGTGAGTAGTCTCCCTTGGACCATGGGTCCATGACCAGTAGCTATGTGATGTTCTCCTCCCCTTTTTGTTCTTCGCTGATTAGACCTCGTGAGCTGCCCTACATGATCGAGGCACATATGTAATCCTTATGCTGTTGCTATGATGAGTTTGCTGGGATCCGATGGATTATGAGATTATGTTCAGATTGTGTGTGAGTAATATATTTGATTTACCTCTTTTATATTTATGTTCTTGAGTAATTCTTGCATGTTCTCCGTTGCTGTTTATTGCTTTGGCCAAGTAGTAGGTAGTAACTCCAAGAGGGAACGTTATGTTTGATTGTGGGTTCATGCCCCTCGATGACTAGCTTGAGTGACAGAAACATGAGTCTAGGGGATGTGCTGTTGCCACAAGGGGGAAAACAACAGTGCTTGTACTCGCGGGTGCAAGGATTGTTTACTTTACACAAAGTTCTTTTAATGAAGTTGTCTGTTGCTTTGAGTTTACACTATGGGTGGGATTCACAACTTAATACCAGCGAGATGTTCTGGATAGATATCTCAAGGTGGATGATTAGTAGTAGATGCAGATGGATTTCGGTCTACTTGCCTTGGCGTACCGCCCATGCTTTTGAGCCTCTACCTTTCTTTGTAGCATAGTTAGCATTGGTTTGCGCACATAATCCTGTCAATTGCCCAGCTGTAATTTGTTTACCTCGCTTAGCTGTTTTATCGTCTTTTGGGAGAGAGACATCACTAGTGAACATCATGGGACCCCGGTCCATATTACCATCACTGATCACATCCGCTATTTACTTTCAGTTCTTATTTACTAGTTGCAGTTATACCTATCACTATTATCTCTTGCGTTTGATCCTTTGTAAACGACAAGGCCGGAGGGATTGACAACCTCTCTGTACTCGGTAGGAGCAAAGTTATTTGTATTGTGTGCAGGTCCGGTCGATCGCTAGTTGCGCCGCTAGCAGTTGACACCTTCTTGTTGAACCTTGGAGTCTCAGGGGAATTCGATCCTTGGTATCTTTGCCAAGGGAAGACTACCGCTACACTGCATCTCAAACCTTCCACTTGGGGTAACCAACGAGGGGCGAGAAGCCATCACCTCTCTGTACTCGTTGGGAGCAAAGTTATTTGTATCTGTGTGCAGGTCCGGTTGATCGCTAGTTGCGCCGCTAGCAGTTGACACCTTCTTGTTGAACCTTGGAGTCTCAGGGGAATTCGATCCTTGGTATCTTTGCCAAGGGAAAACTACCGCTACACTGCATCTCAAACCTTCCACTTGGGGTAACCAACGAGGGGCGAGAAGCCATCAGCACACAACATGGTAGACACACCACTCAAGAACATAACAAGATGCTCAACCAAGTATGATGCAAAATATGGCAAGGGATGATGCATACAAGAACAACACAACCCAACAAGTTTAAATAAGGCCGAAAACAACATATGACAATTCCGGTAAGTCCTCATATGCAAATTTCGAAATTGGTCCAGATATGAACAAACCTTAAGTTCAAGTTGTTAAATAGCAAATTAACATGCATCATAATGATCTACTCGAAATTTTAGTCAAGTTACATATAAAGTTCATTTAATTCGGAGCTACGGCCTAGAAGATATGAGCAAAACAAGTCAAGCATGGCAAGGATGCAAAATGCATTCAAACTACAAGCAAACATGCTCCAAACAGGTATTCAACATGTTATTACGCATATACATGCAAAAACACACAAGTTTCATATAGAGCACACTCAAAACGGAGCAACGATTCATCACATACAAATAGAACAAGTTTGGAACACAATCAGCCCAAAACAGCAAGTAGGCATAAAGTTGACATCAAAACAACATAATACAATAACATTTCAGGGCATCAAAGGGCATGGGAAGCATGTACATGTCAAGCACTACAAGCATGATCATTGAGATGCTAACAAACACCACTAGAGCATGCTCAAAACATCATGGCAAGATTGCAAAAGATAACAGATTCACAGACTTAGTGAAATAAACTAAACATGGCAGCAACAACGACAAGTAGGCACGTTTGCAAGCTTGTGCAACTCATCTCAAAGCATATCATGGCATGTGAATATAACCAAAAGAAAGAAGACATGTTTATGAAGCTACTCATGGAAAGAACATGGTCATAAGATATATAGAACACTAGATATTCACATGGCAAAACTGAACTTACTGTTAACAAGCTGACAGAAACATTTTATAGCAACTTGAGAGCATGAAAACAACAAGCTACAGCGGGCCATATTTGCAAACAAGGGCATGGATGGATAGAGCATAACATGTACATCAAGACATGATCGTTGGACATCCCCAAATGTGCATGGATATGACTGAGGCATCAAGCAAACATGGCATCACAATATAACAGTTTCAGACTTAGCAGTTTTCAACAAGTCATAGAAATCAGCAAGAGCGAGTAGGTCAATTTGCCAGCTTGTTGCACTCACCACAAGGCATATCATGAAAAATGGATTGCACCACAGCAAATATGGCATGATTGTGCTTCTAAAACATATTGACATGTAGCTCAAACAAAAATCACACATAAAGATATGAAAAAGACAAATCAGCATCTTATAACAAGTTTTAGCACTTAACAGCCACATGCACTTTTGCAACAGAGATAAACATGGCATTATGGCACCTAACATGAATGCAAGAGCCACCATCATGTAGAACACTTCACACTGAACATTTTGACATATCATACACTCCATTTGGACCAACATGCACAAAGATACAACCTCACAAACATGCTAACATAATGTTGACAGACAACAAAGACTTGACACTAACATCACATAGCAGTTTTGCAACGAATATTAAGGCATCAAGATGAACAGTAACATGCATTCAAATGCAACTAACCTGTAGAGCACTTCGAGACGAACATTTTGATATATTATATGCTCAATTTGAACACACACACACACACAAAGTTAGGCCCCACACAACATGCACACATATTATGAGTTTTTTCAGGACTTAGTCAAAATCGCAGACAGACAAAAGTGGGCGACAAATAGCTATAACTCGCACGGGGTGAGGGATAGACGGTGCTTGATGGCTTCTCGCCCCTCGTTGGTTACCCCAAGTGGAAGGTTTGAGATGCAGTGTAGCGGAAGTTTTCCCTTGGCAAAGATACCAAGGATCGATTTCCCCTGAGACTCCAAGGTTCAACAACAAGGTGTCAACTGCTAACGGCGCCAGATACTTAGCAATCAACTTGGACCTGCACACGGATACAAATAACTTTGCTCCCAACGAGTACAGAGAGGTTGTCATCCCTCCGGCCTTGTCGTTTACAAAGGATCAAACACAAGAGATGATAGTGATAGGTATTGCTGCAACTAGTAAGTAAAAGCGGAAAGTAAATAGCGGATGTGATCAGTGATGGTAATATGGATCGGGGTCCCATGATTTTCACTAGTGATGTCTCTCTCCCAAAAGACGATAAAACAGCTATGTGAGGTAAACGAATTACAGCTGGGCAATTGACAGAATTATGTGCGCAAACCAATGCTAACTATGTTGCAAGAAAGGTAGAGGTTCAAAGCATGGGCGGTACGCCAAGGCAAGTAGACCGAAATCCATCTGCATCTACTACTAATCATCCACCTTGAGATATCTATCCAGAACATCTCGCTGGTATTAAGTTGCGAGTCCCACCCATAGTGTAAACTCAAAGTAACAGACAACTGCATTAAAATAACTTTGCATAAAGTAAACAATCCTTGCACCCGCGAGTACAAGCACCGTTGTTTTCCCCCTTGTGGCAACAACACATCCCCTAGACACATGTTTCTGTCACTCAAGCTAGTCATCGAGGGGCATGAACCCACAATCGAGCATAACGTTCCCTCTTGGAGTCACTACCTACTACTTGGCCAAAGCAATAAATAGCAACGGAGAACATGCAAGAATTACTTAAGAACATAAATATAAAAGAGGTAAATCAAATATATTACTCAAACACAATCTGAACATAATCTCACAATCCATCGGATCCCAGCAAACTCAACATAGCAACAGCATAGGGATTACATATGTGCCTCGATCATGTAGGGCAGCTCACGAGGTCTAATTAGGGAAGCACAAGAAGGGGAGGAGAACAACACATAGCTACTGGTCATGGACCCATGGTCCAAGGGAGACTACTCACAACTCATCCGGGAGGCGTCCATGGTGGTGGAGAGGCTCCCGGTGGTGATCCTCCCCTCCGGCAGGGTGCCGGGAAGAGTTCTCCTGGTGCTCCCGATCTTGGAAGCGCGGCGGCGGCGGAACAGAGATGAGATCGCGAAAAAGGGTTCCGTCCTCGAGGGTTTCGGGACGCGTGTTAAATATATGCCAAAGGGGGGCATCAGCGGAGGCCTGGGGGGGCCAGGCGCCCCCCCGGCGCGGCCAGGAGGGGGGCCGCGCCACCAGGGCGCCTGGAGCCCTGGTGTCCCCCCTCCGGCCCTACTTCGGCCGTGTGGAAGCTTCCGGAACGCTGATTTTTTATATAATTTTTCCGGGATTTTTCTGGCAGTTTACGTGACGGGAAAACCTGAAATACAAAAACAACAGAAAACAGAAACTGGCACTGGGGTGCACTGAGTTAATAGGTTAGTCCAAATATGATCAAAAGTGTATGGAAGTGTATAAATATCATAGCAATATCACCCAAAAGAGGCATGGAGCAAGCAGAAATTATAGATACGTTTTGGACGTATCAACATCCCCAAGCTTAATTCCTGCTCGTCCTCGAGTAGGTAAATGATAACAAGAATAATTTCTGTGGTGACATGCTATTAACCATATAGGACTTCTCATAGTCATATGACAAAAGCTTACTGAGACAATGAATCTGTAGTAATTAAGTTGCCTCATGAGAAAATCACAAAGAACTGAAAGTTTTACAATATGATACTGAAACATCAAATAGATTTGTAATGAGCATGGTGTGCAAATATGATAAAGTGGTATCTCGCTTGCCCCCTTTAGTGAAGCAAAACATAAATGCAGGGGCACCTCCAAGGTTTAAGTGACGACTAGATACAATGATTTCAGAATAAACGATATCACAATCATGCAAAAGACAATGCTACTTTGGGACAATGCACATTACACTCAGAATGACAATCATGCTCTTAATAGTTGGTGCTTTAAAAGAAGGTGGAGACTCTCGAACCGTGGCTTTTGTTGGCAAGGTTGAAAACCCGTGGTCGGAAACAAAGACAAAACATGTACCAGAGCTCTTGGTTCTAAATACAGAGGTAATAATTATTTTTTTGGATATGCATGTTTCGTCAACGAATGCTAGCAGATAACTCAATCACTTCTTGAGATGGACAAGTTTCGAGGAACGGCTCCCGAATGAGGACGATCACATCCTCTTAATCTCCTTTGTTTATCACTGCCAAAGTTTTTTGATTTCTCATGAACAGAGCGTGAAGGAGGGTTTGTTTGTTATATTATTTTTGAGTCGGGCGCACTCTTTGCCAGTTCCTTCTCGTATTATGGGTTTGCACATTAGACATGCAATCCCGGGGTGAAGCTTGTCCAACTTAAAAAGATCATGAATTAACTACTACTTCCTCATGAACTAAAACAGAGGCACAAAATAGGAATGCTTTTCTTTTTTGAATAATTTCGAGATGGTACATGAAAGTCTTCGTTAGGAATGGCAGGTAAATACCATGTATAGGAAGGTATGGTGGACTCATATGGCATAACTTGTTTAAAGGATTTGGATGCACAAGCAGTCAGTCCGCTTAGTACAGGTGGAGGTTAGCAAAAGACTGGGAGCGACCAACTAAAAGAGCAATGACGGTCATAATCATGCAGAGCGACAAAGCAACATTGAATCAGGCATGGAAGTTATATCGCTACTCAGAAATAAAAGATCATCAAGGCTTGACAGACTTTCTTTACAGTCTTAAATATGTGTGAGCATACGCCAAGTCAATCAAAATAAATTCTTGAAGGAAGGTATCACTAAACCATACCACATCATAGGCAAACAAATCATGTTGGTACTCCAATAACACATTGGGAACCCCCCAGCTATTTGAGACTAACCATAAGAAAACATGAACTACTAAGCACCATTATGCACGTAGCATTTTTATCATAGACATATCGACCAATGCAACAGAAGCCAACTCTCTTAATAAGATAAGCATGATAAATAAAGAGAGTTCCAACGACCAACTAAACAAAAGCTCTTTAAAAAGATAAGCATGAAAACTAAGAGCTGAACATGATAGTAGCTATTGAAATACCAAGAACATACACAGCAAAGATAGACATGAAAATTCTATGTTGTGTTCTAGGTTGAAGTGGAGCGTGTTTCTCTCCCACACAAAGAAAGCTGAGTTCCGACTCGTTATGAAAAGCTAAAGAAAACTAAAAAGGAAACTAAAAGCAAGACGCTCCAAGCATAGCACATAACACATGAAGTGAAAAAAATATAGTGGAACGAAAGACGAACTGATAATGTTGATGGAGAAGGGGATGCACGGGGGCATCCCCAAGCTTAAACGCTTGAGTCTTCTTGAATATTTCTTGGGGTGCATGGGGGCATCCCCAAGCTTGAGCGTTTGACACTCCTGAATCTTTTTATCATCTTCCCTCGCATACTTGAAAACTCCCTTCATACATAACTCATCATAATCTGATTAGCGAGGTTAGTACCCATAATAATATAATTGTTCCTTGCTGGAAATAAGGATATTCTTGAAGGTCTACTGTTTCTCAAGATTGCCAAAAGGTTTTTGCAAAGAAAAAGCAAGCTCAAGGTTTGCAAAATGAGGGAAAGGCAAAACAGGACAGAATGTGTGAAAAACAGACCAGCAGGTAGTAAATGATTTTTTCGGGGGACTTCTGCAACTCTAATAAAAAAACTCAGAACAGACGCCCGGAAGACAATTGTATAGAGCACGCTGTCGAAAAAATTCAGACCAAAAAGATGATCTGGTGATTTTATACGAATTTTTCTATCCAAGGACAGAATCTGTTTCCTGGACAGCACGTCACAACTTTTGAACTTTCTTGCAATCAGAGGCTACACTTGGCACAAAACTGAAAAGTAAAGATACATTGATGATGCTACCGTAGTAACAACATCAAGACACAACAAAAGCAAAATAAAATTTTATTCATGTGGGCTGCCTCCCAAAAGCGCTTTCTTTTATGCCTTTAAGCTAGGCATAATGCATAGAGATCAAGTCTTATCAAGAGTAAAAGAATAGCTAGCCCGTATAACGGACTCAAAAGGTAACTTAACCTTCTTTCTAGGGGAGTGTTCCATCCCTTTTTGATAGGAAATTGGAATCTTATATTCCCCTCTTTCATGTCAATGATGGCACCAACGGTGCGAAGAAAAGGACGTCCCAAAATAATTGGACAAGAAGGTTCACATTCAATATCCATATGTGACGCCCGGGTAATCAAGCTACAGTAACCATCCGCTAATGGTGCCACGTCAGCACGATTACTGTTGCTAATCTTGTGATGATACAAATCCCGTTCAAATTTCAAATTTAAAATAAAGTCAAACAATAAAAGTTTTCAAATACTAAAACTAAAATGTTCGAAATGGGTCAATTAAATCATAAGTACTTATGATGAAGAAACCACAGTCTTATAAAAGGTTTAAATGCACTTGAATAAATAAGGCAGTGGCAAAACAGATATTCAAATGCTTTTAAAATAATAAACAATTTCAAACCTATTTTATTTCAGTGCTAAACTATTTGTGGTAGTGGCCAAAATTGTAACACTATTTTAGGTGTCACTTTTGTATTTTGTTGAAACTAAACTAAAACAGATTAGAAGTACAAGAAAATTAAGAAAAGGAAAACATTACAAAAAAAAGGAACAAACAAAAAAAACAAAGCAAAGGCCCCCCCTGGCCTACTGGGCCTCGGCCCACTACCCCCAAACAGCCTATAACCCCCACCCCACAGTGGGGGAAAATATCCCCCTCTCCCTCGCACCGACACCCCCCCCCTTACCGTCTGGATCGGGATCGAGGCGACCTCGCTCGTCCCCATCGCCCCCGGCGCACCTCGCCGCCCCGGTCGACGGATCGCTCGCCGCCTTGCATCACCATCTCTCCCCCAGGCCGCTTCACCAAGCCTCGCCGAACCCTGAACCCCTGCAACGGGGTAAGCACGACCCCGATCCACTCCCCTTTCTCTGCTCCCCGCCCCCGCCTACGCTCCTCACGCCGCCCGCGGCGGCCTCGCCGTGGCCCCTGCTGGCTGCGCTCGGGGCCGGCACCTAAGCACGCACACGCACCACACCACCGCGCTCAGACGCGCCCGCTCGGCCCCTCGCACCGCCCCGTGCGCACGCACCGTCCGACAACCTGGCCGCGCCCGTGTGCGCCCTGGGCGCGCGCCTCGCCACGACACGCGCCACTGCCTGCTAGCTCGCGCGCCCCGTCGCGCCTGTCGCAGCTCGCTTCACCTACGGCTGCTGCTGTCCCCGCCGCGCGCCCGCCCCGGCAACCTCGTCGCCGAAGTTCCCCAGCCGCTGCAGCCGCGGTCGCCCGTCAATGGCCGCCTCGCCGTCGCCCGTTTGCCTCGCCAGGCCGTCGCCGCTCACCCCGCTCCGGCCGTCCTGGACGCCGCCGCCGGCCGCTCTGCACCGCCCCATACCGCCCCGCACCACCGGCCTCTGCCGCCGGCGAGCGCCCGCGCGCCTTCCCCGCTGCATCCCGCCCGCCTCCGTCGGGATGCGCTGGGGCCTGTCCAGGCCGCGCCGCTCCCCCGACTTCGCCGGCCGGCCCTCCCCCCACCGCGCCCCTGGCCGCCGGCCACGCCCCTGGCCGCGCCGCGCCAGCACCCCCGCGGCCTGTGCGGCAATGGCCTCGCCTCCGGTGGCTTCGGGTGCGGGCGCCCGCACCCATATGCCCGTGCCCGACCCATTTGGCCTCTGTGCCTATGGCACGTGGGGCCCGCCCCCAGAAACGTTTAAAAAAATATATAATAAAAAATAAATAAATAGATAAACAATTATATTAATTAATTAATTAATTAAATTAATTAACTTAATTAATCATATTTAATTAACCTAATCAGTTAACTAAACTAATTAAACCTGTTTAGTTAGTCTTAGACAATGACAACTGGGTCCGCACGTCAGTTTGACCCAGTCAACAACCCTGTTGACTGCTGACGTCATGCTGACGTCATGCTGACATCATCCGTACTATTCTGGATAATGTTCTATTAAATTAATTAATTAAATTCCAGAAATTAATAAAAACTTTAGAAAATCATATCTTTTAAACCGTAACTCGGATGAAAATAATTTATATATGAAAGTTGCTCAGAACGACGAGACGAACCCGAATACGCGGTCCGTTCGTCCGCCACACATCTCTATCATACCGAACATGCAACATTCCCCCTCCGTTTCATCTGCCCGAAAATGCCTAACATCGGGAATACTTTCCCGGATGTTATTCCTCTTCGCCTGTACCACCGAACACTGCGTTAGGTCACACGTAGCACTGCGTATTTCCATGTTATGCTTTGTGTGCTATTGTTTGCTCTGTTATTTATTTGTTTCCCCTTCGTTGCTTATTTTCGGTAGACTCCGATACTGTGATAGACCCCGAGACCATTGATGCTTCGGTGTTCGACTACGGCTACGCTTCCGAAGATTCCTTTCGTCTGCCGGCTTCCAGGCAAGCCCCCCCTTTGATCACCAGATATCGCCTATTCTTCTCTCTACTGCTTGCATTAGAGTAGTGTAGCATGTTACTGCTTTCGATAATCCTATTCTGCTGCATAGCCTGTCATTGTTGCTACCATTGTTGATATTTTACCTGCAATCCTAAATGCTTAGTATAGGATGCTAGTATACCATCAGTGGCCCTACACCCTTGTCCGTCTGCCCTGCTATTCTATCGGGCCGTGATCACTTGGGTGTGATCACGGGTATATACTACGTACATTTTACATACACATGATGATGATTCGGATATGGGGGCTGAAGGGGCAGGTGGTTCCACCCAGGTAGTGGTGGGCCTGGGTTCCCGACAGTCCCCTGATGGTTACTTTGTGGCGGAGCGACAGGGCGGGTTGCGACCACCTAGGAGACAGGTGGGCCTGGCCCTGGTCGTTGTCCGCGGTTATTTCATAATAACACGTTTAACGGGATCTTGGTATTTGATCTGAGTCTGGCCATTTGGTCTATACGCACTAACCAGCTGCATGGGAACAGTTATGGGCACTCGACGTCGTGGTATCAGCCGAAGCCTTCTTGACGTCAGCGACTTAGCGGCGCGCGCCGGATTGGACTGGAAAGCCTACTCTGGTATTAGGAGAGGCTAGGTCTGCTTACCGGCCGCCCTCGCAACGTGCAGGTGTGCATTGGGCGATGGGCCCAGACCCCCGTGCGCTTAGGGTTTAGACCGGCATGCTGACCTCTCTGTTGTGCTTAGGTAGGGCTGCGACGTGTTGATCTTCCGAGGCCGGGCATGACCCTGGAAACTGTGTCCGGCCAAATGGGATCAAGCGTGCTGGGTTATGTGGTGCACCCCTGCAGGGAAGTTAATCTATTCGAATAGCCGTGTCCCTCGGTAAAAGGACGACCCGGAGTTGTACTCTGACCTCATGACAACTAGAACCGGATACTTAATAAAACACACCCTTACAAGTGCCAGATATAACTCGGTGGTTGCTCTCTCACAGGGTGACGAGGGGAGGATCACCGGGTAGGGTTATGCTATACGTTGTTACTTGGTGAACTTACCATCTATTCCCTTCTACTGCTTCAAGACGGAGGCTGCCAAAACCGAGGATACTTGTTACTTCCAGCTACTCTCTTCTTCTGCTGCAAGATGGACGTTACGAGAAGCGTAGTCTTCGTTTGGATTAGCTATCCCCCTCTTATTCCGGCATTCTGCAGTTTAGCCCACAGATATTACCCCCTTACACAGATACCATTGCATATGTAGTATAGATCCTTGCTTGCGAGTACTTTGGATGAGTACTCACGGTTGCTTTGCTCCCCCTTTTCCCCCTTCTTTCTTCTTTCTGGTTGATGCAACCAGATCGGTGGAGTCCAGGAGCCAGAAGATCCCGAGGATGATTCTACATGGAGTTCGGCTTCGAGGAGTTGTTAGGAGGTCCCAGGCAGGAGGCCTTGCCTTTTCGATCGTTGTTACTTTTGTGCTAGCCTTCTTAAGGCAAACTTGTTTAACTTATGTCTGTACTCAGATATTTTTGCTTCCGCTGACTCTTGTGTATTCGAGCCTTTGTATTCGAGCCCTCGAGGCCCCTGGCTTGTAATATAAAGCTTGTATTATTTTAATTTGTGTCTAGAGTTGTGTTGTGATATCTTCTAGTGAGTCCCTGATCTTGGTCGTACACATTTGCGTGCATGATTAGTGTACGGTCAAATCGGGGGCGTCACACCATAATAGTAAAATCAACGGGAACGTAATTGTCATTGACAATGATAAGAACATCGTCGATCCTCCCCAAAGGTTTCTTTATGGAAGAATCAACAAGACGAACACCAAAAGAACAAGAATCAAAAGGTTTCAATTTAAGCATATCATATATTCTTTTGGGCATAACGGAGGTACTAGCTCCAACATCACATAAAGCATAGCAAGAGAAGTTATTCAACTTAATTTTAATCATAGGATCCCAACCATCTTCTAGCTTTCTAGGTATGGAGGCTTCTACTCTAAGTTTCTCCTCCCTAGCTTTGATGAGAGCATTAGTGATATGCTCTGTGAAGGCAAGGTTAAGCGTGCTAGTGTGGGGATCTTTAGACATCTTGTGAAGGAAATCAATAACTTCGGTAAGAGTGCAATTATCAAAATCAAGGTCACTACTATCAAGTAAAGTGGTAGTGGTGTCCTTTAGGTTCACTTGTTTGGTAGTTTCTATGGTCATGGCATCACCATTAATAGGTCCATTGGGACCAGGAGTGCATTGGGTGCTAAGAGTTTGGATATCCTCAACAACTTGGATAGTAGCAACAGTGTGGTGGGTAGGAAGGTTCTTAATTCTATCTTCTTCCTCCCTTTCTCTAGCCCATCTCTCTTTAAGTTTAGCCAACATCCTAATGTTTTCATTAATTTGCACTTGAATAGCATTCATAGGAGTGACCTTCCTCTCCTTAAGAGGAGAAGTTCTAATTTTAAGCAATTCTACCTCTGGGCTAAATTGTCTACCTTCGAAGAGAGATTATCTAGTTTGTTTAGTTTCTCTTCTACACTATTATTAAAGGCTTTTTGGGTAGTGATGAAATCTTTAAGCATAATCTCTAGTTCAGTAATGGAGTTCTTGGTGCTAGGATAAGCATTTTTGTTCCCATAGGAATTAAAGGGGAACGGTCTAGGATTGCTACCAAAATTACTCCTATAAGCATTGTTATTAAAATTGTTTCTAGAGATAAAGTTCACATCTACTTGTTCTTGAGCAATCAAGGAATTTAAAGGAACATCACGAGGATCAATAGAAGATTGCTTCGAAAGTAGAGACATGATCAAGTCAACTTTTTCATTTAGGGAGGAAATCTCCTCGACAGAGTTTACCTTCCTACCTGTTGGAGCGCGTTCGGTGTGCCATTGAGAATAATTGGTCATCATCTCATCGAGAAGCTTCGTGGCAGCACCAAGTGTAGTTGACATAAAGGTTCCTCCCGCGGCCGAATCTAACAAGTTCCGCGAGGTAAAGTTCAAGCCTGCATAAAAAGTTTGGATAACCATCCAAGTAGTCAAACCATGAGTAGGGCAGTTCTTGACAAGAGATTTCATGCGTTCCCAAGCTTGGGCAACGTGTTCATTATCCAATTGTTTAAAATTCATTATGTTACTTCTTAGTTGGATAATTTTAGCAGGTGGATAGTACTTTCCAATAAAATCATCTTTGCACTTGTCCCATGAATCTATGCTATTTCTAGGCAAAGATTGAAACCAAATTTTAGCTCCTCCTCTCAAGGAGAAAGGAAAAAGCTTAAGCTTAACAATATTACCATCTGTTTCTTGGTACTTTTGCATATCACAAAGTTCAACAAAATTGTTCAAGTGTAAAGCAGCATCATCTCCAGCACCGGAGAATTGATCTTTCATAACTAAGTTCAGTAAAGCAGGTTTAATTTCATAAGAAGGTGCTGAAGTGGCAGGTGTAGTGATAGGCGTGCAGATAAAGTCATCGTTGTTATGACTAGTGAAGTCACACAACTTGTTGTTCTCGGTGGAACCCATAGTAGCAAGCAAGCAAGATAACTATTTTTGTGATTTTCGATAAAAGACACTAAAGCAAAACTGAAAGGTAAACTAACAAGACTAAAAAGCAAAGGTAAAATATAGCATGCAACTCCCCTATATTGAAGAGTGGAGTCCCCAGCAACGGCGCCAGAAAACTTTGCTTGATGGCTTCTCGCCCCTCGTTGGTTACCCCAAGTGGAAGGTTTGAGATGCAGTGTAGCGGAAGTTTTCCCTTGGCAAAGATACCAAGGATCGATTTCCCCTGAGACTCCAAGGTTCAACAAGAAGGTGTCAACTGCTAACGGCGCCAGATACTTAGCAATCAACTTGGACCTGCACACAGATACAAATAACTTTGCTCCCAACGAGTACAGAGAGGTTGTCAATCCCTCCGGCCTTGTCGTTTACAAAGGATCAAACACAAGAGATAATAGTGATAGGTATTGCTGCAACTAGTACGTAAAAGCGGAAAGTAAATAGCGGATGTGATCAGTGATGGTAATATGGACCGAGGTCCCATGATGTTCACTAGTGATGTCTCTCTCCCAAAAGACGATAAAACAGCTATGTGAGGTAAACGAATTACAGCTGGGCAATTGACAGAATTATGTGCGCAAACCAATGCTAACTATGTTGCAAGAAAGGTAGAGGTTCAAAGCATGGGCGGTACGCCAAGGCAAGTAGACCGAAATCCATCTGCATCTACTACTAATCATCCACCTTGAGATATCTATCCAGAACATCTCGCTGGTATTAAGTTGCGAGTCCCACCCATAGTGTAAACTCAAAGCAACAGACAACTGCATTAAAAGAACTTTGCGTAAAGTAAACAATCCTTGCACCTGCGAGTACAAGCACCGTTGTTTTCCCCCTTGTGGCAACAGCACATCCCCTAGACTCATGTTTCTGTCACTCAAGCTAGTCATCGAGGGGCATGAACCCACAATCGAGCATAACGTTCCCTCTTGGAGTCACTACCTACTACTTGGCCAAAGCAATAAATAGCAACGGAGAACATGCAAGAATTACTTAAGAACATAAATATAAAAGAGGTAAATCAAATATATTACTCAAACACAATCTGAACATAATCTCACAATCCATCGGATCCCAGCAAACTCAATATAGCAACAGCATAGGGATTACATATGTGCCTCGATCATGTAGGGCAGCTCACGAGGTCTAATTAGTGAAGCACAAGAAGGGGAGGAGAACATCACATAGCTACTGGTCATGGACCCATGGTCCAAGGGAGACTACTCACAACTCATCCGGGAGGCGTCCATGGTGGTGGAGAGGCTCCCGGTGGTGATCCTCCCCTCCGGCAGGGTGCCGGGAAGAGTTCTCCTGGTGCTCCTGATCTTGGAAGCGCGGCGGCGGCGGAACAGAGATGAGATCGCGAAAAAGGGTTCCGTCCTCGAGGGTTTCGGGACGCGTGTTAAATATATGCCAAAGGGGGGCATCAGCGGAGGCCTGGGGGGCCCTGGCGCCCCCCCGGCGCGGCCAGGAGGGGGGCCGCGCCACCAGGGCGTCTGGAGCCCTGGTGGCCCCCCTCCGGCCCTACTTCGGCCGTGTGGAAGCTTCCGGAACGCTGATTTTTTATATAATTTTTCCGGGATTTTTCTGGCAGTTTACGTGACGGGAAAACGTGAAATACAAAAACAGCAGAAAACAGAAACTGGCACTGGGGTGCACCGAGTTAATAGTTTAGTCCAAATATGATCAAAAGTGTATGGAAGTGTATAAATATCATAGCAATATCACCCAAAAGAGGCATGGAGCAAGCAGAAATTATAGATACGTTTTGGACGTATCAGTGCTCACTAGATGGGCTTCGGCCCAGGGGTGTAGAGGGTCGTCTGGACCTGGCGCTGATGGGTCGGGGCAGAGGGAGCTGGGCCGTGGGGCCCATGCCCGTGGCTCGGCGTCCCCTCGAGCTCACGCTCGAGCAGGAGGCATGGCGGCGGTGCCCGGAGTCTCCGGCGATGGCGGCTGGGTTCGGCGGGCCAGCGAGGTCGGAAAAAGGACTGGAGGGCCCCGGATCTGACAGCGGCGACTTCGGGGATGCCGGATCCGGCGACGGTTGACGCCGAGGAGTTCGGTGGCGTGCGGCTCGGGCATCCTCCGGTGGTGGCGGTTATGCATAACGGCAGTGGCGCGGTTGCATCAGAGCGAGAGAGGGCGCAAGGGAGGTGCAGCGAGAGGAGGAAAGGAGAGGGGAGATGGGGAGGCGGCGACCTGGCGTCGAGGTGCTCACCGGCCGACGTAGAAGGCGGCGGCTTTGGGCGCGGGAGGTCGGGGGGTGAACGGGAGGAGGCGAGCGGGAGGCTGCGCGGTGAGCAGCGGGGTGCAGCGACTCGGGCCCAGATCGGCCCGGGGTGGGCCGGCTGCGGGCTTCCGCGGGCCGCGGCAGCGGGGGAGCTGCTGGGGCGCACGTGGCAGCTGATACGTCTCCAACGTATCTACTTTTCCAAACACTTTTGCCCTTGTTTTGGACTCTAACTTGCATGATTTGAATGGAACTAACCCGGACTGACGTTGTTTTCAGCAGAATTGCCATGGTGTTGTTTTCGTGCAGAAATAAAAAGTTCTCGGAATGACCTCAAAATCCACGGAGAATTATTTTGGAAAATATAAAAAATATCTATGGAAAGATCCAGACCAGGGGGGCTACACCCTGTCCACGAGGGTGGGGGCGCGCCCCCTCCCGCTGGGCATGCCCTCCTGCCTCGTGGGCCCCCTGTTGCTCCACCGACGTACCCCCGGACTCCATATATTCACTTTCGGGGAGGAAAAAAACCAGAGAGGAAGAATTATCACGTTTTACGATACGGAGCCGCTGCCAAGCCCTAATCTCTCTCGGGAGGGCTGATCTGGAGTCCGTTTGGGGCTCCGGAGAGTGGAGATCGTCGCCATCATCATCATCATCAACCTTCCTCCATCACCAATTCCTTGATGCTCACCGCCGTGCGTGAGTAATCCCATCGTAGGCTTGCTGGACGGTGATGGGTTGGATGAGATTTATCATGTAACCGAGTTAGTTTTGTTAGGGTTTGATCCCTAGTATCCATTATGTTCTAAGATTGGTGTTGCTATGACTTTGCCATGCTTAATGCTTGTCACTAGGGCTCGAGTGCCATGATTTCAGATCTGAACCTATTATGTTTTCATGAATATATGTGTGTTCTTGATCCTATCTTGCAAGTCAATAGTCACCTACTATGTGTTATGATACGGCAACCCCGAAGTGACAATAATCGGGACCACTCCCGGTGATGATCGTAGTTTGAGGAGTTCATGTATTCACCATGTTTTAATGCTTTGGTCCGGTACTCTATTAAAAGGAGGCCTTAATATCCCTTAGGTTCCACTAGGACCCCGCTGCCACGGGAGGGTAGGACTAAAGATGTCATGCAAGTTCTTTTCCATAAGCATGTATGACTACATTCGGAATACATGCCTACATTACATTTGAACTGGAGCTAGTTCTGTGTCACCATAGGTTATAACTTTTACATGATGAATCACATCTGACATAATTCTCCATCACCGATCCAATGCCTACGAGCTTTTCACATATTGCTTGTTGCTTATTTACTTTTTCGCTGCTACTGTTACAAAAACTACAAAAACACTACCGTTACTTTTGTTGTTGTTACCACTATTTCCATATTACCTTGCTACTAAACTACCTTGCTGCAGATACTAAGTTTCCAGGTGTGGTTGAATTGACAACTCAGCTGCTAATACTTGAGACTATTCTTTGGCTCCCCTTGTGTCGAATCAATAAATTTGGGTTGAATACTTTACCCTCGAAAACTGTTGCGACCCCCTACACTTGTGGTTTATCAAGATTATTTTCTGGCGCCGTTGTCGAGGAGCATAGCTATATTCTTTAAGGCACTTGGGATTTATATCTGTTGATCACTATGAAGAACTTGAAAGACTAAAAAACCAAGATTTATCCCTCGACTACGAGGGGAGGTAAGGAACTGCCATCTAGCTCTGCACTTGATTCACCCTCTGTTATGAGTAAATTTGCGACACCTACTCCTGCTATTGAATCTGATATGTCGCATGTTCTTGATGATGCTACTTCTGCTATGTATGATGAAACTACTTCTATGCTTGATAATACTGTGCCACTAGGTGAATTTCTAGATGAACAAATTGCTAAGGTTAGGGAGAATGCAAATATTAAAACTGATAATTTTTATGAAAGTGATGATGAAGCTTCCCCCCTAGATATGAATTGTCTGTTGTTCCTGAGGGTTATGTTATGGATGAAGAAATTGCTCGAGACTTTCCTAGAGACTTTCATTAATTTAATTACACAGTAGGAGGCTCTCCTACTGTTTCACGTGTCAAAAAAACTGCTAGAGACTTTCTTGTTTGCAACGATAGATATGATCTTAAGAAATTATTAGCTAAGCTGAAAGAAAAGTCTTTGAATGCTAGAATGAAACATGACCCTGCTTTTGCTTCTTGACCTATCTTTGTTACTGATAAGGATTATGATTTCTCTGTTGATCCTGAGTTAATTACTTTGGTTGAATCTGATCCTTTCCATGGCTATGAATCTGAAACTGTTGTGGCACATGTTACTAAGTTGAATGATATAGCCACCCTGTTCACCAATGATGAAAAGATTCGTTATTACTATATCCTTAAGTTGTTCCCGTTCTCGTTAAAGGGTGATGCTAAGACATGGTTTAATTCTCTTGATCCTGGTTGTGTGCGTAGTCCCCAGGATATGATTTATTACTTCTCTGCTAAATATTTTCCCGCTCATAAGAAACAAGCTGCCTTATGGGAAATATATAACTTTGTGCAAATTGAAGAAGAGAGTCTCCCACAAGTTTGGGGGAGGCTTCTCCAATTACTTAATGATTTGCTTGATCATCCTCTTCAGAGGAATGAAATACTTGATGTCTTTTATAATGAACTAACCGATGCTTCCAGAGACCACCTGGATAGTTGTGCTGGTTGTGTTTTCAGGGGAAGAATAGTTGATCAAGCTAAATTACTATTGAATAATATGTTGGCCCATGAAAATAATTGGACACTTCCTGAACCAGCCCCTAAGCCAACTTCGAAGAAAAGAGGTGTTCTATTTCTCAGTCCTGAAGATATGCAAGAGGCAAAGAAATCTATGAAAGAAAAAGGTATTAAAGCTGAAGATGTTAAGAATTTACCACCTATTGAAGAAATACATGGTCTTGATAACCCGACATAGGTAGAAAAGGTAAATTCTCTTTATAGATTTGATGAAGGTGATATTCGTTGTTATAAGTCTGCTAGCCAATGCTTAGATGAGTTTGACAATTCTATTGTGAAGCAAGAAAACTTCAATGCTTATGTTGGTAGACAATTGCAACGCAATGCTTATATGATTGAACGTTTGAGTGATTATATGTCTAGAGTTAAAGGTGAATTGAAACTCATCAGTAAACATGCTTATATGGTTACCACTCAAGTAGAACAAGTACTTAAGGCTCAGAATGATTTGCTCAATGAATTAAATAGTAAGAATAATGACTAGGTTGTTAGAGTCGCAACTAGAGGGGGTAAAGTGACTCAGGAACCTTTGTATCCTGAGGGCCACCCCAAGAGAATTGAGCAAGATTCTCAGAGAACCAATTTAGATGCACCTAGTTCTTCTAAGAAGAAGAAAAAGAAAAATGATAAGACTTTGCATGCTTCTAGTGAACCTGAGAATCCTAATGATATCTCTGCTTCTGATGCTGAGACACAATCTGGTAATGAACATGAACCTAGTAATAATGTTAAGGGACAATTACATTACAGCCCTTAGTTGTGTCACACCCGTTTGTTTTGCCCCTAAATTCAAAAAACCCTCAGTCTTGCCCAACCGCGTTTGCTGCAATTATGTTTTTGCCCTTCCGTCACGGCTCCGCCTGGTCAGCGTCGTTTGACCATAACCGGCGGCTGTTTTTGGACATGTTTACCCCAGGTGGGTCCCGCCTCACTCTCATTCCTCATCTCATTCTATCTCGCTCGACGAACCCTAGTTCTGAGCGGCGGCGACCTTGGCGAGCGGCGGCGCCATCGATTCTCTCCCACCTGATGGATAGCGGGGAGTGCACCGGTGGTGGCGGCGACCTTGGCGAGCGGCCGGGCCATCGATTCTCCTCCCACCCAATGGAGAGCAGGGAATGCACCGGTGGCGGCGGCGACCAGGGATCCACACGGGCATGGCGACCATCGATTCCAGCGGGGTACTCCCTCCCTCTCTCCCTAACTGCCTCTCTTACCTCTGGATTTGGTCGAGTAGGCTCTCGCCCTCCTTCCCTTTCTCTCTCCCTTGGATCTGGTGGATTAAGCTCTTTTACACTAGATATACATGATGTAGGTAGTATTTTATTGTTCTTGTGTGTTGATTTATGCCCTATTTGCATAATAGGATGGATCCCACAAGAGCATTTTCTCTGTCTATAAGAATGGAGACAACTGTATTAGGTTCTGTTGGCACAAAGCAACACGGATGTGGCTTTAATTTCCCATTAGTGCTGGACACCAATAGCAGTTTTAATGAGTTTAGAAATGCAATCTCTTCCAAGTATCCCTGGGGTGTGCTTGATGCAGTAGAGTTCAGGTACTGGGATAGTGAGAAAGTTAATTGGGTCCCTGTGCAGTCTGATGATGAGTTAGCAGTGATGTTTGCAAGAAATGCACGGACCATGTCATGTAACTTTGAAGTTACAGTTATTCAGAGAACTAGAGCAGAAAGCATGTCTTCTAGGCCATCTGGTTCAAGGGGTTCAAGGGGTTCAGGTGTCAAGCTCTTTGGTACACAAGCACAACTTAGGTCAAGCACAAGAGCAGGCAGTACTGCTTGTCAGCCACCTAGAACTCCAATTGCTAGAGTCAATTCTGAGCCTTCTTGCAGTCAGAGCCTAGCACAGCCAGAGAAAGTGGTTGATCATGTTGTGGAGGAAGCTATGCCTGATGAGGCAATGTTGTCTGATGAAGAGGATGTGAAACTATATCCTGGCTATGTCCAACACAATAACCAGGAAGATGCAGCAGATGAGGATTATATACCAGCAGAATTTTCTGACACAGATGATGATGAGAAGCAGGAGGAATAGGACATGGGACATTTTGAAGATGATGATGAGGACAGGCCTGTAGTTATGTATGACAGAGAGAATCCCTCAATTGAGGAAGGTGTAGTCTTTCCCTCTACAGTTGACTGTAGAAATGCAGTTGCAACATTCTCAATAAGGACAGAAACAGAATTTCAAATTGACAAAAGTGATCCAACAAGCTTTACTGTGCATTGTGCATATGATAGGTGTAAATGGAGATTGCATGCATCTTTGATGAGGAGAAGCACACTGTTTCAGGTACTACACATGTTGTGTTTTCTTATTCATTACTAGTAAACTAGTTCTGATTAATAGTTATTTATTACTTATTGTGTTTTCTTATTCATTTCAGATCAAAGTAAATCCTTACCAACACAACTGTCCAAGTGTTAACAGAAGCCAGAGGCTGAGAGCTGCAAAGAGAAGGTGGATAGCAGATGCTGCAATGGCATGGATCAGACATAATCCAGGCATTGGTCCAAAAGAAATTCAGCAGAAGTTACTTGACAAATATGGAGTTGAACCTCCATATATGAGATGTTACTATGGGAAAGAGATGGCCCTAGACAGGATATATGGCAAGTATAGTGACAGTTTTCAGCTACTTTACACATTCAAGGCTGAAGTTGAGAGGGCTTCACCTGGCAGTGTTGTTGAGATTGACAAACACACTGTACAGTACAAGCTCAGAGGTAAAACTTTCGAGAAAGAGTGCTTTAGAAGAGTATTTGTCTGTTTCAAGGCTTGTCAGAAGGGTTTCTTGGAGGGGTGTAGGCCATACCTTGCTGTGGATGCTACAGCATTGAATAGAAGGTTTAGAGGCCAACTAGTTGCTGCATGTGCCATAGATGCTCATAACTGGCTATTTCCTATAGCATATGGTGTCATAGAAGCAGAGTCTGAAGAGAGTTGGGGTTGGTTTTTCAAAAACCTAAAAAATGTCATAGGACATCCAGAAGGGCTGGTGATACATACTGATGCTTGTAAAGGACTAGAAACTGCTGTGGAAGAGGTCTACCCTGCAGTTGAGCATAGAGAGTGCATGAGGCATCTAGCTCAGAATTTCAGTAAGAAGTTTAAGGGGAAGTTTTATGATGAGAATTTGTGGCCTTCCTCACTTACTTACAACATCAAGAAGCACAACTACCATGTGAGACAGTTGCACAACAAGCCCAAGGTCAAAGAATATTTGGAAATGCACCACAAAAAAATATGGGCTAGAGCTCTAATAAATGAGTTCAGCAAGGTTGATTATGTTAACAACAACCTGGCAGAAGCATTTAACTCCAAGATCAAGAAGTACAAGGGGCTGCACATAGTGGACTTGCTAGACAAGATTAGGCAATATATCATGGAGAAGTTTGATATAAGGACTAGGATTGCCACTGATCATTTCATTGGCCACAACATCATACCATCTGTAATAAAGGCCTTGATGGCTAAATCAAAAGGTTTGGGAATGACTATGGTCAGGAGAAGCCCAACAGAGGCAGAGGTGACTGCTACTGACAAAGAAAAAAGAGAATGGAGGTACCCAGTAGACCTAGCTAAGTGGACTTGCAGCTGCAGACAGTGGCAACTTACTGGCAAGCCATGCATCCATGCTCTCTTTTTTATTACAGCTCTAAGAGGTGAAGCCAATGCCATTGATCAATATGTTCATAAGTACTACTCTGTTGATAAATTCATAGCTACTTATGCAGACAACCTACCAACTTTAGAGGGAAAGCAACAGTGGGACATAGTGGATTCAGGATTCAAATTGTGTGCACCAGTTCAGAACAGAGCACCTGGTAGGCCAAGAAAGCAAAGGATCAGGGCTAGTAGTGAAGGAAAGGGGCTTGGTGCTAGAAAGAAAAAGTGCAAGAGGTGTGGGAGACTTGGACACATTGCCAAAAACTGCAAAGAATCAGTTGATGCTGCATTTGGAGAGGATGAACATTGGGGAGCAGAAAATGTGGATGAGGCTGCAACAGAACCACAGAACAATGAGGAGAATGCTGATGGAACAGATGATGATGATGAGGCTACAACAGAACCACTGAACAATGAGCAGCCATCTAAACAAGTTGAAGCTACTGTGCAAAGGTATTTACACTTACTACATTGCATTATTGTTTCTATTTTCTAGGTTTCTGAATGTCCCATGTCTGATTACTCAATCATCTGTCAGCCCCAGGAAAAATTACAAAAGGGCAGCTGATAGAGGAGCTTCTCCAAGAGCAGCTAAGAAGAAACCTAGCCATACAGCAGTAGTTGAACCCTCTGCTCATGCTCAAGCTCCAGCTCCAGCAAAGAACACCAGATCCAAGGCAAGGCTGTTACCCAATCCAGCAAGAAACACTAGAAGCAAATCACTGAAGTTCTAATTGCTCCCTGCCATCTTCGACTTAATAATGTGATGTGCACTTGGCTCTTGAATGTGCACTGTCTTGTTGAACTACTTTGTTATGTCGTCGTCGTGTCATCTTGAACAACTTTGGTATGTCATCGTCGTGTCATCTTGAACAACTTTGGTATGTCGTCGTCGTGTCATCTTGAACAACTTTGGTATGTCGTCATCGTGTCATCTTGAACAACTTTGGTATGTCATCGTCGTGTCAACAACTTTGGTATGTCATCGTCGTGTGAACAACTTTGGTATGTCGTCATGTTGTTCAATTGTTATCATTCTGTGATGTTCAATTGGTGTGCAATCTTATGGCATGTTCAAGATCAATCAATGTTTTGGATCATCGATACTACTAAATTCACATAAATAACTCATAAACAAGTTCCAAACTGCATCTTCCATTGCCATTTAGTTCATCATCCATCATAAACAACACTACATCATCCATCGTAAACAACACTACATCATCCATCATAAACAGCAGTACATCATCCATTAACTTGCTCAAATATGTGAAGACACAGAGATGGCCACAAAAACAACACACACTAGGGTAATACCAAACAGAAGTGTCCACACATGCAACATTTCATCTCGCTCTTTTAGTTTATTCTTCAAAGTGCGCTTCTTCTTCGCCAGCTCTAGGTTTCTCTTCTGCAAATAATGACATTTGATCCACATCTGTTCAATCTCAGCATGCATGTGTTCAAATGCAAGTGCAACACGAGTTGGGGGAGGCAGATCAACCCAAACCAACCACTGGCACTCTTCTGGCAACTGCAATTTAGGCAAAGATCAGATCATACCAAGGACGTGTCCATATCCAAGATTATAATGATCTAAATGTTACTCTTACATCAAGTGGGCACCCTAAAAAGCGTCGGCCGGTGCTTCCCCTCCCCAGGCGACTCGACGGGCCGGAACTAGGCCATGTCCAGCGCAACGGTGCTTCGAGTGGTACTCCAAGCCGGTGTAGGTGTCGTCCGGCAGATAAAACTCGGATGCATGCTCCACAATGCCCACCCCATTGACCTTCTCGAAAAATGTGAGATTTTCCCCCAAAATACAGAAACCCTAACCCTAGAACAGAGGAGCCGTGGGAAATCTAAAGGGAATCACCAAGCGTTGCTTACCTCTCCAGCCATGGCGGGTGCCGACGAGAGCTTAGATGAGATGCCCGGGCTCGACATCTCCAGATCCACCTCCTCCCGCTTCTGCTCCTCTGCTTTTGCCGCAGCCGCTCGTTTTTTTCACTGGAGCTCAACGAGGAGGAAGTAATAAGGGCAACCACCCCAGGGGTAAACATGTCCAAAAACAGCCGCCGGTTATGGTCAAACGGCGCTGACCAGGCGGAGCCGTGACGGAAGGGCAAAAACATAAGTGCAGCAAACGCGGTTGGGCAAGACTGAGGGTTTTTTGAATTTAGGGGCAAAACAAACGGGTGTGACACAACTAAGGGCTCGAATGGAATTGTCCCTAATGTTAATGATGATGTTCATGATGATGCTCAACCTAGCAATGATAATGATGTAGAGATTGAACCTGCTGTTGATCTTGATAACCCACAATCAAAGAATCAACGTTATGATAAGAGAGACTTTGTTGCTAGGAAGCACGGTAAGGAAAGAGAACCATGGGTTCAGAAACCCATGCCTTTTCCTCCTAAACAGTCCAAGAAAAAGGATGATGAGGATTTTGAGCGCTTTGCTGAAATGATTAGACCTATCTTTTTGCGTATGTGTTTGACTGATATGCTTAAAACAAATCCTTATGCTAAATATATGAAAGATATTATTACCAACAAAAGAAAGATACCTGAAGTTGAAATTTCCACTATGCTTGCCAATTACACTTTCAACGGTGGAATACCTAAGAAACTAGGAGATCCAGGAGTACCTACTATACCTTGCTCCATTAAGAGAAACAATGTTAAAACTGCTTTATGTGATCTTGGAGCCGATGTTAGTGTTATGCCTCTTTCTTTATATCGTAGACTTGACTTGAGTAAGTTGACACCTACTGAAATATCTTCGCAAATGGCCGATAAATCAACTGCTATACCTGTCGGTATTTGTGAGGATGTGTCTGTTGTGGTTGCAAATGTTACTATTCTAACGGACTTTGTTATCCTTGATATTCCCGAGGACGACAGTATGTCTATTATCCTTGGTAGACCCTTTTTGAATACTGCAGGGGCTGTTATTGATTGCAACAAAGGCAATGTCACTTTTCATGTCAATGGTAATGAGCGTCTGTCACACCCTGCATTTTGTAACATGTTATTTGTAACTTTGAAGCATGAAAATTTGGACCAGCAAAATTTTTTAGCATCATTTGGCTTTTATTTGGAATTGAGTTTTCTTCATTTGCTTTTTCATGTGCTCATTATAGTCAACTATGATCTCTTGTAGATTTCATCTCCATACCCAAAACTTCTGCCCAATGATCATGCCAAGTGATATATAGCAGTATACTATTTTCTTACAAAATTAATTTGGCCAAAAAGTATTTTATACATTTAGTTTTCCAAAAACCCCTGAATTGAGATTTGCACTGCAAGTACTTGATTAAGGGTGTGAAAATTATTTCAAATGTTTATTTGAGGCCTAGTAGTCATAGGACTCCCAGAAACCACAAAGGTATAATTTTAAAAGTTATTTTCCTATTTTATTTAAATGCTTTTTCTTAAGGCCAGAAATGGTCTTTAATAGGGGAAAATTATTTAACTATTTCAAAAATATTTGCCAAAATTCAGAGAGACTCATAGGACATATATTGTCCATATATGAGAGTTTCAACACTTGGTCATGTTCAAAATAATGGGCTAAACCCTCTAAAACCCTTTCTGGATATTTCAAGCTTTTGAAATATTTACAAAGGAATTTTTCTCCAAAAATTCCAGGGAAATTCTATCATGTCATATATGACATATCTAATGATCTTGCCAAGTCCCATGCCTTGGGAAGCAAGAGAACCTCCTCAAACCCCTTCAGAACCATTCTGTCCATATTTGAAGTTTGAGCAATTTTACATTGCCAAACTTGTCCAAATGCTCTCAAACTTGGTGCACATGCTAGAATGGCCTAATAAGGCACCTAGACCAAATGGAACAAGATTTGGAATAGAGCAACTTGATCAGATCACCTCAAAACCCTTTCTGTTCAAATGCAAATTTGAACAACTTTACATTACCAACTTTTTATCTGGAGCCTCAAACTTTGTGAGCATGATCAATACCCCAAATAAGGATGCTACACCAAGTGGTGCATCAAGGGGAGATGATTAGCTTGACTCAATCAAGATGAAACTGATTCTGTTGATTTCTAGGGTTCACCAAAGTTACATTGGCTAGTTTCTTCAAATGAGGCCAAATTTGGTGAAGCACCCTATTTTCTCATGTCTTTCAGCCCTGTCAAGTGCCATGTCAAGTGGACTTCATTTGCTTGATCAAACCATGATCAAACACCTTCTACAGAAATTCTAAAACCCCCATTTTTACCACTTTCACTTTTCTCCATGGCCTCAACTTCTTACCACAGACTCATTGGGTTACCAGCAAACCCCAGTAACTCCCCCAGCACCCCAGCTCCATGATTGAGGGGTGAAACCCCAGCTTTACCTTGCTGTACAGCCACCTTTCACCATTTTTACCAACACTCTCTCTCTCTCTCTGCACCCCAGAGCATCCAAGGCCTCAGGGCATTTCTTTAGTCCTCCCTCTATGCACTAGACACTGTTGGGCACGCTGGAACGGACCAAACCAGCGAGAGCGCGTCGATGCCGGTCACACGCGCGCTCTGGAGCGCGTGAACAGTGCTCCCGCACGCTGGCTCGGGCCAATCAGCCTCCCCCGACAACCTCGAGCCTCCCCATCACGCCAGTCGAGGCGCCTCGACGTCCGCAACCTCCCCGGCGCTGTCCCCCTCCTCCTGCGCCCTCCAGTGAGCGTCGCCGCACACGCACCGGCCGCCCGCTTCGGCCACTCCTCTGCTCCACACGCGCACGCTCCTCTGGCACTCCCCCGCTCCTCTTATCCCCTCAGCTGGACGTGGAGCTAGTCCACGGACCTCCCCGGCGTGTTCCCAGGCTCCAGAACCCTCCACAGCCTCGCCTGCAACCTCGCCGGCGCACGAGTCCACGGTGAACCACGGGCGCGGCTATTTAAGGCCCTCCCGAGCTTCTCCAACACCCTCACCAGCCTCACACCTCTCCACTAAGACCCCCAACACCACCAGTTCGACCCCGGAGCGCCCCAGTGCTCGGGATCGACCGGAGCTCCGCCGCGTCGGGCCGCCGACGATCTCGAGGTACAGGCCTCCCCTGCCTCTCCTTCCACCTGTTTTGGAACCGCAGCACACCACTGAACCATTCCCCTCTATTTCCCCCTCTGTTTGCAGTCGGAAACGGCCGCAGCAACTCCCCTCCGACGAGCCTCCGCCGTCGCACCTCGTCGCCGGTGAACCAGGGCTCCCCGCCGTGCCGCGCTACCACCACTGCAACCGCGACACGACGCTGAGCTCGACCCTGCCCTCCGTTGCCATCGCCGTGGCCGGTACCGTCGCTGGTGAGCTCGCCGCCGCCGTGACCGCGGGGTTAGAGATGACAGGCGGGCCCCGCCTGTCATTCTCCCACCTCTCTCCCCTCCTCTGTGCCGCTGACCCACGGGCCCCGCCCGTCAGGTTTGAAACCTGACGTGCGCGCGCGCTGGCTCCGTGCGGCCAGGCCGAGCCGTTTGGGCCGTGCACTGTGGCCTCTTCTGGCCCAGTGCACAGGACTTTTTTTTCTCTTTTTCTTTTCTGTTAATGTTTTAAACATTTATGCAGAAAAGAATATTGATCCAAATTAATTATTTCCAACTCCAAAAATCTTGTAATATTCCAACCTATTTAATGGTACTACTTTCATTCAAATCCATGAAACTTTTCTGTACTGTTCAAATTTTAAATTCAAATTTGAGCAGTATAACTCCTGTTCAAAAATCAATATATCCTGTTCTGTAACTCCAAAACTCCAACTAAGATTTTTCCCCATCTTAGAAAACCCTCTAGTATTTTACAAAAATGAGTTGACATTTTTCTGAGCACTTTGGTTTTTCTGTTTTATTTGTATTCTTATTTTTCCCGTGGTTATTATGCGACGTATAGATCCCGTATTTGACGAAGTTGCTGTGGAAGAAGAAGGAGAAGGACTTGAAGACTTTGAAGACCAAGCCAACCCAGGCAAGCAGCCCTTTGACCATGATACACTTGTTCTTCGGAACCCGCTTGTTTCCAATGCATGATGATTAGGGTTACGATGGTAACCTAGATGAACCACCACATGATGCATGCCTTATTGTTGATCTTGCTATGTGCTAGATGACATGCAAATAGTTGGTCAAGATGCTATATGATGCATGTGCGAGATGAACCCCCGTAGTTGAAAACTTTGCATGAACCCATCGGGTGCCCCTAATGCCCGAGGGTGATGAAGTGTTAGGTCATCACTTGAGAAAGAAGTGATGTGCCGGTAATATCATGTGCATGGTGGAATGATGGATTAGATTTATGTGTGACTACCGTCCCAACCAAACATGTGCAACCACACTACCCCTTATGGGACGGGGCTTTATTGATTACTTAGGTCGATACTAGCATGGTGCCCGCATTACTAGTGACGGGAAGACTTGAGGTCTTTCCTGGGACGGGGTCGTGCTTGGATAGGCGACCATGACTGTTTTCACAGGGCACCGGACACACCGTTGGTCCCTTCGGGTACGCGTAAACATTGAAATTTGGGCAAGTCCCGTGATCTATTGTTTGTACCCGAGGGCCGTGTGCCAACGAGTGGACTCTATGTTAGTGTCGTCTAAGGAAAGGTAATGACCGGGTGCTTACCCCGGGTACTTGAGGTACCGCGGGTCGTGGATGACACGGAAGTTCCCCGGATCTTGTGGGTAAAGTGCGCAGCCTCTGCAGAGTGTAAAACTATTCGAATAGCCGTGTCCGCGGTCATGGACAGTTGGGTGGTGCTACTTAAACTATGTCCAGAATTTTACTTCATCGGTGTTGGTATGTGTGTGATGAGTCAAGATGGTGACTTGACTCAATGAGATGAATCATATTCATGTTGATATCGGTAACCTGTTTTCGAGGTTACGCGAGGTTATTGATGCATAAGCTTGATGATAGCATATCGTTCTAGCCTCCTGCTAGATTGTTCATTATTATTCAATTGCATTGTTACTTGAACCACATCATGGGTTGCTTGCGAGTACATTCAAAGTACTCATTGGCTTGCCACTGGTTATTTAATTGGCCAGGCATGGAAGAACAAGATTATGAGGAAGAGTTCTTTGGAGACGACCATGCGAACTAGGACGCTATCCCAGTCAGAATGCCTGTAGGGTTAAGGCAGATGGCATGGGTTCTACCCGTTTATCGAAGACTTCCGCTATTTGAGTTATTTCCCATTCAGCCCGTGAGGCTCTATCTATGTAAGACTTGGCCGTAATGGCCTTAATTCGTGTAAGACTATTTGTATGGATGTAAGACTCTTGTTATTTCAGCTTCTGTGTGTTCAGTGAGCATTGATCTCTGGGATCACTGTACACGTGCATTCGGTGATCTCGACTTCCAAGTCGGGGTCCCCACAGAGCTGGTATCAGAGCCATCCTGACTGTAGGAAGCCTTAGTTAGCATGGGCGTTAGTTAGTTGAGACCCCTTTTTCAAAACCTTCTGAACCTCTCTTCTTTTCTAAACCTAAGATTTCCTCAGCTTATTAACCCCTCCTATTCCACCTTTGTAGATGGCCGCTGTTCCCGAAGAGCACCTGACCACTGGGTTTCCCCTACTTCTCGAGGATAGCCTCCAGGAGTGTCAGTTCCACCGAGCACCCGTCCTCACCTACCATGAGCATTGGGTGAGCGATACTGAGGTGGAGTACCATGTGGAAGTGATCGTGAAGGCAAACGATCCTCCCACAAGTTGGTTCTTCGAGGGACCCCAGATGACGACTCTACCACTCGCTGCCGAGGCTGCTGCACTCAAGGCACTAACCCGTCTCCGCGAGCTTCTTCCGGAGATGGCAGCCAAGATGGCAACTCGCTTCTTACCTTACCGGAAGGAAGGTGACGAAGAAAGCAGCGCACTAGCCCCTCCACTGAAGGAAGGACTCTCGCTTCGGTTCCAGACCTACTTCAGTCTATGTGCCGACAGCCTGGCACAAGACTTGGCCTCGGAATCAATGAAGCTTCGAGAAGAACTTTACAAGACCAAGGCACTTCTTCGTCGAGCTCAAGAGAAGGCAAACATGATCAAGAAGGAAGGAGCACCTTCTGGACAATCCGCTATCGCATATCGAGGCGGAAGGCCCTCCGAGGATGTGTCTTCTAAGGGTGAAGAACCACCTCGGCGACGCCGGATGACAGCAAGGGAATACCGCAAGCTTTTCCCTGCACCACCATCGAAGCACCGTCGTATCCAACTCCTCCACTCCCCCGCTCCCTCCAGTGACAAAGGAGCCCAGACAGATGAAGACAAGGAGGAAGACCCAGAAGAGCCGGAATACGCGACCGAGCATTCCGCCGCTTAGGCATTATTCGCTACTCGGATATGCCCGTTGTGACCCCTACGGTAGGATAGGTCGTGTAACCCCTATGCACAGTCGAGTCCTTGTATGGTTCATATGAAACCATCTAGTGGTTGCTTTTGTTGTGTCTGGATGCATGTCGTATTCTTCCTTCGGGAAGGTGTAAACGACTACATCACTCATTTGGATTTTAATGGATGTGTTTTGGCCTCTCGGCCCTTGCATGATTTTGAATTAGTGTCACACCCACCCCCTTACTAGGCACCTATCTATCTTGCTTTTCCTCTTCCGAGTCATGAGACCTTTCACCGCTCCAACAGGATGCCTGTTGTAACTCGTACTGGTACCTCTACCCAGCAGCCCGAAGCCGGAGCGTCCTCTCAGCCAGAGGCAGACCACGACCAAACCAACGACCAAGCTCCACCACCACCTCCTCCAAGCATGGACATGGCTCAGCTTCTCCAAGCTTTCCGAGAGGAACGCCAAGCCAACACTGCAGCTCTTCAGCTGATTGCTCAAGCTGTTGCCAACAACCGCCAGCCGGCGGGGAATGGCAATGGACGTTCCACGTTGGCAGAGTTCAAGAAGCATGCACCGCCAACCTTCATCGAGACTGCTGAACCCCTGGATGCAGATGACTGGGTCCGTTCCATTGAGGAAATCCTGGAACTAGTCGGATGCACCGAAGATCGCGAGAAAGTGGCTTATGCAGCCCACTGCCTCGGGGGAACCGCAAGAGCTTGGTGGGATGGATTCAAGGTCATGCATGCTGAACAAGACATCACTTGGGTGAACTTCAAGGCAGAATTCCGCAAGGCCCACATTCCCTCTGGAGTCATGGCTATCAAAAAGCGCGAGTTCCGAGCCCTGAAGCAAGGAAGTGGCACTGTCAAGGAGTACATGCAGAAGTTCAGTATTCTGTCAAGGTATGCCCCTGAAGATGTCAGCACTGATGCTGCCAAAAGGGAGCGCTTCATGGAAGGCCTTAATCAGACTCTGCAATATTCGCGTGTCGTGTGCGACTGCCCGTCTTTCCCTGACCTGGTGAACAAGGCACTTATGCTTGAAGACAAGCGGCGTGCTTTGGAAGACACTCGCAAGCGCAAGTTGGTCAGTAAGGGAAGTTCCAGCAACCAGAAGCCTCGTCCGTGGCCGTCAGCCCCGGCCAAGTCAACCTATCATCAGCCAAGAGCTCCTGCACCTCGTGCCAATCCTCAGCCTCAGCAGTATGCCAACCCCAGGCCAGCTTTCAACCCCAATACCAATGGTGGCAACAAGATCAACACTCCAAATCAAGTCACTTGTTTTGGGTGTGGTCAGCCTGGACACATCTCCAGGGTGTGCCCCAACAAGAAGCCTGATGCCCCGCGCCCCAATGTGCAGAACCAGGGACAAGGCCGTGGAATGCCACCAAGGAACCCAGCTCCTCGCAATCCACCGAACTATGGGAAGGGGCGTGTGAATCACGTCACTGCTGAAGAAGCCCAGGAAGACCCGGACGTCGTGCTGGGTACGTTCCTTGTCAACTCAGCACCTACAACTGTCTTGTTTGATTCTGGAGCAACGCATTCATTCGTCACTCAAAGATTTGCATTAAAAAGTGGCATGACCCCTACACCCCTGAATAACCCTATGGTGGTACAAACTCCCGGAGCCGAGATGAGAGCCAAGATAGGCTGTAAAGGAGTCGGTATTACCATTAACGGTGTAGACTTCCTAGCAGACCTTATCATCCTGAGATCGCAAGGCTTGGATGTGATCTTAGGGATGGATTGGCTCAGCAAGCACCAAGGCTTGTTAGACTGTGCCAATCGGACAGTCACTGTGACCAATGACCAAGGAGTAGAAGTCAAGTTTGCCCCCAACTCCTCTTCCGCTCAAGCCGCTAAAGTCAACTGTCTGTCTGAAGTTGGGCTAGACCAAGTACCGGTGGTACGTGAGTATCCTGATGTCTTTCCGGATGAACTACCGGGAATGCCCCCTGACCGCGACATTGAGTTCATCATCGAGCTCGTGCCCGGAGCAGGACCCATCTATAAGAAGCCTTATAGAATGGGAACGGAAGAATTAGCCGAGTTGAAGAAGCAGCTAGAAGAGCAGCTAAGGAAGGGATTTATCCGCCCGAGTGCCTCCCCTTGGGGATCTCCTGTTCTGTTTGTGGCAAAGAGGGACGGTACCATCCGCTTATGCATTGACTATCGTTCCCTCAATGAAGTTGCAATCAAGAACAAGTACCCACTTCCCAAGATCGAAGATCTGTTTGATCAACTCAGCGGAGCCAAGGTATTCTCCAAGATCGACCTCAGATCTGGGTATTACCAGCTGAAGATCAGACCCCAAGATATTCCGAAGACGGCATTCGTAACCAGATATGGCCTGTACGAGTGCACGGTCATGTCTTTTGGGTTAACCAATGCCCCAGCTTACTTCATGTATCTCATGAATAAAGTCTTCATGGAATATTTGGACAAGTTCGTTGTTGTCTTCATTGATGACATCCTTGTGTTCTCGAAGTCGGAGGAAGAGCATGAGCAGCATCTGAGGATGGTCCTAGACAAGCTTCGTGAGCACCAACTGTATGCCAAATTCAGCAAGTGTGAGTTTTGGCTACATAAAGTTGGATTCTTAGGTCATGTTTTGACCGAGGAAGGATTATCTGTTGATCCTGCAAAAATCGAAGCTGTGACCCAATGGCAATCTCCAACGACCGTCAAGGAAGTCAGAAGCTTCCTCGGATTAGCGGGCTATTACCGCAAGTTCGTGGAAGGATTCTCTAGCATTGCACGACCAATGACTCAGCTCCTCAAGAAGGACAAGAAGTTCGAGTGGACGCCAAAATGCAAAGAGAGCTTCCAAGAGCTCAAGAAGAGATTGACCACCGCCCCAGTTCTGGCAACACCTGATATTCACAAGGAGTTCGTGATATATTGTGATGCCTCTCGAACCGGATTGGGAAGCGTTCTGATGCAAGAAGGCCGCGTCATAGCATACCTCTCCAGGCAGCTACGACCCCATGAGGAGAACTACGCTACTCACGATCTTGAGCTAGCCGCAGTAGTTCATGCCTTGAAGACATGGCGGCATTACCTCCTAGGGAAACGGTGTGAGATTTACACAGACCACAAAAGTCTGAAGTATATTTTCACCCAAAAAGAGTTGAACATGAGGCAGCGGAGATGGTTGGAACTCATCAAGGATTATGACCTCAGTGTTCAGTATCACCCTGGGAAGGCCAACGTGGTGGCCGATGCCTTAAGCAGGAAGGCTTGCTCTTTGAATGTCATCATTCAAGAAAGACAGCCGGCCTTGTTTAAGGAGATCGAACAATTCAGTTTAGAATTGGTCACCCCCGGATTTCTGGATCATTTGGAAGTTAGACCAACCCTGCTGGACGACGTCAAGAAGGCCCAAGATGGACACGCAAGCATCGAAGGCATCAAGAGGAAGATGAAGATGGGCAAGGCCCCAGGATTCTCCGAAGACGAGCACGGGATTGTTTGGTACAAAGGTCGTCTCTACGTACCGAACAACACCAAGTTGAAGACGCTGATTCTGCAAGAAGCCCACGACACCCTGTATTCCATCCACCCCGGAGGAACTAAGATGTACCAAGACTTGAAGGCACGATTCTGGTGGCACGGTATGAAGAGAGAGATTGCAACCTATGTTGCAAAGTGTGATGTGTGCCAAAAGGTCAAGGCTGAATATCAGCGACCCGCTGGATTGCTTCAACCACTCAAGGTTCCTGAGTGGAAGTGGGATAAAGTCGGAATGGACTTCATCACTGGACTACCAAGGTCGAATAGAGGACATGACTCAATCTGGGTCATAGTCGATCATTTGACCAAGGTGGCTCATTTCATTCCTGTCAAGACCACTTATGATGGCAACCGGCTGGCAGCTCTCTACATCGACCGAATCGTAAGTCTTCACGGTGTTCCCAAGGAGATTGTGTCAGATCGAGGAACCCAGTTTACCTCAAGGTTCTGGAAGAAGTTCCAAGAAGCCTTGGGAACCAAGTTGTCTTTCAGCACAGCTTTCCACCCACAGACCGGAGGTCAAACGGAGCGAGTCAATCAGATTCTCGAAGACATGCTCCGAGCCTGTGTCCTGGCATATGGAGCCAAGTGGGAAGACTGTCTCCCTTTTGCCGAGTTCTCCTATAACAACAGTTACCAGTCAAGCCTTCAGATGGCACCATTTGAGGTGTTGTACGGACGCAAGTGTCACACACCCCTCAACTGGTCAGAGACTGGAGAAGGACTAGTCTTTGGACCGGATATTCTCCGCGCAGCAGAAGAGCAAGTCCAACTAGTCAGAGAGCGATTAAAGGCAGCCAAGTCAAGGCAGAAGAGTTATGCTGACACTCGACGCCGAGACATGAGTTTCCGTGTCGGAGACCATGTGTACCTGCGGGTAACTCCTCTGAAGGGAACCAAGCGTTTCCACGTCAAGGGAAAGCTCGCACCAAGGTTCATTGGACCCTTTGAGATCACTGCACGACGAGGAGAAGTGGCTTATCAGTTGGAACTACCACCTGAGCTATCCGATGTGCACAATGTGTTCCATGTGTCACAACTCCGGAAATGTCTCCAGATTCCAGACAAGCCCAGTCTCTACAAGGATGTGGATCACCAAGCCATTGATCTGCAGCCTGATTTGACCTACCGCGAGAAGCCCATTCGTATTCTGGACGAAGCAGAACGACGTACGCGGAGCCGTACCATCAAGTACTTCAAGGTCCAGTGGAGCAACCACACCGAAGCAAAAGCAACCTGGGAACGAGAAGACTATCTTAGATCCGAGTTTCCCGATCTCTTTTAAGCCCTAGTTTAGGAATCTCGGGGACGAGATTCTTGTAAGGGGGGTAGGTCTGTCACACCCTGCATTTTGTAACATGTTATTTGTAACTTTGAAGCATGAAAATTTGGACCAGCAAAAATTTTTAGCATCATTTGGCTTTTATTTGGAATTGAGTTTTCTTCATTTGCTTTTTCATGTGCTCATTAAAGTCAACTATGATCTCTTGTAGATTTCATCTCCATACCCAAAACTTCTGCCCAATGATCATGCCAAGTGATATATAGCAGTATACTATTTTCTTACAAAATTAATTTGGCCAAAAAGTATTTTATACATTTAGTTTTCCAAAAACCCCTGAATTGAGATTTGCACTGCAAGTACTTGATTAAGGGTGTGAAAATTATTTCAAATGTTTATTTGAGACCTAGTAGTCATAGCACTCCCAGAAACCACAAAGGTATAATTTTAAAAGTTATTTTCCTATTTTATTTAAATGCTTTTTCTTAAGGCCAGAAATGGTCTTTAATAGGGGAAAATTATTTAACTATTTCAAAAATATTTGCCAAAATTCAGAGAGACTCATAGGACATATATTGTCCATATATGAGAGTTTCAACACTTGGTCATGTTCAAAATAATGGGCTAAACCCTCTAAAACCCTTTCTGGATATTTCAAGCTTTTGAAATATTTACAAAGGAATTTTTCTCCAAAAATTCCAGGGAAATTCTATCATGTCATATATGACATATCTAATGATCTTGCCAAGTCCCATGCCTTGGGAAGCAAGAGAACCTCCTCAAACCCCTTCATAACCATTCTGTCCATATTTGAAGTTTGAGCAATTTTACATTGCCAAACTTGTCCAAATGCTCTCAAACTTGGTGCACATGCTAGAATGGCCTAATAAGGCACCTAGACCAAATGGCACAAGATTTGGAATAGAGCAACTTGATCAGATCACCTCAAAACCCTTTCTGTTCAAATGCAAATTTGAACAACTTTACATTACCAACTTTTTATCTGGAGCCTCAAACTTTGTGAGCATGATCAATACCCCAAATAAGGATGCTACACCAAGTGGTGCATCAAGGGGAGATGATTAGCTTGACTCAATCAAGATGAAAACTGATTCTATTGATTTCTAGGGTTCACCAAAGTTACATTGGCTAGTTTCTTCAAATGAGGCCAAATTTGGTGAAGCACCCTATTTTCTCATGTCTTTCAACCCTGTCAAGTGCCATGTCAAGTGGACTTCATTTGCTTGATCAAACCATGATCAAACACCTTCTGCAGAAATTCTAAAACCCCCATTTTTACCACTTTCACTTTTCTCCATGGCCTCAACTTCTTACCACAGACTCATTGGGTTACCAGCAAACCCCAGTAACTCCCCCAACACCCCAGCTCCATGATTGAGGGGTGAAACCCCAGCTTTACCTTGCTGTACAGCCAACTTTCACCATTTTTACCAACACTCTCTCTCTCTCTGCACCCCAGAGCATCCAAGGCCTCACGGCATTTCTTTTGTCCTCCCTCTATGCACTAGACACTGTTGGGCACGCTGGAACGGACCAAACCAGCGAGAGCGCGTCGATGCCGGTCACACGCGCGCTCTGGAGCGCGTGAACAGTGCTCCCGCACGCTGGCTCGGGCCAATCAGCCTCCCCCGACAACCTCGAGCCTCCCCATCGCGCCAGTCGAGGCGCCTCGACGTCCGCAACCTCCCCGGCGCTGTCCCCCCTCCTCCTGCGCCCTCCAGTGAGCGTCGCCGCACGCGCACCGGCCGCCCGCTTCGGCCACTCCTCTGCTCCACACGCGCACGCTCCTCTGGCACTCCCCCGCTCCTCTTATCCCCTCAGCTGGACGTGGAGCTAGTCCACGGACCTCCCCGGCGTGTTCCCAGGCTCCAGAACCCTCCACAGCCTCGCCTGCAACCTCGCCGGCGCACGAGTCCACGGTGAACCACGGGCGCGGCTATTTAAGGCCCTCCCGAGCTTCTCCAACACCCTCACCAGCCTCACACCTCTCCACTAAGACCCCCAACACCACCAGTTCGACCCCGGAGCGCCCCAGTGCTCGGGATCGACCGGAGCTCCGCCGCGTCGGGCCGCCGGCGATCTCGAGGTACAGGCCTCCCCTGCCTCTCCTTCCACCTGTTTTGGAACCGCAGCACACCACTGAACCATTCCCCTCTATTTCCCCCTCTGTTTGCAGTCGGAAACGGCCGCAACAACTCCCTTCCGACGAGCCTCCGCCGTCGCACCTCGTCGCCGGTGAACCAGGGCTCCCCGCCGTGCCGCGCTACCACCACTGCAACCGGGACACGACGCTGAGCTCGACCCTGCCCTCCGTTGCCATCGCCGTGGCCGGTATCGTCGCCGGTGAGCTCGCCGCCGCCGTGACCGCGGGGTTAGAGATGACAGGCGGGCCCCGCCTGTCATCCTCCCACCTCTCTCCCCTCCTCTGTGCCGCTGACCCACGGGCCCCGCCCGTCAGGTTTGAAACCTGACGTGCGCGCGCGCTGGCTCCGTGCGGCCAGGCCGAGCCGTCTGGGCCGTGCACTGTGGCCTCTTCTGGCCCAGTGCACAGGACTTTTTTTCTCTTTTTCTTTTCTGTTAATGTTTTAAACATTTATGCAGAAAAGAATATTGATCCAAATTAATTATTTCCAACTCCAAAAATCTTGTAATATTCCAACCTATTTAATGGTACTACTTTCATTCAAATCCATGAAACTTTTCTGTACTGTTCAAATTTTAAATTCAAATTTGAGCAGTATAACTCCTGTTCAAAAATCAATATATCCTGTTCTGTAACTCCAAAACTCCAACTAAGATTTTTCCCCATCTTAGAAAACCCTCTAGTATTTTACAAAAATGAGTTGACATTTTTCTGAGCACTTTGGTTTTTCTGTTTTATTTGTATTCTTATTTTTCCCGTGGTTATTATGCGACGTATAGATCCCGTATTTGACGAAGTTGCTGTGGAAGAAGAAGGAGAAGGACTTGAAGACTTTGAAGACCAAGCCAACCCAGGCAAGCAGCCCTTTGACCATGATACACTTGTTCTTCGGAACCCGCTTGTTTCCAATGCATGATGATTAGGGTTACGATGGTAACCTAGATGAACCACCACATGATGCATGCCTTATTGTTGATCTTGCTATGTGCTAGATGACATGCAAATAGTTGGTCAAGATGCTATATGATGCATGTGCGAGATGAACCCCCGTAGTTGAAAACTTTGCATGAACCCATCGGGTGCCCCTAATGCCCGAGGGTGATGAAGTGTTAGGTCATCACTTGAGAAAGAAGTGATGTGCCGGTAATATCATGTGCATGGTGGAATGATGGATTAGATTTATGTGTGACTACCGTCCCAACCAAACATGTGCAACCACACTACCCCTTATGGGACGGGGCTTTATTGATTACTTAGGTCGATACTAGCATGGTGCCCGCATTACTAGTGACGGGAAGACTTGAGGTCTTTCCCGGGACGGGGTCGTGCTTGGATAGGCGACCATGACTGTTTTCACAGGGCACCGGACACACCGTTGGTCCCTTCGGATACGCGTAAACATTGAAATTTGGGCAAGTCCCGTGATCTATTGTTTGTACCCGAGGGCCGTGTGCCAACGAGTGGACTCTATGTTAGTGTCGTCTAAGGAAAGGTAATGACCGGGTGCTTACCCCGGGTACTTGAGGTACCGCGGGTCGTGGATGACACGGAAGTTCCCCGGATCTTGTGGGTAAAGTGCGCAGCCTCTGCAGAGTGTAAAACTATTCGAATAGCCGTGTCCGCGGTCATGGACAGTTGGGTGGTGCTACTTAAACTATGTCCAGAATTTTACTTCATCGGTGTTGGTATGTGTGTGATGAGTCAAGATGGTGACTTGACTCAATGAGATGAATCATATTCATGTTGATATCGGTAACCTGTTTTCGAGGTTACGCGAGGTTATTGATGCATAAGCTTGATGATAGCATATCGTTCTAGCCTCCTGCTAGATTGTTCATTATTATTCAATTGCATTGTTACTTGAACCACATCATGGGTTGCTTGCGAGTACATTCAAAGTACTCATTGGCTTGCCACTGGTTATTTAATTGGCCAGGCATGGAAGAACAAGATTATGAGGAAGAGTTCTTTGGAGACGACCATGCGAACTAGGACGCTATCCCAGTCAGAATGCCTGTAGGGTTAAGGCAGATGGCATGGGTTCTACCCGTTTATCGAAGACTTCCGCTATTTGAGTTATTTCCCATTCAGCCCGTGAGGCTCTATCTATGTAAGACTTGGCCGTAATGGCCTTAATTCGTGTAAGACTATTTGTATGGATGTAAGACTCTTGTTATTTCAGCTTCTGTGTGTTCAGTGAGCATTGATCTCTGGGATCACTGTACACGTGCATTCGGTGATCTCGACTTCCAAGTCGGGGTCCCCACAATACGGTACACTTTCCGAGGAAACAACCTTAGGTCTACAGTATCAATTCTATTGGAAAAATCTCAACTATTACTATTGGAGGTTTCAAATTTCCTCTTCCTAATGTCAAGAAGACATATGATATTCTTATTGTTGGGGACATACATATCCCCATTGAGGTAACCTAGTGTTGTTAAAAAATTCTCCGGTTTCATGTTATTCGGAAAGAGTTTATTAACAAGACCCGATCAACCTTGTTAATGGATTCCTTTTGACGAGCATGAGATGGGTGAATCTAGATAGCACAACCTTCTGTACCCTCTTTTTACTTTCTGTTAATTAGACTAAATAAAGCAAAATTAGTATTTTCTGTCTGTTTCTAGACTTATCCGTGCAATAAAAAATACCTCGAAAATAAAAGTTCTCCAAATGCCCTGAAAATGAAATATGTTTTTTTCTAGAATATTTGAGAATATGTGGCACAGAAAACACCACGAGGGGAGCCAGCACCTGGCCACGAGGGTCCAGGGCGCGCCACCTACCTCGTGGGCCCCATGTGCCCCCTCCACTTATTCATGCACCCACACACTTCTTCTTCCTCCCAAAAAATACTATCCAGCTCAAGCATGAGTTCTAGCTCATCTTGCTGCCGTTTTCGATCTCCTTGCTCAAAGCTCCATTCACAAAACTGTTTGGGGAGATTGTTCCTTTGTATGTGACTCCTCCATTGGTCCAATTAGTTTTTGTTCTAGTGCTTTATTTATTGCAAATTTTTGCTGATGTGGTGACCTTGTTCTTGAGCTTGCATGTCAAATTTCTTTGGTCCCAAGTAGTTCTAATGCATGATATAGTCTCTAGGCACTTGTAGGAGTTGTTGCTATCAATCTTGTTGAGTTTGGTTCACTTTTATTTTGAGTTACTAAAAATTTCAGAAAAATGTATAGGAAAATCTTCCAAGGTGGTTCTTCAAGGAAGCAAGAACCAAGGCTCGTGATGTGTGAGCCAGACGATGAACTACCGAGGAAGCTGAAGTGCAGCCTTGTGAATGGCCGTCAGAAGAATTTATGGTTCAGGCAGGCATTAAGGAGGAATTTGACGCATATGTGCGTAATGCTGACCTCGAGGGCTTCATGCAAGATAAGTGCCCTCAACACCGTTACTTAACAGACACCTTTGTGAGAAGGTTCAAATTTTCATCTTCACGTAATTCTCACACTGTCCTGTTTGATCTTTATGATAAATCTTACACCATGGACTTCGAAGATTTTAATGATGCTTGTAAGCTCCCGCAGCGGGGGCAATATGAGTGATCCTCGCAAATCTGAATATAAAGACTTCCTTGCTAGTATCACTGTGGGGGAATCTAGAGAGATCACACAAGCTACCATATGGAGCATTCATTTTCCTGCTATTCATTACTTTGCTCTCTTTATTGGTAGATGCATAAACGGTAAAGATGAGGCTTGCCATATGTGCATCCCAGATCTTAGTGTTCTTAGGAGTGCTGTATTAGGTGATAGACAATATAACTTGGGAGCTATTGTTGCACGTAGGCTACATCATAATGGTTTATATGGAGATTTCTTCGGTGGGATCTATGCCACTCGCATAGCCCGCCGTCTTGGTGTGCCTATACATGAAAATGATGAACTATTACCGCCTGCTTATTTAGATTATAATGCTATGGTTAGCCATCGATTTATAAAGAGGGATGAACAATCTCTCAAGTATCGACTAATCTTTAACACGCGTCACGCCGTCCATATTAATGTTCCTGCTCCTACCTTGTTTGAATTTTAGGCAAAATGGAGATATATTATAACCAGGGAGGAGGCAAATGAGTATCAGGAGATGATGGAAGCAGCCCGTCTCCAAGCTGCAGCTCAGCAGGCAGTAGCTGCTGCATCTCAGTACAACCCCAACTACAACTTTGGGTATCCGCCAGGCTAATATTGGCCATAGACCAACTTAGGCCAGAAGCCTAAGCTTGGGGGAGTACGTATTTCTCACTAACATTACATTCATATTCACACACTTATTCTAGTCGTCGGTGCTCACACTCTTTCATTGTACCATCCATGCTTAGTTTCAATTATTTTTCTTAGTCTTTTTTCTTGTGTGTTCGAAAAACTTTAAGAAAAAACAAAAAAAAAAATTGTAGCTTTTAGCTAGTTTACTTTCCTTGCCTGTAGTAGTAGTAATTAAAAGAAAACCCCAAAAGATTTCTCATTCTTCTTTTGCTTGTTGGGAGCTTTCCCGTGTAAATAGTTTCTTTTCTTTTCTTTGGAGGTTAAGAGTATAAGACCATGATTATAAATGTTTAGTGGCTCTCATATGCTTTATTGTTGATTTAACCTTGAGCCATATTACCTTGTCTTCTCTCTGGTATTAAATGCTCCCAGATTCCAGCTTAGTCCAATGCACGTGCACTATTATTTTTATCCACACCGTTCGGTCGTGCGAGTGAAAGGCAATAAGGATGATATATGATGAATTGATTGAGATGAGAAAAGCTGGTATGAATTCGACCTCTCTTGTTTTTGTAAATATGATACGTTCCTGATTCAGCCTATTATGAATGAAACATGCTTGCAATGACAATTAGATATCATAGCTGCTTATGCCATGCTTAATTAGCTAGGAGTTTATAATGGTTTATAATGGTTTAGATATTAAAATGGTTGTGATGTGGTATGATGGGGTGGTATCCTCCTTTGAATGATTCAAGTGGTTTGACTTGGCACATGTTCACGCATGTAGTTGAAACAAAATAAACATAGCCTCCATGATATTTATGTTCATGGTGATTTATATCCTACTCATGCTTGCATTCACTATTGATTAATTCTAATGCATGTTCATGACTGTTGTCGCTCTCTAGCTGGTCACTTCCCAGTCTCTTTCTAGCCTTCACCTGTACTAAGCCGGAATACTACTTGTGCATCCACTTCCATAAACCCCAACGTTATTCCACATGAGTCCACCATACCTTCCTATGTGCGGTATTTACCTGCTGTTCCGAGTAAAATTGTATGTGCCAAACTCTAAACCTTCAAATGAAATTCTGTTTTGTATGCTCGAACAGCTCATGTATCAACTAGGGATGTCTGTATCTTCCATGCTAGGTGGGTTATTCTCACGATGAGTGGACTACGCTCATCATTCATGAGAAAATGGCTGGTAACCGAGATGCCCAGTCCCATGCTCAAATCATAATAATTAAACAAAACTCTCCCAGGGCTGTTGCTGGTTTGGACGGTACCCGTTGTTTCGGGCTAGCCGTGGAGTGTGCTTGTTGGTGGTTGGGGGAGTATTAACTTTACCATTCTGTTTGGGAACCGCCTATAATGTGCGTAGCATGGAAGATATCGAGATTCTTGGTTGTTATGTTGACAATGAGAGTATACCGCTCAAAATGTTATTCATCTCTATTTAAAAATCGAGCTCTGGCACCTCTACAAATCCCTGCTTCCCTCTGCGAAGGGCCTATCTATTTACTTTTATGCTGAGTCATCATCCTCTTATCAAAGAGCACCAGTTGGAGAGCACCTCTGTCATTTGCATGTATTGCTATTAATTTACAATGAGTATGATCATGACTGGATCTCTTTTACCATGAATTAGAATGTCTAGTCAGTCCTTAATCTTTAAAGGTGCTCTGCATTTATGTTTTGCGGTCTCAGAAAGGGCTAGCGAGATACCATCTTGTTATATCATATTATGATTGTTTTGAAAAAGTGTTGTCATCCGAGGTTTATTATTATTGCTCGCTAGTTGATTATGCCATTAATATGAGTAGACATGAGACCTAAAAGTTATTGTGAATGTGGTTATTTCATGATCTTTGCTGAAAACTTGAATGCTGGCTTTACATATTTACAACAACAAGAGCAAACAGAGTTTGTCAAAGTTTTTCTTTATCACTTTCAGTTTATCAACTGAATTGCTTGAGGACAAGCAAAGGTTTAAGCTTGGGGGAGTTGATACGTCTCCAACGTATCTACTTTTCCAAACACTTATGCCCTTGTTTTGGACTCTAACTTGCATGATTTGAATGGAACTAACCCGGACTGACGCTGTTTTCAGCAGAATTGCCATGGTGTTGTTTTTGTGCAGAAACAAAAAGTTCTCGGAATGACCTGAAAATCCATGGAGAATTATTTTGGAAAATATAAAAAATATCCGCGGAAAGATCCAGACTAGGGGGCCCACACCCTGTCCACGAGGGTTGGGGGCAGGTCCCCCCCCCCTACCTCGTGGGCCCCCTGTTGCTCCACCGACATACCCCCGGACTCCATATATTCACTTTCGGGGAGGAAAAAATCAGAGAGGAAGAATTATCGCGTTTTACGATACGGAGCCGCCGCCAAGCCCTAATCTCTCTCGGGAGGGCTGATCCGGAGTCCGTTCGGGGCTCCGGAGAGTGGAGATCGTCGCCATCGCCATCATCAACCTTCCTCCATCACCAATTCCATGATGCTCACCGCCGTGTGTGAGTAATTCCATCGTAGGCTTGCTGGACGGTGATGGGTTGGATGGGATCTATCATGTAATCGAGTTAGTCTTGTTAGGGTTTGATCCCTAGTATCCAGTATGTTCTGAGATTGATGTTGCTATGACTTTGCCATGCTTAATGCTTGTCACTAGGTCCCGAGTGCCATGATTTCAGATCTGAACCTATTATATTTTCATGAATATATGTGTTCTTGATCCTATCTTGCAAGTCAATAGTCGCCTACTATGTGTTATGATCCGGCAACCCCAAAGTGACAATAATCGGGACCACTCCCGGTGATGACCGTAGTTTGAGGAGTTCATGTATTCACTATGTGTTAATGCTTTGGTCCGGTACTCTATTAAAAGGAGGCCTTAATATCCCTTAGTTTCCACTAGGACCCTGCTGCCACGGGAGGGTAGGACAAAAGATGTCATGCAAGTTCTTTTCCATAAGCACGTATGACTACATTCGGAATACATGCCTACATTACATTGATGAACTGGAGCTAGTTCTGTGTCACCCTAGGTTATAACTTTTACATCATGAATCGCATCCGACATAATTCTCCTTCACCGATCCAATGCCTACGAGCTTTTCACATATTGCTTGTTGCTTATTTACTTTTCCGCTGCTACTGTTACAAAAACTACAAAACACTACCATTATATTTATTGTTGTTACCACTATTTCCATATTACTTTGCTATTAAACTACCTTGCTGCAGATACTAAGTTTCCAGGTGTGGTTGAATTGACAACTCAGCTGCTAATACTTGAGAGTATTCTTTGGCTCCCCTTGTGTCGAATCAATAAATTTGGGTTGAATACTTTACCCTTGAAAACTGTTGCGATCCCCTACACTCGTGGGTTATCAGCAACGCCTGAGTGGCTGCCTGATGCCCAGACGGCGGCGCGGTGACTTGGCGGCGGCCAAGTGGCGGCGGGGGAGTGGTCGGGCACGGAAATGGAGGAGGTTGGCGGCGGCTGCGAGGTGGTAGGAGGTAGGGGCTAGGGTTAGGTCTAGGTAGCCCATTTTTGGAAGGGAGGGGGTATAAATAAGGTAGGTGGCTAGGTTTAGGGGGTTTTGGGGCCGTTTCGGACCCTCGGATGCCGATCGGACGGCTCCGGGTGCGAGAGGAGTTAGGAGAGGCCTAGTGGGCTGTGTAAAGAGGAGGTGGGCTGCGAGGAGACAAGAGAAGAGAGACCCGCAGAGGTTTTCGGAGACCGAAAACGTCCGACGAATTAACCGGCGACTAGTGCCGTTATAGTTATCCGTTGGGCTATCAAACCGACTCCGAATGCGACGAAATTTGACAGACGGTCTACCTACACTAAAATAAGACCACACGCCAAGTTTCATCCCATTCCGAGAACATTTCCCGGCCACTCATAAAATAAATATTCAGAGGTACCGCGGGCACGTGCGAGTGTCTCTGGGCTCAGAACGGGCAACAGAGAGGTCGGCGGACTTGGACGGATGCAAGTTTTGAAAACATGAGGATGCAATGCACATGATGACATGGCAAGATGCAACACGCAAGCAGATGACATGGCAACGATAGCGAATAACTGGCTGACACCTGGCGCACCGGTCTCAGGGTGTCACACACGTGCCTGTGACTCTGGAGTTTGCATCCGTGACGTAGGCGGAACGGGCACTAGAACCCATCGCTGCCCGCGCAGAGCAGCGGCTGGAGGTGGGGATGCCGTCGGGTGGGAGGAGCAGATCCGCGCGCGGGGGCTGGGAGGGCTGACGTTGCGTCAACGTGCGGCAGTTGGCGTCGCACCGGGCCCTGAGCTGCCGCCCGTATTGACTCGCGAGCGCTTGAGCGCGATACGGAGCGCCAGATCCTCCTCGTCCCCGGAGCTGCCGTCGAAGTGGCTGCCGGTACTGGACATGCTCGTTGACGGTAGGGATTGGACGGATTGGGAAATGAGAGCATCGGGGAGCGGAGCGGAGTGAGCCAGGGTTTCTTCCTGACGAGGGTTTTGTGGGGTCGTAGTGGACCAGCGGTGGGCCGAACTGACATGGCGGACGCGCCCGGGCGTGCCCGGGCCGCCTCATATCCGCATTATATTTGGGACGGATACGAGGGGTGCCGGTCAGTGACCGGACAACCTGTCCGAATGTTTGAGACGGATATAGGGCGACCGACTGTTAGATGCTCTAACTATTTTTTTTCCTCATCAATCGCACATGTGTTACTTCTGTTAAAGGACCAACTAATCCTGGCAAAGTCAGGTGGCTGAGGAACCGAGCAGTGGCCCCACCGTGCAGTGGGACAGCAAGAGAACCGCCCGGATCCGATCCAACCACTCCAACACAAGCCGCCCCCGCCGTCGTCAGTCCCGGCTCCGATCTCCCCTCCCCTCCCCTCCCTCACTCAAACACGGCGCGCGCGTGCACAGCAGCCAGAGCCGCGGCGGATCCGGAGGCCTCAGCGGCCTCGGCCCAAAGCCAGCAGCCGGCCGCGCCGCTCGCCGCCCGCCGCCGACCACACAGCTAGGCACCACACCGGCAGATCCAGATCCAGCGCGCCCCGGGCGGGCGGGCGGCAGCGCGCGCGCATGGCGGGGGCGGTGTCGGCGCTGTTCCTGCTCGACATCAAGGGCCGCGTCCTCGTCTGGCGCGACTACCGCGGCGACGTCACCGCGCTCCAGGCCGAGCGCTTCTTCACCAAGCTGCTCGACAAGGAGGTCCGTGCGCCCGTCCTCCCTCCCTCCCTCTCCTCTCAGATCCGTTCAGCATCGAATTGCGGTCTGAGCTCTGCCCTGCTTCCGCTTCCCGTGATCACCAGGGCGACGCGGAGGTCCACTCGCCCGTCGTCCACGACGGCGCCGGCGTCTCCTACACCTTCATCCAGCACAACAACGTCTTCCTCCTCACCGCCGCCCGCCAGAACTGCAATGCCGCCAGCATCCTGCTCTTCCTCCACCGCCTCGTCGATGTATGTGCGCCGCCATTTTCACTGCAGCGAGCAGTGCTTCTCTTCAGCATTGCGAGCAGGTAGTAGCGACGGCGTTCTGCTCATGTGATTTGTGTGTGGGCGCAGGTGTTCAAGCACTACTTTGAGGAGCTGGAGGAGGAATCTCTGAGGGACAACTTCGTCGTCGTGGTATGTGGTGCGTTTCTGTGTTACATGAGCTGGGTTTGGTTCAGTTTGAGTTGCTGCCACTGATGTTGGAGGGGCTTATGGACGCCCTTTGTTCTGCGCAGTATGAGTTACTTGATGAGATGATGGACTTCGGGTACCCACAATACACCGAGGCGACGATCCTGAGCGAGTTCATTAAGACCGATGCATACAGGATGGAGGTCACACAGAGGCCACCCATGGCTGTGACGAACGCCGTGTCATGGCGGAGCGAGGGGATTCGATACAAGAAGAATGAAGTGCGATACATTACACCTCTGTCCCTGTTTACTCTGCTTCACTTTGATGGTTATGTGATGGGAAATTGTTGGCTTGTGTATCGCAGGTGTTCTTGGATGTGGTTGAGAGTGTCAACATTCTTGTCAATAGCAACGGGCAGATCGTGAGATCCGACATCATCGGCGCGCTGAAGATGCGGACATTTCTGAGGTAACTCCATGATATCATTCCCATAGTCATACAACAAATTCACTCTATGCTTGTAACTCAACTGCTTGTAGTAATGAATTTAATATGAATCACATCCATGTAGCTCTGTGAAGATGTAGCTAGATTATATTATCCAACACATCCCTGTGACCTTTAAAATTAGTAGTTGTGTAGTAGCAGTTCAAACAAATTGACAGTGAGGAATAAAGACTAATAAAGTGTATACATACCCTGCCAACTATAACATATGTATCACAAGTGTGTCTTGACTCTTGAACAAGCAGAGTTTACTTAGTTCTCTTACAGATAATATCATCAACTTGTACCCGATAAATGAACTGGATTATGTAAGTTACAAATGATAATTGAACTTTGACTCGAACCAGCTGGTTTCAACTTCTGGTCTTTCGGGTTAACGGGTCCAAATATTATCCGACTATGTTTTCCCGGTATATCCTGTGGGATATATTCATCATGGCTGATATGCATGTATTTGTAACAGTGGAATGCCCGAGTGTAAACTTGGGTTGAATGATAGAGTTCTTTTGGAAGCTCAAGGCCGAGCAACTAAAGGAAAAGCAATAGATCTGGATGATATCAAATTTCATCAGTAAGATTACATGGTTTCTATTTTTTTTTATCATAGTAGTCACTTTAGGGTTTATATTGACATTGATCAACCCTTTTTTAGGTGTGTTCGGTTGACCAGATTTGAGAATGATAGGACTATATCATTCGTCCCTCCAGATGGAGCTTTTGATCTAATGACTTACAGACTCACCACACAGGTTTGTCCTTTGTTTTTTACAACCAGGAACCATATGGTGACGTATGAGATGCCAAGTCCTGGCACACACTTGACATTAGTGCATGAAACATCTTGCTTTGGTCCCTCGTGCAGGTGAAGCCTCTGATCTGGGTAGAAGCACAAGTTGAGAAGCATTCAAGAAGCCGGATAGAGATCATGGTGAAGGCAAGGAGCCAGTTCAAGGAAAGAAGGTGCCTGTTTCTAACAATAATAATGTGCCTATGGTGGCATGAATGACCAACTTACATAGCATTTGTTTTTCTCATTTCCAGCACCGGAACAAATGTAGAAATTGAAGTACCTGTGCCCTATGATGCCACAAACCCAAATATAAGGACTTCAATGGGTTCTGCGGCATATGCCCCCGAGAGAGACGCAATGGTCTGGAAAATTAAATCATTTCCTGGTGGCAAGGTAGGTCCTGATTTAGTCCCATATGAACACTTTGGCTTCCATGTTATTCTTTGCTGTATTGCTCTAACTCCCTGGACCTTCTAAAATATCAGGAATATATGTGTAGAGCAGAATTTAGTCTTCCCAGCATAACCTCGGAAGAAGCAACCCCTGAAAAGAAGGCTCCAATACGTGTGAAATTTGAGATACCATATTTTACTGTTTCAGGCATTCAGGTACTCCATCAGCTTTTGTTGTAGATCTGTTAACAGTTAGCTGCCTCACAACTTTCTCTGGCAGCCTTGTGTCCTGCTCATATACCATGTTATACCTTTGCAGGTTCGTTATCTGAAAGTCATCGAGAAAAGTGGATACCAGGCCCTCCCTTGGGTTAGGTACATCACGATGGCCGGTGAATATGAGCTGAGGCTTATCTGATCTCTGCTCTAGCTGCTCGAACAATCGAGCAGTTTGTTAGAGTCTGAGGAGGCGAGGAGCACATGTAGTGCTGCACCTGAATTACCGCGGCAGGATAGATGGCATTTACCGGCAGGTTGGGGGCTCTTCTCCCTAAAGCTCCACCCTTCCATCATGCAGAGTTTTCTTAGTGGTTTTTACCCATGTTTGCTGTAAGTTATCGTCCATCGGTACAGTTACCTAATTGAATTCTTGTTTTCAATTTCTTTCCTGGTTGATATCACCTGTATCATATTGGTTTATTTACCCTATTGATTGATGTCACTCACAAGCTTGGGCCCTGTTTCTAATGCTACTATTTTCCTTCCAAGCTATTTTGATTGGAGGTGTATTACCCTCGGATACCTAGTATACATGAGTAAAAAAATTTGTTGGGTGCATGTCTACTCTGTATTCCCTGTGGAGCATCTGGACTGTATTGACCTCTCTTACCAGTGTGAATGTATGATGACCTGTGGTGCAGACTCCAGCAAGTCTTCTACAAAGAAATCTTGAACTTAAGCGAGCAATCTGAAACAGTCATGAGTTTAGGAGGTCTGGTGACGGTTGTCATCATGATTTTCGCGGAATTTCTTAGTGCCATTGGTGAGGGTTGTCATCATGATGACGCGTTTGCGTATGTGACAACAAATGTTCCTTATGGGATGAATGTATTGGTTAATGAATCACCAGCTCATTGTTCGTGAAGAACATTTCTAGCACAATATGGGTAGCTGCACAAAATTTGGTGATCTGATCTCCCAAACTGAAACACAACATGAGGTGTTGAGGCGGGCACATGGGGTGGGCAAATTTGATAATTTGCCATCCCTTACTTTGCCTTTTGATAATTTGCCACCCCCCTGAGAATGACAGGTGGGGCCGGGTCCACCCGTCGTTGAGACAACCCGGGGCAAATCATCAAATGGCAAAGTAAGAGGTGGCAAATAATCAAATTCCCCCATGGGGTGTTGCACACCAACCAGCAGCGCAAATCAAAATCAAGGGCGACCTATCATCACCATGCTACCGAAACTCGATGAAATGAGAGAAACAAATCTCATAGAGGCTAGTTGGAAAAATGTCGATTTATTGGTAGAATTTTGGTGTTTTAAACTTGTTCAAACAGGCCCGGAGCGGTGGAGATCTCGTCGTCCCCAAGGGTCCTTGGTATTGGTCAAGACAAAGTATAGCAATGCAAGACCATGTAAATCGTGTGATCTTTCCCATTCCACCAACAAATGTGGAATGTTATTTTAGTAAACTAAATCAATTATGGATTGCGATGCTATTTTCTGTCCGAATGTATATTGTGGCATTTCATAAGAGATCATCAAAAAGAAAAAGAAAAACCACATAAAGAAAGATGTCATGTAACTTGATGGACCTTGTAAGTCATGAAGTCATAAGACATTTCCCAACACAAAGAAGGAAAACCAAATAGAGTAACATTTGATTGAGATGAAATGAAATGATTTAAATTAATGAGGTCAACCTGCTTGCCGTGTTAGCATACTTGTACACTAGCACTACAAACTCCCTCAAACCTTGATCACATAGTAGTATAGATAGCATCAAGTGCATGCATACGGCATGCAGCACACCACACCACACCACACCCTTCACACATCATCAAGAGTCCATGCATACGTCGCGTGTTTCCATGGATGGATGGATCCGCTCAGGCTCAGAGCTTCTTGATCTTGTTGGCGAGGCCGAGGGCGACGGAGACCATCTGGGCGAGGTGGCGCTGCATGACCTCGTAGGGCGACTTGACGTCGCGCTCCTCGTACCAGTTGTCGCAGTCGCCGGCGTAGGTGCTGGCCGCCGTCATCTTGGTCACCAGGCTCTCGCCGGTGACGCCGGGCTTCTGCATCGCCCGGCTCACCCCCTCCAGCGCGTCCACCAGGTCGTCGTAGTTCTGCTCGCACGACCCCAGGATGGACGCCATCGGGTTGCCGGTGCCGGACGCCAGCTTGGCCGCGTCGAACGTCACCTTGGCCGCCCGCGCCCGCCCCAGCGCCACCCGCACCGCCGTCTCCAGCAGCGCCCGCGGCGTCGTCACCCCGGGCAGGTGCAGCAGCGTGTGGCACACCCTCTGGTACGCCTCCAGCTGGTCGCACGCCTGCAGCGCCCCCGGCGCCGCGCCCGCGGTGTCCGCCGCCGCGCCGCCGATCAGCTTGCGCCCTTCCGAGAAGATGAAGTCCTTCTTCGGGACCGACACCTTGCTCTCCGAGACGGCGAGCCTCATCTTCGGGATGGCGATCTTGCTCATCAGCGGGATGCTGACCTTCTGCGACACGGCGAGCCTGCTCTTCGGGACGGCGAGCTTGCTCATCAGCGGGATGCTGACCTTGCTCTGCGAGACGGCGAGCCTCATCTTCGGGACGGCGAGCTTGCTCATCAGCGGGATGGAGACCTTGCTCTCCGAGACGGCGAGCCTCATCTTCGGGACGGCGAGCTTGCTCATCAGCGGGATGGAGACCTTGCTCTGCGTGACGTCGAGCTTGCTGCCCCGGGCGGAGGCGTGGTCGGCGGCCGCCGCGTCGTGCCTCGCGACGGAGAGCTTGCTGCCCCCGGCGAAGATGTGGTCGGTCGCCGTGCCCTGCTTGGCGACGTGGAGCTTTATGCCCCGGGCGAAGATGAAGTCCTTGGTGATGGCGTCGCCGTTGTGGGGCTGGCCGGCCTCGGCGGCACCGGAAACAATGAAGAAGGCGACGGCGGCGAGGAGGAGGGCGGTGGTGGCGGAGAGCCGCGCCATGTTTCTTGCTCCTTTCGGTCTCTTGTCGACCGCCCTCGGCGAGAGTTTATTTATCGGTGCGCGCGCGGGGAGGGCAGGCCAAATTAAGAGCGAGAGAGAGCAGGAGGGAGGCGACGGCTCGGCGGGAGGATGCTGCAGGTTGATGGCCCCTGCATCCCGTGTGTGTCGAAGTTATATAGGAAGGATGGGCAATTTAACCTCGGAGGAGAGCTGGGCGTGCATGACCATGGCCTTTTACAGGTCTATATGGTGTGTTGCGCGCCATGGGCTCGCCATGGTTTTCGGACGTCCAAACTTAGCTAGGAGGCGATGCCTTTTGCTTCGAGGAAAATTGCTTGGTGTGCAGGCACTCCGCGTGGCTCTCTCCAACAAATCCATGGATGCAATGCAGCAACATATCTCGATGAGAAGCATTATTATTGCCTAGGTTCTTGTTTTTCTCTGACATATGTTACATATCTATAGTACACATATAGTCAGTCCCAACTCCTCACCATTACCTTCCCGTATCCATGCATGTCTATTAATTCACGGCCTAGTTTTGTGTTAATGGCGGCTGGTTTGGCAAGCTTTGTATCTTACCTCAATGTCCTCGTGAATTCAGACAACAACCTCACACACAAATGGCAATGCTTGAGTTACACGACTCATGGAGCGGAGGGAGTAGAGGGCTTAATGAGAAAAATATATTCTAGAGGGAGATAGCTGCAGTTAAATTGACTGAATCGGTGTATCCCCAAATCATATTGTTGTCCGGAAATTACGCTGCTATGTTCTTGCATATGTTGTGAAACAGTGCAAGTATGTGTTCAAGCTTTTTTTATCAATAGCTTTAAGTTTTCTTTATACTCCCTCTGGTCCTTTTTACTCCGCGTATAGGTTTTTGTCAAGTCAAACATTGCAAAGTTTGACCAATTTATCTTATAAAATATCAACGTCTACAGTATCAAATATATTTACTCTGAAACTACATTTCATAACAAATCTAACAATATTGATTTGATATTGTGAATGTTGATACTCTTTTCTATATCATTGGTCAAAATAGAGATACCTTGATTTTGAACAAAATTTGTATGCAGACTAAAAAGGACCGGAGGGAGTACTTTTGGATGATAGCAACGCCCTTCAATCATTCACCTTAGAGCATCTACAACCACATATGATAAATCTGGGCCCTCCAACACCCGCGGACGCGCCAGGATGCACTCGCGCAAAACTGACTCGGAACTCCTCAAATCGCGTCGTCCACATCCGTGTCTCTCATATCCGACCCCTATAATATCCATACTATATCATGCAACGTTGATCAAGCTACGTAGATCAGCTGACCGGACATAGAAATAGCACAATAGTTCATCAAAAGATCCACCAAAGTTCACATAAACGACGGACACCTTTATACTACATCTAAAACTTGGAATTAAAATCAACTTCACCACTTCCGGCCCGGCCCTTTCCCCTTCTGCTCGCCGACGTAGCTGTAGCCATCGGCTGTTGGTGGAGGATCGCCCGATTCATCGGAGGAGGAGCCGTGGTCGTCGATGACGAGGCCCTTGAGGCGCTGGACGGCCCGGTCCTGCTGGCACGTGAGCTTGGCTAGCCGATTCGCCTCCGTCGCCTTCTCCAACGCCTCCCGCTCGAACTGCTCGATGGCAAGCCGGAGAGCATCCGCGTTCTTCCGGCGGAGCCGCCGAGCGTCCCTCTCCGCCGTCGTAAGCGACCAGCGGTAGACCTACGCGAGGATCCGCTCGTACTCGCCAGGCTTCGCCGGTAACCAACGCCGGCGGTAAACAGAGCTCTCCACAACATTCCTCTCCCTTGCCCGCTACCTCTCACGGCGGGCGACGCGCGCCTCCGACTTAGGCGTGCACGTTGCGGGGCGGGCACAAGCACCCACCGCTGCTCACGAGGGGGAGGAGCAGCCGACTGGGCGAGGGGACATCATGGGGGAGCAGCGGCCGGCGGGGCGAGGGGACGTCGTGGGGGAGCACTAGTGCAGAACCGAGATATAGCACCGGTTCGGAAGGCCCTTTAGTGTCGATTCTGTAATGGCACTAAAGGGTGAGGACTAAAGGTCTCCCCCTTTAGTATCGGTTCAACACGAACCGCCACTAAAGGGCCACCACGTGGCACGAGCCAGCGCCGGGGGCGGGGATCTCTTTGTCATTTGCTGGTATTTTACGATACTATATATATATATATATATATATATATATATATATATATATATATATATATATATATATATATATATATATATATATATATATACTCCCATCCTCAATATACCTCATATACGCATTAATTATACCTCTATATCATTCTCAATATACTTCATTAAATATTGTAAGATACACCAATACGAGTTTTGTTGAAAAAAATATCATCTGCGATGTACTTTTTGTAATATACATTTTTCACGTACAAACACATCAGTATATACGTAAACATTTAAAATATGTAGACTCGCATGAATTTTTTCATGAAAATCATTTGGGGTATCTAATAATTGCTAATGAAGTATTTTAAAAATAATAAAAAGGTATAAAAGATTCATCTATATGGTATATGAGGAGCAAGAGTACGTACTCTCAGGAGTACACAACCATTTTCCTATATATATATATATATATATATATATATATATATATATATATATATATATATATATATATATATATATATATATATATATATATATATATATATATAGGTAAACTGTTTGGGGCACCTAGGTGCCCAGGCACCTAGGCCCGTTATGGCAAGTACTATTCACTAGTGCATGGTGTATAAGGGCATGTACAATGGTTCTAGCTTAAGGATGCCACGTAAGATAAATGATGAGGTGGAGGAGAGAGAAATCATAAGAGAAGGCTTGTCTTAGCTTATTTAAGCAAAGACAAGAGATGATAGCTTAGCACAATTTGTCTCACCATGTTTTTAGGAATAACTAATTATTGAAGATAAGGCTAAGAGATGACCCATTGTAGACTTGTTTTTTTGTCATCTCTAATTTACATGCAGAACTTAAGATAAGACTATCTTAGCAACCATTGTACATGCCCTAATTAACAAACTAATGACCTTCCACGTTTTCTTTGCATGTATTAGTATCCTAAATAGTCACTGATTCCTTTCTATAACAAAAATACTATGAACACTTATACTTGGGTACGTATATATACACATGTACCTAAGATACCCACGTGTATATGTTATTGAACTGCGATACCAGTTAGTGGGTATCATACATTTTAATAACTATATGTTGATATTATAGCCAATGAAAATATACACATAGATATACCTCAACGCGAATATACAAATAAATATGTACGTGTTGTGTTATACCCAATAAAAATATAAACATAAATATACATACCTTGATGTGATTTTTTATACACCCATCAATGTCGTATTTTTTTTAAGCGATATATGTACTTGGATACCCACGTGTACATTTTTATGCCGTGATACTAGTTAATGGCATTATACCTAATGAAAATATATGCGTGTTGATGTTATACTCGATGAAAATACATACATATTGGTGTTATACCCAAAGAAAATATGTACATGTTGGCGTACGTGCTAAAAAAATATACGTGGTATTTTTCAAATTAATTATTATGTACATGTCATACGTGCCAACGACTATGATAAATAATTAATTACAGTTTCCAATTACGGAGGGACAAATAATAACACGTATTAATTAGGCAACCTTTATTACTTTCCATAGAATTGCCGCCATGCAAACAAATAGGAAAGTAATAATGCAGATATGCATGCAATATCTATACCCATATTAACAACGAGATCAAGTATGATCCAACGACATTTAGGTAAGGAGCCTGGGCACCTAGGTGTCCCAAACTACCGTCACATCATCTCACCAACATCCGCGGACACGATCCCGCCTGGCAGCCCCGATCGAACCGCACCGTTTCGCTTCTCCCGCGCACGATCCCGCCTAGCAGTTCCGCTTCTCCCCCGCGTGCGATCGTGCGATCATTTTTTTCTCTTCGGGCGAAAAAATTAGCGTTTAGTGGGGTACGATCCCTCAACCAACAGGTTCTCATGTAGGCTGAGTACCACTGGGATAATTCCATTCGCATGTGCACAAGACGATTAGCTAAGTATTCAGGTTGTCAGAGTCCAGATGGATCCAAACCAAGATTTGATCCATCTCATGCTCGCATAAATAGAAGAGACCTCACTTCAAGGTTACATTGGCGAGTGACACAACAATGGCCACGGCAGCGCCGAGGTGTGCCTAGGACTAGAAACCCCCTCCCATCCCCTTGGACTCGTCACCAATGGCGGCCCAGCCGAGCCACCCTGCTATCTGATGATTTTTGGTTCATCCGGGTTGTCACGTAAGTGTCTTACTATTACCAAGAGATGCCACAAGTTCAGCAAGTCCATCTTGACCACATTTCCTGTTGGTTGAGACCCTCACAATCTCTCTCACTCTCCAATTTCAGTGGACACACACGCAGTGTTTCAAATAGACGCCTGCTTTATTTTGGTTCTGGGCAACACATGCCCTTTTTTCAGTACAATGAATGCCTGAATTCTGTTTCCAATGAGTGCTAGTATTTTGGCTGCTATCTACCTGTTGCGTGCTTTATTAGTTTACAAATTCCATGTCCTTGCTCCTTCATGCTACTGCTATCTGCTGCTATAATTTTCGTGGATTTTGCTCCCAATCTTTCTTTCTTGGTAAGAAAAAAGAAAAGGTAGATTCCAAAAGAATGATCTTTTGTCGGGTAGGTATCTCTCTCACTTGCAGTAATCTGCCCCTTGAAAATGTTCCTTGCACTGATCCTGATAACGTAGGTACCATCACCACAGTAATTTTGACCCTAAAATTTTTTGTTGAAAAATATAAGTCCGGTAATTTTCTCAGTAAATAGTTGGTAATATACGCAATACAAGCTAGATAACTTACTACCTTCGATAAATTTCGTGTAAATAGCACGATAATATACGCATCATAGGTTTGATAACTTATGTCTAAAATACCGCAATAATTTTTTGTTGGATGGAAAAAAGTTGTTGTAAACATACAATGGTAAATTTTTTGTACACAACATGGTAATTGAAGTACTGCAGACTTGTTAAACAGCGTACAAAGACCATCCTTTTGACCTTGGGAAAAAAATTGTTCAAACATACACTTGCTATTTTTTTTAAACATGGTAGTATAAGCAGCTCATAACCGATAGCTTACATACAAACACCATGATAACTTTTGCCCTAGGAAAAGGTTGAAAAATATACCCTCACTAACTTATTTGTACATAGTATGGTAATATACAACTCAAAGACCTGATAACTTATGTCCAAACACCTCAGTAATTTTAACTAGGAGAATAATTATTGCAAATTGCCTCAACAGCTTGCAAATAACACGGTAATGTACGTCCAAACACCGTGGTAATTTTGGATAGGGAAAAGCTTTACAGAATACTCGCGGTAATTTCTTTGTAAATAACATGGTAATTTAGGCCTTGCAAACATGATAATTTACTTACAAACACTACAGTAATTTTGACTAGGTGAAATTTATTGGGAAAATAACCCCTGATAATTTCTATGTAAATAGAATGGTAATTCACATACCACAGACATGATAAATTACGTACAAACACCGTGTTAATTTTTTACTTGAAAAAGATGTTGAAACATACCCCGATAAATTGTGTGTAAATGACACAGTAATATACGCACCACAATCGTGTTAATATTCGTACAAACACCACAGTAATGTTTGAACCAGGGAAAAAATTGTTGAAAACATATCCCTGATAACCTTTGTGTAAATAGTACGAACATCATGCAGATCTGATAATTTACTCCTGCAAATCTGATAACTTGTGTATGAACGTCATGGTAACTTTTATGATCTGTGGGTATACAAATTGTTGAAAACATACACACAATACCTTATATGTACCTAGCATGATGATTTACACACTGCAAACATGATAACTTTGCTACAAAACACCATAATAAATTTGCCCAAGTGATTATTTTATGAACACACGATAACTTCTGTCTAAATAACGTGATAATTTACTCATCGCAGATCTAATTACTTACATACAAACATCATGGTAACATTGATCGGGGGCCGGTTGTTGAAAAATACACCCTCGATAACTTATCTGCAAATATCATGGTAATATATGAAGCCCATACCTGATAATTTAAGTACAAACATGAAAAAAAGCTATTGAGAAACATACCCCAAAAACTTGAGTGGGAAAAGCATGGCAACATTAAAACCTCGTACCTGATAACTTACATGCAAATATCATGATATTTTGCATCTGAAAAGGAGTGAAGAGGACGCCCGGGTTTGTGAACCGCATGAAACGTGTAGAAAAAATGATAGAACTAGGGCGCATTGTTCTAAACCCGTACAAGTGAGGCTGCCGTACGGATTTTCAGTTACTAATCACTGCCTTATTTTGTTTATTCTCGCCTCAGGAAGATACAACTAGCATGTAAGTTGTATGTAATCAGTTAAGTGGGCTAGCGCAATTGGATGTTGCAGCTTAGTTTCGTATGAGAGGGTATGGGTTCGAATCCCCTTCAACGCCATTTTTTTGCGTATTTTAAACTACAGGCCCGAAAAAAACTGGAGAAGATGGGGTCGAAGGAGGGCGGTCGCTCAGGAGGAGGTCGGATCGAAGGGAGATAGTGGTGTGGTACTTTTAGTAATCTGGCACACATGTGCCAAATATCACAGTCCATATATAAATAGAATTTCTCGCAGAACTGATCATATATATACATACATCATCGAATGTCTCACACCATTCACATATATGAAGGAAATATGCCCTAGAGGCAATAATAAAATATGTTATTTGTATTTCCTTATATCATGATGCTACTTCTTGAGCTTGCGTTGTATTCCCTCGAACATGAAAGGAAGATGCATCACAGTAGCGTAAGTATTTCCCCCAGTTTTTGAGAACCAAGGTATCAATCTAGTAGGAGACCACGCGCGAGTCCCTCGCACCTGCACAAACAAATAAGAACTTCGCAGCCAACGTGATAAGGGGCTGTCAATCCCTTTATGGTCACTTACGAAAGTGAGATTTGATAGAGATGATAGTTTGATATTTTTGGTATTTTTAATTATAAGAACAGAAAGTAAAAGCGGAAAAGTAAAGTAGATTGTAGATTGATATGTTGAGAATAGTCCCGGGGGCCATAGTGTTCTCTAGTGGCTTCTCTCATGATAGCGATAGTCTACGGCTGGTAAACAAATTACTGTCGAGCAATTGATAGAAAAGCGAATAATTATGAAACTATCTAGGCATGATCATTATATATATGCATCACGTCCGAGACAAGTAGACCGAAACGATTCTGCATCTACTACTATTACTCCACACATCGACCGCTATCCAACATGCATCTAGTGTATTGAGTTCATAAGAACAGAGTAACGCCTTAAGCAAGATGACATGATGTAGAGGGATAAACTCAAACTTAGTGATATAAACCCCATATTTTTATCCTCGATGGCAACAATACAATACGTGCCTTGCTGTCCCTACTGTCACTGGGAAAGGACACCGCAAGATTAAACCCAAAGCCAAGCACTTCTCCCATTGCAAGAACTATAGATCTAGTAGGCCAAACCAAACCAATAATTCGAAGAGACTTGCAAGGATATTATGAGCACACATAAAGAGTTCAGAGAAGGACCAAATATTTCTCGTAGATAATCTTGATCATAAACTCAGAATTCATCGGATCTCGACAAACACACCGCAAAAAGAGATTACATCGAATAGATCTCCTCGAAGACTGAGGAGAACTTTGTGTTGAGATCCAAAGAGAGAGAAGAAGCCATCTAGATACTAGCCATGGACCCGAAGGTCTGTGGTAAACTACTCATAACTCATGGTGAAGCGATGATGATGATGTAGAAGCGCTCCCTGGAAGATCCCCCCTCCGGCAGAGCTCCGGAACAGGCCCCAAGATGGGATCTCACGGGAACAGAAGGTTACGACGGTGGAACTAGGGTTTTCTCTGTTGTTCTGATGGTTTCGGGGTACGTGGGTATATATAGGAGGAAGGAGGGCACCGGGGGCCAGACGTGGGGCCCACGAGGCAGGGGGCGCGCCCTAGGGGGGGCGCCCCCACCCTCATGGGCACCACATAAGCCCTACTCCATGGTTCTCAAGTCTTCCGTGCGTGATTTTCTCCAAAAATATCTCTCCCGAAGGTTTCATTCCATTTGGACTCCGTTTGATATCCCTTTTCTGTAAAACCCCGAAACAGGCAAAAAACAGCAATCTAGACTGGGCCTTTGGGTTAGTAGGTTAGTCCCAAAAATAATATAGAAGTGTATGACAAAGCCCATTAAACATCCAAAACATCATAAATAATAGCATGGAACAATAAAAAATTATAGATACGTTGGAGACGTATCAAACATCCCCAAGCTTAATTCTTGCTCGTCCTCGAGTAGGTAAATGATAAAAACTGAATTTTTGATGTGGAATGCTAACCAACATAGTTTTTCAATGTAATTCTCTTGATTGTGGCATGAATGTTCAGATCTGAAAGATTCAAGACAAAAGTCTATATTGACATAAGAAATAATAATACTTCAAGCATACTAACAAAGCAATCATGTCTTCTCAAAATACTATGGCTAAAGAAAGTTATTCCTACAAAATCATATAGTCTGGCTATGATCCCTCTTCATCACACAAAATATTCATATCATGCACAACCCCGATTTCAGCCAAGCACTTGTTTTCATACTCTATTCTTTCAAACCTTTCAACTTTCACGCAATACATGAGCGTGAGCCATGGACATAGCACTATGGGTGGAATAGAGAGGTGGTTGTGGAGAAGACAAAAAGGAGGGAGATAGTCTCACATCGACTAGGCATATCAACGGGCTATGGAGATGCCCATCAATAGATATCAATGTGAGTGAGTAGGGATTGCCATGCAACGGATGCACTAAAGCTAAAAATGTATGAAAGCTCAACAAAAGAAACTAGTGGGTGTGCATCCAACTTGCTTGCTCATGAAGACCTAGGGCATTTGAGGAAGCCCATCGTTGGAATATACAAGCCAAGTTCTATAACGAAAATTCCCACTAGTATATGAAAGTGACTAAACATGAGACTCTCTATCATGAAGAACATGGTGCTACTTTGAAGCACAAGTGTGGAAAAAGATAGTAGCAATTGTCCCTTTTTCTTTTTCTTTTTCTTTTTTTGGGCCTTTTTTTTCTTTGGCCTTTTTTTTTCAGAGAGGGGCTTTATTGATTTAGCCTTTCCTCACGTGGGACAATGCTCTAATAATGATGATCATCACACTTTCATTGAATTACAACTCGATATTACAACTCGATACTAGAACAAAGTATGACTCTATATGAATGCCTCCGGCGGTGTACGGGGATGTGCAATGAATTAAGAGTGACATGTATGAAAAATTATGCAAGGTGGCTCTGCCACAAATACGTTTTCAACTACATGATCATGCATGGCAATATGACAATATGAAGCGTGTCATATGAACAGAACAGTGGAAAGTTGCATGGCAATATATCTCAGAATGGCTATGGAAATGCCATGATAGGTATGTATGGTGGATGTTTTGAGGAATATATATGGTGGATGTTTTGAGAAATGATATATAGTGGGTGTATGGTACCGGCGAAAGTTGCGTGGTACAAGAGAGGCTAGCAATGGTGGAAGGGTGAGAGTGCGTATAATCCATGGACTCAATATTAGTCATAAAGAACTCATATACTTATTGCAAAAATCTACGAGTCATCAAAACAAAGAAATCAACGCATGCTCCTAGGGGGGAGGTTGGTAGGAGTTAACCATCGCGCGCACCGACCTCCACACAAAGCTTGACACTTTACAAATACCTCATGCTCTAACTTCGTCACATAGCGGTTCACCATACGTGCATGCTACGGGAATCACTAACCTTAACACAAGTATTTCTCAATTTCATAATAACTCCACTAGCATGACTCTAATATCACTATCCTCATATCTCAAAACAATTATCAAGCATCCAACTTCTCATCATATTCAATGCACTTAGTGTTGAAGTTGTTACTACATTGATATTGGATGTCTATCATGTGAAGACTAGTTTTATAGCCTAAGAACATTACCATGCTGTTTTAATAGACTCTCAAAAGGATACACGTGAGGCATGAGAGTTCAACAATTTCTTAAAAATATTATCACCACCGTGCTCTAAAAGATATAAGTGAAGCACTAGAGCAAAAACTATTCAACTCAAAAGATATAAGTGAAGCACATAGAGTGTTCTATCAATTCCTAGGCCATATTTAACTCTCTCAAATAGGTGTGTCCAGCAAGGATAGTTGTGGCAAACTAACAAGCAAAGACTGAAATTATACAAGACACTCCAAGTAAAACACATATCATGTGGTGAATAAAAATATAGCTCCGAGTATAGTTACCGATGGATAAAGACGAAAGAGGGGATGCTTTCCCGGGGCATCCCCAAGCTTAGGCTTTTGGTTGTACTTGAATTTTACCTTGGGGTGCCATGGGCATCCCCAAGCTTAGTCTCTTGCCACTCTTTGTTCCATAGTCCATCAAAGCAATACTCAAAACATGAAAACTTCACAACACAAAACTTAGACAAAAATCTCGTGAGCTCCGTTAGTATAAGAAAGCAAACCACTACTCAAAGGTGCTGCAATGAATTCATTCTTTGTTTATATTGGTGTTAAACCTACTGTATGCCAACTTCTCTACGATTCATACTTCCCAATACTACTCATAGATGCATTGAAATAAGCAAACAACACACGAAAACAGAATCTGTCAAAAACAGAACAGTCTGTAGTAATGTGCAGGTTTCGCATACTTCTGTAACTCCAAAAAATTCAAACTAAATTGGTAAACATGAGGAATTTTTCTATTAATCATCTTCAAAAATAATCAACTAAATAGCACGCTCCAGTAAAATATGGTGACCATTCTAGCGAGCGCTAACTATTCTGTTTTTTACAGCAAGATCACATAAACTTCACACAAGTCTTCCCAAAGGTTCTACTTGGCACAAACACTAAACAAAACACAAAACCACATCTAAACAGAAGCTAGATGCAATATTTATTCCTAAACAGAAGCAAAAACAAAAAAAATATAAAATTGGGTTGCCTCCCAACAAGCGCTATCGTTTTACGCCCCTAGCTAGGCACGATTCATGGATAGATCTAGGTATTGCCATCTTTAATCTTCACCCTTTTAATGGGGTCAAGCTTGAATCAGGGAGGTTCTTTACGTTTCCCTTCATATTCGGAAATCTTTAGATCTAAAGAATCCAACCGCTTATTACAAAGGGTAATCAACATATTCATGCGGTGGAGATTTCCACTAACACTCTTAAGAGGTTCAAGAGACTTTTGTAGTATTTTTGTTACTTCGCAAATTTTCTCAAAAACTTGCGTCCCTTCCTGGGTTGGATGTGACCCATTTTGGGGAGGTAGTGTTCCCACTATTCCCTCTATAATTTCATGCGCAATACTAGGATCAATTTCGATAAAATTCCCTTTGGCAACGCAATCCAAGAGTTGTCTATGAGACATATTCAAACCAACATAAAGATTGCAAAGCAAGATTCTAAAATTCACCTCTAAGGTGCACTTACGATAAGATTCCATCATCCTAAACCAAGCATCTTTTAAATTTTCTCCTTGCTTTTGCTTGAAGTGAAGAACTTCAAACTCGGGAGACAAAGGAACGGATAATGGGCTAGCCATGACGACAGTGCAAGGCGAACGATAAACACACGGCAGAAGAAGGGCAAATAAAACGGCAAGGGTGAAGTGTGGGAGAGGAAAATGAGAGGCAAAAAATGTAATGCGAAGGATAAGGGTTTGTGATAGGTACTTGGTATATGACTTTTGCGTAAGCCTCCCCGGCAACGGCGCCAAAAATTCTTCTTGCTACTTCTTGAGCTTGCGTTTTATTCCCTCGAAGAGGAAGGGGAGATGCAGCACAGTAGCGTAAGTATTTCCCTCAGTTTTTGAGTACCAAGGTATCAATCCAGTAGGAGACCACGCGTGAGTCCCTCACACCTGCACAAACAAATAAGAACTTCGCAGCCAACACGATAAGGGGTTGTCAATCCCTTTACGGTCACTTACGAAAGTGAGATCTGATAGAGATGATAGTTTGATATTTTTGGTATTTTTGATTATAAGAACAGAAAGTGAAAGCGGAAAAGTAAAGTAGATTGTAGATTGATATGTTGAGAATAGACCCGGGGGCCATAGTGTTCTCCAGTGGCTTCTCTCATGATAGCGATATTCTACGGCGGGTAAACAAATCACTGTCGAGCAATTGATAGAAAAGCGAATAATTATGAGACTATCTAGGCAAGATCATTATATATAGGCATCACGTCCGAGACAAGTAGATCGAAATGATTCTGCATCTACTACTATTACTCCACACATCGACCGCTATCCAGCATGCATCTAGTGTATTGAGTTCATAAGAATAGAGTAACACCTTAAGCAAGATGACATGATGTAGAGGGATAAACCCAAACTTAGTGATATAAACCCCATCTTTTTATCCTCGATGGCAACAATACAATACGTGCCTTGCTGCCCTTACTGTCACTTGGAAAGGACACCGCAAGATTTAACCCAAAGCCAAGCACTTCTCCCGTTGCAAGAACTATAGATCTAGTAGGCCAAACCAAACCAATAATTCGAAGAGACTTGCAAGGATATTATAATCATACATAAAGAGTTCAGAGAAGAACCAAATATTTCTCATAGATAATCTTGATCATAAACCCACAATTCATCGGATCTCGACAAACACACTGCAAAAAGAGATTACATCGAATAGATCTCCTCGAAGACCGAGGAGAACTTTCTATTGAGATCCAAAGAGAGAGAAGAAGCCATCTAGATACTAGCTATGGACCCGAAGGTCTGTGGTAAACTACTCACAACTCATGGTGAGGTGATGATGATGATGTAGAAGCACTCCGTGAAAGATCCCCCCTCCGGCGGAGCTCCGAAACAGGCCCCAAGATGGGATCTCACGGGAACAGAAGGTTACAGCGGTGGAACTAGGGTTTTCTCTGTTGTTCTGATGGTTTCGGGCTACATAGGTATATATAGGAGGAAGGAGGGCACCGGGGGCCAGACGTGGGGCCCATGAGGCAGGGGGCGTGCCCTAGGGGGGGACGCCCCCACCCTCGTGGGCACCACGTAAGTCCTACTCCGTGGTTCTCAAGTCTCCCGTGCGTGATTTTCTCCAAAAATATCTCTCCCGAAGGTTTCATTCTGTTTGGACTCCGTTTGATATCCCTTTTCTGTAAAACCCTGAAACAGGCAAAAAACAGCAATCTGGACTGAGCCTTTGGGTTAGTAGGTTAGTCCCAAAAATAATATAGAAGTGTATGACAAAGCCCATTAAACATCCAAGACATCATAAATAATAGCATGGAACAATAAAAAATTATAGATACGTTGGAGACGTATCACATGATAAATGTCTTTTATTCATGCTAGAATTGTATTAACCGGAAACTTAGTACATGTGTGAATACATAGACAAAACATTATGTCCCTAGTATGCTTGTCATTGATCAAAGATGGTTATGTTTCCTAGCCATAGACATGAGTTGTCATTTGATCAACGAGATCACATCATTAGGAGAATGATGTGATGGACAAGACCCATCTGTTAGCTTAGCACTATGATCGTTTAGTTTTACTGCTATTGCTTTCTTCATGACTTATACATGTTCCTATGACTATGAGATTATGCAACTCCCATATACCGGAGGAACACCTTGTGTGCTATCAAACATCACAACGTAACTGGGTGATTATAAAGATGCTCTACAGGTGTCTCCGAAGGTTTTCGTGGTGTTGGCATAGATCAAGAATAGGATTTGTCACTCCGAGTGTCGAAGAGGTATCTCCGGGCCCTATCGGTAATGCACATCGTAATAAGCCTTGCAAGCAAATGACTAATGAGTTAGTCACGAGATGATGTATTACGAAACGAGTAAAGAGACTTGCCGGTAACGAGATTGAACTAGGTATTGAGATACCGATGATCGAATCTCGGGCAAGTAACATACCGATGACAAAAGGAACAACGTATGTTGTTATGCGGTTTGACCGATAAAGATCTTCGTAGAATATGTAGGAGCCAATATGAGCATCCAGGTTCCGCTATTGGTTATTGGCCGGAGATGAGTCTCAGTCATGTCTACATAGTTCTCGAACCCGTAGGGTCTGCACGCTTAACGTTTGATGACGATCGATATTATGAGTTTATGAGTTTTGATGTACCGAAGGTAGTTCGGAGTCCTGGATGAAATCACGGACATGACGAGGAGTCTCGGAATGTCCGAGACATAAAGATTGATATATTGGACGACTATATTCAGACACCGGAAGTGTTCCAGAAAAGTTTCGGATTAAACCGGAGTGCCGGG
>LR738709.1:658176947-658190857 GCA_902687465.1 Secale cereale | reverse complement strand
GGTTACCGGAACCCCCTGGGGAAGTTTTGGGCCCTAGTGGGCTTTAGGGGAGAGAGAGGGCAGCACCCAGGAGGTGGCGCGCTCCCTCCCAAAGGGGAGTCCGAATTGGACTAGGGGAGAGGGGCGCGGCCCCCTCTTTCCCTCTCCCTCTCCCTCTCCTTCCTTCCCCCTCTCTCCTCCTTGGTGGACTCCTACTAGCAATAGGATTGGAATCCTATTCCTAGCAGGATTGCCGCTCTAGGGCACGCCATAGGGGGCCGACCGGCCTCCCGCCTTGCTCCTTTATATACGGGGGCAGGGGGACCCAAAGACACACAAGATGATCTGTTGATTTCTCCCAACCGTGTGCGGTGCCCCCTCCACAGAAGCACACCTCGGTCATATTGTTGCAGCGCTTAGGCGAAGCCCTGCGACGGTAACTTCATCATCTCCGTCACCATGCCGTCGTCAAGAGCTCGTGGGACGTCATCAAGCTAAACGTGTGCTGAATGCGGAGGCTCCGTACGTTCGGTGCTTGATCGGTTGGATCACGAAGAAGTTCGACTACATCAACCGCGTCACTTGACACTTCCGCTTTTGGTCTACGAGGGTACGTAGACACACTCTCCCCTCTCGTTGCTATGCATCTGGTAGATAGATCTTGCGTGATCGTAGGAATTTTTTTGAAATACTACGTTCCCCAACAGTGGCATCATGAGCCAGGTCTATGCGTAGATGATATGCACGAGTAGAACACAATGAGTTGTGGGCGATAATAGTCATACTGCTTACCAGCATGTCATACTTTGGTTCGGCGGTATTGTGAGATGAAGCGGCCCGGACCGACATTACGCGTATGCTTACGCGAGACTGGTTTCACCATTATGAGCACTCGTTGCTTAAAGGTGACTGGCGGGTGTCTGTCTCTCTCACTTTAGCTGGATCAAGTGTGGCTATGCCCGGTCCTTGTGAAGGTTAAAACAACACATACTTGACGAAAAATCGTTGTGGTTTTTGTATGCGTAGGTAAGAACGGTTCTTGCTAAGCCCGTAGTAGCCACGTAAAACTTGCAACAACAAAGTAGAGGATGTCTAACTTGTTTTTGCAGGGCATGTTGTGATGTGATATGGTCAAGACATGATGAGTTATACGTTATTGTATGGGATGATCATGTTTTGTAAAGTTATCGGCAACTGGCAGGCGCCATATGATTGTCGCTTTATTGTATGAAATACAGTCGCCATGTAATTGCTTTACTTTATCACTAAGCGGTAGCGATAGTCGTGGAAGCAATAGTTGGCGAGACGACAACGATGCTATGATGGAGATCAAGGTGTCGCACTGGTGATGATGGTGATCATGACGGTGCCTTGGAGATGGAGATCAAAAGCACAAGATGATGATGGCCATATCATGTCACCTACTTTGATTGCATATGATCTTTATCTTATTATGTTTCTTATTTTGCTTAGTACGGCGGTAGAATTATAAGATGACCCCTTACAAAAATTTCAAGGTATAAGTGTTCTCCCTGAGTATGCACCGTTGCGAAAGTTCGTCGTGCCGAGACACCACATGATGATCGGGTGTGATAAGCTCTACGTTCACATACAGCAGGTGTAAGCCAGTTTTGCACACGCAGAATACTCGGGTTAAACTTGACGAGCCTAGCATATGCAGATATGGCCTCGGAACACTGGAGACCAAAAGGTCGAGCGTGAATCATATAATAGATATGATCAACACAAGATGTTCACCACTGAAAACTACTCCATCTCACGTGATGATCGAACATGGTTTAGTTGATTTGGATCACATGATCATTTAGATAACCAGAGGGATGTCTATCTAAGTGGGAGTTCTTTAGTAATATGATTAATTGAACTTTAGTTTATCATGAACTTAGTCCTAATAGTTTTTGCATATCTATGTTGTTGTAGATCAATGTCCCGTGCTACCGTTCCTTTGAATTTTAATGCATTCCTACAAAAAGCTAAGTTGAGAGATAATGGTAGCAATTACACGGACTGGGTCCGTAACTTGAGGATTATCCTCATTGCCGCACATAAAAAAGATAAGCTCAAACCAAGATGGGAGGGCCCCTTCATCATTGACGAAGTTCTCATCGGTGGAGCCTATCGCCTTCGAAATGCATCAGACAATCGCCTTGAGCCAAATCCTTGGAACGCTGCTAGGCTCCGACGATTCTACGGATAGTTTGGTAGCACCTTTTATTTCTCTTTTTGTCTAGGTTTCTTCCTTTGTTTTTCTTCCTCTTAATTTTTTGGTTTTCCTTCCCATAAAGTGTTCGGCTATACCGAATTGTTAGGGGTGAACATCTTTAAATGTATATACCTGAAGATATCTGGGGGCTTCTATAACGAAGCTTATTATCAAAAGCTTATTGCTTACAGTACTCATGTCGTCTGTTTCATACAGTCTCTTCACCATTATATGCACCTGATGGGCCTCGAACCCCTCGTTGGTTACCCCAAGTGGAAGGTGTAAGATGCAGTAAGTAGAAGTGTTTTCCCTTAGCAAAGATGCCAAGGATCGAATCCCCAGAGACTCCTAGGTTCAACAGGTAGGTGTCAACTGCTAACGGCGCAATTAGCAATCAATGTGGACCTGCACACAGATACAAATAACTTTGCTCCCAACGAGTACAGAGAGGTTGTCAATCCCTCCGGCCTTGTAGTTCACAAAGGGTTAAAAGCAATGATAGTAGTGATAGATAGTGTTTTTGCAATAGTAAATAATAACGAAAAGTAAATAGCGGGTGTGATCAATGATGGTAATAAGGACCGGAGTCTCATGATGTTCACTAGTGATGTCTCTCTACCAAAAGACGATAAAACAGCTATGTGAGGTAAACAAATTACAGCTGGGCAATTGACAGGACCACGAACGCAAACCAATGCTGACTACATTGCAAGAAAGGTTGAGGTTCAAAGCATGGGCGGTACGCCAAAGTAAGTAGACCGAAATCCATCAATGCCTACTACTAATCATCCACCTTGAGATATCTATCCAGAACATCTCGCTGGTATTAAGTTGCGAGTCCCACCCATAGTGTAAACTCAATGCAACAGACAACTGCATTAAAAGAACTTTGCGTAAAATAAACAATCCTTGCACCCGCGGGCACAAGCACCGTTGTTTTCCCCCTTGTGGCAACAGCACATCCCCTAGACTCATGTTTCTGTCACTCAAGCTAGTCATCGAGGGGCATGAACCCACAATCAAGCATAACGTTCCCTCTTGGAGTCACTACCTACTACTCGGCCAAAGCAATAAATAACAACGGAGAACATGCAAGAATTACTTATGAACATAAATATAAAAGAGGTGAATCAAATATATTACTCAAGATCAATCTGAACATAATCTCATAATCCATCGGATCCCAGCAAACTCAACATAGCAACAACATAAGGATTACATAGGTGCCTCGATCATGTAGGGCAGCTCACGAGGACTAATTAGTGAAACACAAGAACAGGAGGAGAACATCACATAGCTACTGGTCATGGACTCATGGTCCAAGGGAGACTACTCACGAGTCATCCGGGAGGCGTCCATGGTGGTGGAGAAGCTCCCGGTGGTGATCCTCCCCTCCGGCAGGGTGCCGGGAAGAGTTCTCCTGGTGCTCCCGATCTTGGAAGCGGCGGCGGCGGCGGAACAGAGATGGGATCGCGAAAAGAGTTCCTTTTCTGAGGGTTTCGGAGGACCCTCTAAATATATGCCAAAGGGGGGCACCGGACGGGCTTCGGGGGGCCCAGGCACCCCCCGGCGCGGCCCAGGGGGGGGGGGCGCCGCCAGGGCGCCTGGAGCCCTGGTGGCCCCCCCAGGCTGCCCTTCGGACGCAGTGTTGTTTCCGGAACGCTGATTTTTTATATAATTTTTCTGGATTTTTCTAGGCAGTTCTCGAAACGTGAAAACCTGAAATACAAAAACAGCCGAAAACAGAAATTGGCACTGGGGTGCACTGGATTAGTAAGTTAGTCCAAATATGATCAAAAGTGTATGGAAGTGTATGAATATCATAACAATATCACCCAAAAGTGGCATGGAGCAAGCAGAAATTATAGATACGTTTTGGACGTATCAACATCCCCAAGCTTAATTCCTGCCCGTCCTCGAGTAGGTAAATGATAACAAGAATAATTTCTGTGGTGACATGCTATTAACCATATAGGACTTTTTATAGTCATATGACAAAAGCTTACTGAGACAATGAATCTATAGTAATTAAGTTGCCTCATGAGAAAATCACAAATGACTGAAAGTTTTACAACATGAAACTGAAACATCAAAAAGATTTGCAATGAACATGATGTGCAAAATATGATAAAGTAATATCTAGCTTGCCCCCTTTAGTGATGCAAAACATAAATGCAGGGGCACCTTCAAGGTTTAAGTGATGACTAGATACAATCATTTCAAAACAACGATATCACAATCATGCAAAAGACAATGCTACTTTGGGACAATGCACATTACACTCAGAATGACAATCATGCTCTCAGTAGTTGGTGCTTTAACATAAAAGTAAAAGAATGGTTAAGTGCTAGAGCTTTTTATTTTGAAAACATGGAAGCAATTTTGTCAACGGTAGTAGTACTTCATATGTGTCATGCATAAGACATCCTATAAGTTGCAAGCCTCATGCATCGAATACCAATAGTGCTCGCACCTTGTCCTAATTAGCTCGGATTTCCATGGGTTATCATTGCATTACAGATGTTTCAACCAAGTGTCACAAAGGGGTACCTCTATGCCACCTGTACAAAGGTCCAAGGAGATAAATCGCATTTGATTTCTCGTTTTTGATAGATCTCAACTTGAGGACATCCATACCGGGACAACATAGAAAATAGATGATGGACTCCTCTTTAATGCATAAGCATATTCTCATAAGAGATTGAGGATCAACGTCCAAGCTAAAACTTCCACCATGATACATGGCTTTGGTTGGCGGCCCAATGTTCTTCTCTAACAATATGCATATTCATTCAACCCACGGTAAATCACCCTTACTTCAGACAAGACGAACATGCATAGCAACTCACATGATATTCAACAAAAGTGTGACAGTTGATGGCGTCCCCAAAAACATGGTTACCGCTCAGCAAGCAACTTATAAGAAATAAGATACATAGACAACATATTCCTTACCACAATAGTTTTTAAGCTACTTTCCCATGAGCTATGCATTGCAAAGTTAGTTTGCTTAGTACAGGTGGAGGTTAGCAAAAAGACTGGGAGCGACCAACTAAGAGAGCAATGACGGTCATAATCATGCAGAGCGACAAAGCAATATTGAATCAGGCATGGTAGTTATATCGCTACTCAGAAATAAAAGATCATCAAGGCTTGACAAACTTTCTTTACAGTCTTAAATATGCGTGAGCATACGCCAAGTCAATCAAAATAAATTCTCGAAGGAAGATATTACTAAACCATACCATATCATAGGCAAACAAATCAAGTTGGTACTCCAATAACACATTGGGAACCCCCCAGCTATTTGAGATTAACCATAAGAAAACCTGAACTACTAAGCACCATTATGCAAGTAGCATCTTTATCATAGACACATTAACCAATGCAACGGAAGCAAACTCTCTTAATAAGGTGAGCATGATAATTGAAGAGAGTTCAAGCAACCAACTAAACAAAAGCTCTTTGAAAAGATAAGCATGAATACTAAGAGCAGAGCATGATAGTAGCTATTAAAAGACAAAGAACACACATAGCATAGATAGACATGAAAATTCTATGTTATGTTCTAGGTAGAAGTGGAGCATGTTTCTCTCCCACATAAAGGAATGCTGAGTTCCGACTCATTATGAAAAACTATAAAGAAAACTAAAAACAAGAAGCTCCAAGCATAGCACATAACACATGAAGTGATAAAAATATAGCGGAACGAAAGACGAACTGATAATGTTGATGGAGAAGGGGATGCACAGGGGCATCCCCAAGCTTAGACGCTTGAGTCTCCTTGAATATTTCTTGGGGGTGCATGGGGGCATCCCCAAGCTTGAGCGCTTGACACTCCTGAATCTTTTTTATCATCTTCCCTCGCACACTTGAAAACTCCCTTCATACATAACTCATCATAATATGATTAGCGAGGTTAGTACCCTTAATAAAATAATTATACCTTGCTGGAAATAAAGATATTCTTGAAGTTCTACTGTTTCTCAAGATTGCCAAAAGGTTTTTGCAAAGAAAAAGCAAGTTCTTGATTTGCAAAGTGAAGGAAAGGCAAAACAGGACAGAATCTGTGAAAAACAGAACAGCAGGTAGTAATTGATCTGTTCGGGATACTTCTGCAACTCAAATCAAAAAACTCAGAACAGATGCACGAAAGAAAATTATATAGAGAACGCTGTCGAAAAAATTCAGACCAAAAAGATGATCTGGTGATTTTATACGAATTTTTCTATCCAAGGACAGAATCTGTTTCCTAGACAGCACCTCACAACTTTTGAACTTTCTAGCAATCAGAGGCTATACTTGGCACAAATATGAAAAGCAAAGATACAATGATGATGCTACAGCAGTAAACAACATCAAGACACAACAAAAGCAAAAAAAAATTATTCATGTGGGCTGCCTCCCAAAAGCGCTTTCTTTTATGCCTTTAAGCTAGGCATAATGCATAGAGATCAAGTTTTATCAAGAGTAAAAGAATAGCTAGCCCGTACAACGGACTCAAAAGGTAACTTGATCTTCTTTCGAGGGAAGTGTTCCATCCCTTTCTTGAGAGGAAACTGAAATTTAATATTACCCTCTTTCATGTCAATGATAGCACCAACGGTGCGCAAAAAGGGACGTCCCAAAATAATTGGACATGAAGGATCACATTCAATATCCATAATAGTGAAATCAACGGGCACATAATTATCATTGACAACAATAAGAACATCGTCGATCCTCCCCAAATGTTTCTTTATGGAAGAATCAATGAGACGAACACCAAAAGAACAAGAATCATAAGGTTTCAATTTAAGCATATCATATATTCTTTTGGGCATAACAGAGGTACTAGCACCAACATCACATAATGCATAACAAGAGAAGTCATTCAAATTAATTTTTATCATAGGATCCCAACCATCTTCTAGCTTTCTAGGTATGGAGGCTTCTACTCTAAGTTTCTCCTCCCTAGCTTTGATGAGAGCATTAGTGATATGCTCTGTGAAGGCAAGGTTAAGCGTGCTAGTGCGGGGGTCTCTAGACATTTTGTGAAGGAAATCAATAACTTCGGTAAGAGTGCAATTATCAAAATCAAGGTCACGAGCATCTAGTAAAGTGGTAGTGGTGTCCTTTAGGTTCACTTGTTTGGTAGTTTCTATAGTCATAGCATCACCATTAATAGGTCCAACATTGGGTGCTAAGAGTTTGAACATCCTCAACAACTTGGATAGTAGCAACAGTGTGGTGGGTAGGAAGACTCTTAATTCTCTCTTCTTCCTCCCTTTCTCTAGCCCATCTTTCTTTAAGTTTAGCCATCATCCTAATGTTTTCATTAATTTGCACTTGAATAGCATTGATAGGAGTGACTTCCCTTTCCTCAAGAGGAGAAGTTTTAATTTTTAGCAATTTTACCTCATTGGCTAAGTGGTCTACCTTAAAAGAAAGATCATCTAGTTTATGTAGTTTCTCTTCTACATTCTTATTAAAGGCTTTTTGGGTAGTGATGAAATCTCTAAGCATAGTCTCTAGTTCAGTAGTGGAGTTCTTGGTACTAGAATAAGCATTATTGTTCCCATAAGAGTTAGAGGGGAACGGTCTAGGATTGCTACCAAAGTTACTCCTATAATCATTGTTGTTAAAATTGTTTCTAGAGATAAAGTTCACATCTACTTGTTCTTGAGCAATCAAAGAATTTAAAGGAACATCACGAGGATCAATAGTAGATTGCTTCGAAAGTAGAGACATAATTAAGTCAACCTTTTCATTAAGGGAGGAAATCTCCTCGACAGAGTTTACCTTCCTACCTGTTGGAGCGCGTTCGGTGTGCCATTGGGAATAGTTGGTCATCATCTCATCGAGAAGCTTTGTGGCAGCACCAAGTGTAGTTGACATAAAAGTTCCTCCCGCGGCCGAATCTAACAAGTTCCGCGAGGTAAAGTTCAAGCCTGCATAAAAAGTTTGGATAACCATCCAAGTAGTCAAACCGTGAGTAGGGCAGTTCTTGATAAGAGATTTCATACGTTCCCAAGCTTGGGCAACGTGTTCATTATCCAATTGTTTAAAATTCATTATGTTACTTCTAAGTTGGATAATTTTAGCAGGTGGATAGTATTTTCCAATAAAAGCATCTTTGCACTTGTCCCAAGAATCTATGCTATTTCTAGGCAAAGACTGAAACCAAATTTTAGCTCCTCCTCTCAAGGAGAAAGGAAAAAGCTTAAGCTTAACAATATTACCATCTATTTCTTGGTACTTTTGCATATCACAAAGTTCAACAAAGTTGTTTAAGTGTAAAGCAGCATCATCTCCAGCACCGGAGAATTGTTCTTTCATAACTAAGTTCAGTAAAGCAGGTTTAATTTCATATGAAGGTGCTGAAGTGGCAGGTGTAGTGATAGGTGTGCTGATAAAGTCATCGTTGTTGTGACTAGTGAAGTCACACAACTTGGTGTTCTCGGTGGAACCCATAGTAGCAAGCAAGCAAGATAACTATTTTTGTGATTTTCGATAAAAGGTACTGTAAGCAAAAACTGAAAGGTAAACTAACAAGACTAAAAAGCAAAGGTAAAAGATAGCGTGCAACTCCCCTATCCTGAAGAGTGGAGTCCCAGGCAACGGCGCCAGAAAATACTCCTTGATGGGCCTCGAACCCCTCGTTGGTTACCCCAAGTGGAAGGTGTAAGATGCAGTAAGTAGAAGTGTTTTCCCTTAGCAAAGATGCCAAGGATCGAATCCCCAGAGACTCCTAGGTTCAACAGGTAGGTGTCAACTGCTAACTGCGCAATTAGCAATCAACGTGGACCTGCACACAGATACAAATAACTTTGCTCCCAATGAGTACAGAGAGGTTGTCAATCCCTCCGGCCTTGTAGTTCACAAAGGGTTAAAAGCAATGATAGTAGTGATAGATAGTGTTTTTGCAATAGTAAATAATAACGAAAAGTAAATAGCGGGTGTGATCAATGATGGTAATAAGGACCGAAGTCTCATGATGTTCACTAGTGATGTCTCTCTCCCAAAAGACGATAAAACAACTACGTGAGGTAAACAAATTACAGCTGGGCAATTGACAGGACCACGAACGCAAACCAATGTTGACTACATTGCAAGAAAGGTTGAGGTTCAAAGCATGGGCGGTATGCCAAAGTAAGTAGACCGAAATCCATCAATGCCTACTACTAATCATCCACCTTGAGATATCTATCCAGAACATCTCGCTGGTATTAAGTTGCGAGTCCCACCCATAGTGTAAACTCAATGCAACAGACAACTGCATTAAAAGAACTTTGCGTAAAGTAAACAATCCTTGCACCCGCGGGCACAAGCACCGTTGTTTTCCCCCTTGTGGCAACATCATATCCCCTAGACTCATGTTTCTGTCACTCAAGCTAGTCATCGAGGGGCATGAACCCACAATCAAGCATAACGTTCCCTCTTGGAGTCACTACCTACTACTCGGCCAAAGCAATAAATAACAACGGAGAACATGCAAGAATTACTTATGAACATAAATATAAAAGAGGTGAATCAAATATATTACTCAAGATCAATCTGAACATAATCTCATAATCCATCGGATCCTAGCAAACTCAACATAGCAACAGCATAAGGATTACATAGGTGCCTCGATCATGTAGGGCAGCTCACGAGGACTAATTAGTGAAGCACAAGAACGGGAGGAGAACATCACATAGCTACTGGTCATGGACTCATGGTCCAAGGGAGACTACTCACGAGTCATCCGGGAGGCATCCATGGTGGTGGAGAAGCTCCCGGTGGTGATCCTCCCCTCCGACAGGGTGCCGGGAAGAGTTCTCCTGGTGCTCCCGATCTTGGAAGCGGCGTCGGCGGCGGAACAGAGATGGGATCGCGAAAAGAGTTCCTTTTCTGAGGGTTTCGGAGGACCCTCTAAATATATGCCAAAGGGGGGCACCGGACGGGCTTCGGGGGGCCCAGGCGCCCCCCCGGCGCGGCCCAGGGGGGGCGCCGCCAGGGCGCCTGGAGCCCTGGTGGCCCCCCCAGGCTGCCCTTCGGACGCAGTGTTGTTTCCGGAACGCTGATTTTTTATATAATTTTTCTGGATTTTTCTGGGCAGTTCTCGAAACGTGAAAACCTGAAATACAAAAACAGCCGAAAACAGAAACTGGCACTGGGGTGCACTGGATTAGTAAGTTAGTCCAAATATGATCAAAAGTGTATGGAAGTGTATGAATATCATAGCAATATCACCCAAAAGTGGCATGGAGCAAGCAGAAATTATAGATACGTTTTGGACGTATCAGCACCTCTATGACTTAAGTTTTTGCCAAGCTGGGTTGTCTGGCTCCTGTGTTTATATCCTACGTTCCTGACTGTTCGGCTAGGGTGTAAAGGGAGCACATCTATGATTGTTACAACCGGGTAATGCGGACCTGTACCTCAGACGGGTGAAGCCGAAAGCTAGCGTTCTTAAGGGAATCATTGGTCGGCGGACAAACGACAAATTGCCTATTTGCACATAATTTTTCAATATCAAAGGATAAGCTACATGTAATCCTATTTTTAGGATCAAAGCCAAGGCATGCATAAATACGCATGCTGACCCAGGGAAAGGAACCCTTAATAGAGCTATTCTCTCTGGTAGATGTTTCATATCTTAAATAGTAATATAACATAACTCCCTGAACAAAACTTGTCTGTTCAAGCAAAATGACCGGATTGCCTGGTTTCCGAACATACTAAGGCCTCCTTTGGTTCATAGGATAGGATTATCATAGGAATAGGAAATGAGATGACATGTATCTCAAATCCTATGAGTAGGAATAGGAAAAGAGATGTCATTTGGTTCACACCAAAGGAATTTTTCCAATGAGTCTAGGCTCATTTTTATTTTCCTATGAAATGTGGAGGATAGGAACCAATCCTATGTAGGAATAGGAATCCATTCCTATGAACCAAAGGGCTCTAAAGAAAAAAATCCTATAAGAATCCTATCCTATAGAATTCCTACGAAATTCCTCCAAACCAAAGGAGGCCTAAGTGTTTACCACAAGTATAGTATCCGGAAACACTCCAACCCTTGGGTTCAGGAGGTTGAAGCCGAAGGTCTGCCATGACAAATTTTTAACAAGTTCTGTCAAAGATAACTTTGATGATAAAGTACATTGCTACATGGAATCAAACGCCTAATCTTTATCTATGCCATCTATAAGACTGTCTAAACTACAATCTTCTTGCGAAAACTTTGCGCCAATCATTACTTGGTCATACACCAAGCTAACGGGAATTTCTTTTCCGTCTGGTCCCCTAGGTCCAACCCGTGCCATATGATTCGGATTAAGCCCGGTATAGCGCATTTTCACCATGGCCCAGGCCTCTCATGCACCTTCTCGGTATGCTGACGCCTTCCATAGTTCAGAGCGATGACGAGCTCCTTCGAATAAGTTCGCTAGATCCTCCATAATTTCTGGAGGAGGATCGGATGGCTATAAGGCTTTAGCCATGTTCTTCATGGCTTTCCGAACTCGCTCATGCACTTTGGAGAGCTCTAGTAGCACATCGCCTTGAAATTTGGATACTTCCTCTTCAGGCCGCCCAGTTAACAAATCTGCAGGAATAGCATTGTGAAGCTCTGAGTCATTGGATAATATGAAAGCTAGTTTAAAGGTCATACTGCATATGCCGCCTTTTAATTTTCTATTTTCCTTCAAGGCATCCGATAGCTTGACCCTTTGGTCCTTTAGCTCTTCGGCTTGCTTGACATTTTCATCTAGCAGTTTGTTCTTTTGCTCAATGGTCCGTGTTAATAAATGCTGACCAACGGCTTCTTCCCCTTCGGCATGTTTTTTGTCCTCCTGAGCAGCCCTTAGCTTCTCCTACAATTGATATGTCAATTCCGCCACTGAAACTAAAACAATGTATGCTTAAACATCATCGACGGCGAAAATCGTATTTCCTCGGACACTATTCGTCCTTACCATTAGATCCCTTTTTGGATTTCTTTAAGTCTTATAGCTCGGTGGCGACGGTATTCAGCTTGATCCGGTTTGTTTCAAGATCCTTGGACAACACGTCATTCTTTTCCTTGAGAACATGCGGTCATAACGATCCATAAATCTGTTGGGCCAACTGCTTCAAGTCTCGGGGGCTACTGGCATATGCTTATTAAATTTACAAAAATTATTACCTGCATATCCTTTGAAAGCAGGTGAGTGGCCCCGGCAAGCCCATCCCGAGCAGCTCGGATATATGCATCCACAGAGCTGAGGGCGTTGAACGCCTCCTCGGTAAATACTAGATCGCGCATGGCCTCTTTTCGTCGTCGATGATTCATCGCGCTCTCCACTTTGGAATTTGTGACTGATACATTATCAGAATCCTCCTGGAGAGTACAATCCGACGTTACGCCCGTATCAGCTCTGGTCCTTGTTGATGGGCCCGGGGACGGATTGGTTGGTGTTCGGCCGGCAGGGTCCTCAGACGCAGTTTGGCGTATGCTCCTTTTGGAATAAGACAAAAGGGAAAATGTGGCAATCCGGCCTTGCTACCGGACACATATTGAGAACTATACCTCTTCAATGAAGGAGGGGGCTCGACGGTGCCCCCCGCTTCCTTTCGCTTCGAAGACTCGCTCTGCGTAGGCGTCGTCCTCTTGGAAGATGCCCTTGATGCAGTGTGGCGAGACGAGCGCTACCCCTTTTGAGCACGAGACGGTGCGATGGGTGAGGTGCGAAGGGAACACTCTCTTTAAGAGAATGTCTCCTGGGTACTTACATTTGAGGAGGGAAGAAGGCCAGGATAATTGGCTACAATGGCCACTTCTGTACCATCGTTGCTCGCCTGATAGAAAACTCCGTCAGTGAGTTCTATGAATATATCCGGGTCCTCTTCAAATCCGGGATCTTTGTCATGAACATGGTTCTCTGGCTGCGGGGCAGGGCAATATACCCCCTCGATCGCCTTCCTCCATACCTGTTGAAAACAGCCAAATTTAGTTCGATTAGCATATCTCAGTAAAGAGGTAGTATAAAACTAGCAATCGAAAAAACTCACCCGGTCGATGGGGTTATACATGGAAAAACCTTCCCGACATTTCAAGCCGACAAAGTCTTCTTTCTCCCCCTTATAAAGACCAGCTAAGATGGCGGCCAAGGCGGCTGGGGTATCCGGACCCTCACGTAGGCAGCGAGATGCATCGTCCTGCCCATTGTAATGCCACATGGGAAACCCTGTGGACTGAAGTGGCTGAACAGATCGCTTTATCGCAATGGCCATTACTTCAATTATTGAAAGTTCGGAGTGGGCAAGTACTCTAACCTTGCTGACTAGCCTCTCAATCTCCGCGCTGTCTTCTTTCTTGGGGCTTCGAGGGCGCCAGTTGAAACGTTTCTTCAAAGGAGCGCTAGAGAATTCGGGAAGACCACGCCGAATTGGGTCCGAAAGAACAACGTCTTCGATATAAAACCACTTGATACGTCTAAAACGTATCTATAATTTCTGCTTGCTCCATGCCACTTTTGGGTGATATTGCTATGATATTCATACACTTCCATACACTTTTGATCATATTTGGACTAACTTACTAATCCAGTGCACCCCAGTGCCAGTTTCTGTTTTCGGCTGTTTTTGTATTTCAGGTTTTCACGTTACGAGAACTGCCAGGAAAAATCCAGAAAAATTATATAAAAAAAATCAGCGTTTCGGAAACTACCGGGCGTCCGAAGGGCAGCCTGGGGGGGGGGGG
>LR738709.1:658146556-658173788 GCA_902687465.1 Secale cereale | reverse complement strand
CTCAAGGCAAGCATTTTGAACACTTGATATGATGAATGTTTGCATGCTAGAATATTTAGGGCATGTTTGTTACTTTTAATAGATTTGGCATTTGGATAGAAATATTGCATGCTTGCATGGTCATGTGCATATTTTCCTCTTGCATGCATTCCACTACGGTATTGACATACATGAATTATGAGTACCCAGGAGTGTGCTCCTGTTTTGGACGTGCTGGTGGGCACGGGCCATATTTGACATGGTGGTGTCATGAGACATATGTGGAAGCAGACAAGGGTTGTGGCCCTGTCCTGATGATATGGTTGAAAGAATAATTTTGTTGTGCTAACCATTGCTAGAATCATTAGCCTCCTGAGTCGACCGTAGATCGAGTCTTGTTCCAGTAACCCCCATACTTGTTTCGTACTACCACTTGTCTCTGCCACGGGTAGGGTACGGTTTAGTAAGTTGTTAACCCCTTTCCGTGCACACACCGTACAGAGGGCCACGATGAGGTTTTTCCACGACGGTGGACTAAATCATGTCATCGGGTCAGGGAGCATGGGTGTTTCCGGTTGTAGCCGAGAGGGAGTGTACCCTTGTAATCCGCGCGTTTGAATAGTGATCCCATGCTCATGGAGGTTGTAGCCTCTCCGACTTAGAGTTTTACTTAACTGTTGTTTTGGGTGACTCCTGGCAGCAGAAAAGTTAAGCTGGTGTGTGCTGGTTAGGTGTGTTTTCAACCCAAAGACCATAATGGGAATTAGTCAGTGTCCCGATACTGACGAAAGAAATCCTATACTTGTGGGTAAAGAGTACACACTCTGCAGAGTTTGAAACCTATTCGAATAGCCGTGTCCGCGGTTAAGGATTACAGTCTGGGTTGGTCAAGTGTCGGTCTTAGAGTCGGTCTCCGGAGGAAATACTTTAAAAATTGAGCATGGTTATTTTTGCAGGATAATTATCGTTGTTACTGGTGTTACCATGAGTATATTTGATGATATGATTATATTTGTGAACTAACCCCCTGCTCTTATTTTACTTTCCAGAGTGTCTCAGGGGCTGGCTAGACTACCCCGGACACTCGCCTTTATTTTCAAGTCCTTTCTGTGGCGTCCCTCGAGTGTCAGGCGGTTTATCACGCCACTACTCTTGTGGACACCCGACTGGCATTCCTTTTCAAGTCCTTTCGTGGCATCGCCTGAGTTCTCGGATGGTATCGTCCGATTTCTCTTTTAGACGCCCGAATGGCATTCTTTTCAAGACCGACCGTGGTGCCACTTGATACCCGATCGGCATTCCTTTTATATTTTATTGATGCTAATATTTATTTTCTGCACTAAAGATTATTCATCATGCCATGTTTTAATTCCTGTCAGCATGCATTTAATATAAGTATATCATGAGCATGTGCATATAGTTTAATTCACCATGACCATATATTTGTTTGCTGCATTTGTTATATTATTTGTCCATGATGTTTGCGAGTACATTCAAACGTACTCACAGGCTTGCCCCTGGCTATTTACTTGGCCAGGTTAGAAGTTCTACGGGAAGAACACAGTGACATCCGTGCGAAGCCTAGGAGTACAGCCACGCGGGATAGGAGTTATCCGGGTCAGCTGTTCCTGTTGGAATGGAGCCCAATCGAGGTGGAGATCCGCAAGCCAATTTCTTCATCCACCACCGGAGTCATTGTTATATCAGTAGACCGTTATGGTCTTGTATCAAATTCTTGTAAATGCTTGGTAATCTGTAACAAGGATGTGTCCACCAGTAACAGTAATCCTGGGCTGGTGATGACACTAGGGGTTAATTTCTGGAATATTGTGTTCCCGAAATCCGGCCCCGACAGCCTTGGTATCAGAGCCAGGCTGACCATTGGCTAATCCTATCTTAGCCTGGTCACTATCCCTAGGTTTCCACACCATCCATCACTTTTCCTGTCCACAGACGAGCTTATCTCATCCGATAAGCCTACACACTGGCCAGCCGACAACTTTTGATAGTTGGTGCCAAACCTAGCAGTCGACCTGTAAGGCATGTGCCTGCGGCCGATATCTGAGTCGTCCCATCCACAAGCATGTGGCGAAGGACTCTGCCACTATCACCCAGCTACTATCACCCTCTGAGCACCGTGTTCATTTCTATCACACTTCTTGTTTTCACCAGAATCTACCTATCTGATATTTTATGTATCAGCATGATTAGCCCACACTTAGAGGAGAAATTTCTTAAGGACCTTCCTCACAAGACTTTTCCCACCATAGATTCAAGTCGTGTGCCATCACGGCATCCCGCACAAGACCACACCTGCTCTGCTAGCTGCACTAAGTGCAACTCACACACACACACACAGTCAGCACCTAACACATCGACTCGATCACTCTCATCACACCAGAGTTTTCACAGAGCACACACACTCTCTCTCGCACCAGACACTGCTACCTAGTCCCGATGATCACCACCACCTCGGAGAGCCACCACCCGAGCAGCAACATCACGGCGATCGTCGAAGATCATCGCACACAGTAGAAGCGAGGAGCCGATCAATGCTGCCAGCATACCGGCCAGGAGGATCGTGATCAGCTCCGATCCCACGTCCTCCATTGATGCCTCGTCTCGAGCTCTTTCAGCCAGAAGGAGAAGGAGAAGAAGGAAGAGAAGTGAGGTGAAGTGCGAGGCAGGAGAAGAAACCGTGGCCGTTTTATAGCCCGAGCTCGGTGCACGGTGAGCGTAGTCCACCAGCGCCGCTCGTCACTCGATCGCCGGTGTTCGGAGACGAATCCGCGAGCAGTGCCGACAGGGCACTGGCCCGCGAGGTGAGTGCACGCTGCCAGTGACAGCACGCCGCACACCAGCACGGTACGACCCTAGATACCCTACGCGCTAGACGCCATAGCAGCAGATAGTGCGGTGAGCACGCGCGGGAGAGAGAAAAGAAGAAGAGCCGGAGGAAGAAGAAGGCGAAGAGACTGACAGTGGGTCCTGGACCCACCTGTCAGCCAAAGAGAGCACTGCGCGCTGGAGTACGACGAGCAAATTTGGAATTAGAAATTATACTTTTTCCAAATTTGTCATAGCAGTAGAACACACTGTGGTTGCACCAATTATCAGTAGCCTTACGTCAACAGTGCCGAGCTAGGTTTTAGAATTGTTTGTTTCTGCTCAGCAGAGTCTCCTCGGAAAGGGTGGGCTAAATTTTTAATAGCTACCCTAACAAATCTCGAGGACGAGATTTTTCTTAAGGGGGTTAGAGTTTGTAACGCCCCAAAAATTTAATCACTTTTTCATTAGATAAAATTTGGCTAGAAACAAAATTTTTGATTTACAAAAGTTCTTTAGTGTTTTTAGAACCTTTTGTTTCTGTTTACTTCCCTCCATATAGAATTTTTTTTGCAGTAATATTGTGGGCTCTAATAGTCATCTTAAAACAACTCATTACTTGTTTAATAACAGTATAAATTATTTTCATAATAAAATTTTGCCATAGAAATACTTTTGATAGCTTTTTCTTTTCTTCATATGCTTCTTTTTGCACTACAGCTATTTCAAATAATTCTCTAAAAATTCCACCAAAATTATGAGGAGTCATGTGATGCCTATGGATCACCTTTCTACAAAAATCCACCCTTATCCTTTGTAATTTTTGGGTGAATCATCCTCATTTCTAATTCTGTCAAATTCCTAGGTTTCTACTACAACCATATTATTTCTTGCTCCAAAGATCCTGATACTTGGCCATCTTCTAGTTCCTCCTACCAAACTCTTAACTCCAGAAGATCAGATCCATTAGCATCTTTTAGACCCACCAAACACCCCTCTGAATATTCTGTCCAGAACTGAATTCCAGTACAACTTGCACTAGCAAGTATTTCCTTTTCCCAAACTAACTCCACCATCATCTCTATCACCTAAAGAGGCCCCATCCTGCCAACTTTCACACCTAACACAACTTCCTACATAGCCCTATCATTTCATCAAACACCCTGTGGGCATGGAAGGAAATTGGCCTCTCTCTTAACTGCATTAGAGACTTGCACTTTTGACCAAACCAGCATGTCCATCATTCCTCTCATACCCTAAAGCACCATTCTGATAATTTTCAGCTCTTGTGGGTCACCCTAGATGCCACTGGCATTGCGTCGAACACCTGGTGAGCACACACAGAGCGCGGCCAGAGCGTGCTAATTGCACGCGGTGGCATCAAGCTCCTGTCATTGCCCTGCTACTTCCCCTGCTCGCTCGAGCCTCCCACCGGATCAACTCGACCACCAATAACTTCCCCGACACCTTCCCTTGGCCGCTTGCGCCGGCCACCACCGTCCACGCCGACCACCGCCGCCGCCCGACGAGTCCTGCCTCGCCACGTCTCTCCCTGGGCCCCTCCCTCTTTACTGCCATCAGCGCGAGCTCATCCGCGGGTACCGACCACGCCACCGCCCTCGCCAACCTCACTAACCACTGCCACCGACCTCACCGGCCTCGCCACCGTCTGCGTTTCTCCATTAATGGCCATCCGCCGTGTCCGCTCTCTGGAAGCCACGGGAACCGACGTTCCCGTGCTATATAAAGCCACCCCGGCTCCCCGATCAGCAGCACACCACCCCCTTTCCCTCCCATCTTTCCCCTGACCAAGCCCCTCGAACTCCCGTGCTCATCCCCTCCATCTCCGGCCGCCATTGCCGTAGCCAAGCCTCGGCCAAAATCACCTCCACCCTGACCCCTCCTCTCCACCTAGCACTACCAGAAGACCCTCACCACCACAAAAGAAGCCTCCCGCCCCCCCCCATTTAGTACTCAAGACGGCCATGGCTTCGTCCCGATCCAACTTCGGCCGCCTCTGGGTCATGGTGTTGTGCTCCACTCCGGCTACCCCCGGCCCAAATTCTACCACCCACAGGCGCGGGATGAAGCAGCGGATCCATCCCCGCCGTCGACTGAGGCCGCCGTGCCCCCACTCGCCGGCGCCAGCGATGGCCGGAGCTCCTCTGTTTCCTGTCGGGGTAAAGAGGGGGGATGGCGCCAGGAGGAAGAAAGCAGGCGCGGGCCCCGCTCGTCAGCGGCTCAATCCGCGGGACCCGCCGTTTGAGTGGAAGCGTAGTCACAAGACGACGTTTTCGCTAACGGAAAACGTATTCCTTAAAAATACGTTTTCGGCGTCAGCAGCCTCCCATACCACCAAGCGACTGGGCTGGGCCCAGTAGCGCCGCTCAGCTATTCCGCGCTCAGGACGCATCTCAACTCTTTTTCATTTTCTTCTCCAGCAAACTTCCAACAATCCCACAGCACTCAATTCTGCACCAAATCTGATGATTCCAATTTCTACAGACTCTTAAAATCATGCCCTATTTATCTGGATTAGATGAACATTTTTTCCTAAGCTTTATATTCACTGCCTAGATTAAATAATCCATTTACTCATTGTTGTTCAGCTTGTAAATTCCATAGTAAATCACATGAACTCCAAATAATTTAATTCTTTTTCTGATATTCCTAAAATTTGATCTAGTTTATTTTAATAGTTATTTCATAATCTTCCAATCATTTTTTTATCACTATTTTTGCTATATGTGGTAATTCAAATATTCTTTTGAAATAGGAAATGGAGGGGAGATAATATTTACAAAACTTTTGGTATACACCCAATACTCCTGCATGCTCAAGGCAAGCATTTTGAACACTTGATATGATGAATGTTTGCATGCTAGAATATTTAGGGCATGTTTGTTACTTTTAATAGATTTGGCATTTGGATAGAAATATTGCATGCTTGCATGGTCATGTGCATATTTTCCTCTTGCATGCATTCCACTACGGTATTGACATACATGAATTATGAGTACCCAGGAGTGTGCTCCTGTTTTGGACGTGCTGGTGGGCACGGGCCATATTTGACATGGTGGTGTCATGAGACATATGTGGAAGCAGACAAGGGTTGTGGCCCTGTCCTGATGATATGGTTGAAAGAATAATTTTGTTGTGCTAACCATTGCTAGAATCATTAGCCTCCTGAGTCGACCGTAGATCGAGTCTTGTTCCAGTAACCCCCATACTTGTTTCGTACTACCACTTGTCTCTGCCACGGGTAGGGTACGATTTAGTAAGTTGTTAACCCCTTTCCGTGCACACACCGTACAGAGGGCCACGATGAGGTTTTTCCACGACGGTGGACTAAATCATGTCATCGGGTCAGGGAGCATGGGTGTTTCCGGTTGTAGCCGAGAGGGAGTGTACCCTTGTAATCCGCGCGTTTGAATAGTGATCCCATGCTCATGGAGGTTGTAGCCTCTCCGACTTAGAGTTTTACTTAACTGTTGTTTTGGGTGACTCCTGGCAGCATAAAAGTTAAGCTGGTGTGTGCTGGTTAGGTGTGTTTTCAACCCAAAGACCATAATGGGAATTAGTCAGTGTCCCGATACTGACGAAAGAAATCCTATACTTGTGGGTAAAGAGTACACACTCTGCAGAGTTTGAAACCTATTCGAATAGCCGTGTCCGCGGTTAAGGATTACAGTCTGGGTTGGTCAAGTGTCGGTCTTAGAGTCGGTCTCCGGAGGAAATACTTTAAAAATTGAGCATGGTTATTTTTGCAGGATAATTATCGTTGTTACTGGTGTTACCATGAGTATATTTGATGATATGATTATATTTGTGAACTAACCCCCTGCTCTTATTTTACTTTCCAGAGTGTCTCAGGGGCTGGCTAGACTACCCCGGACACTCGCCTTTATTTTCAAGTCCTTTCTGTGGCGTCCCTCGAGTGTCAGGCGGTTTATCACGCCACTACTCTTGTGGACACCCGACTGGCATTCCTTTTCAAGTCCTTTCGTGGCATCGCCTGAGTTCTCGGATGGTATCGTCCGATTTCTCTTTTAGACACCCGAATGGCATTCTTTTCAAGACCGACCGTGGTGCCACTTGATACCCGATCGGCATTCCTTTTATATTTTATTGATGCTAATATTTATTTTCTGCACTAAAGATTATTCATCATGCCATGTTTTAATTCCTGTCAGCATGCATTTAATATAAGTATATCATGAGCATGTGCATATAGTTTAATTCACCATGACCATATATTTGTTTGCTGCATTTGTTATATTATTTGTCCATGATGTTTGCGAGTACATTCAAACGTACTCACAGGCTTGCCCCTGGCTATTTACTTGGCCAGGTTAGAAGTTCTACGGGAAGAACACAGTGACATCCGTGCGAAGCCTAGGAGTACAGCCACGCGGGATAGGAGTTATCCGGGTCAGCTGTTCCTGTTGGAATGGAGCCCAATCGAGGTGGAGATCCACAAGCCAATTTCTTCATCCACCACCGGAGTCATTGTTATATCAGTAGACCGTTATGGTCTTGTATCAAATTCTTGTAAATGCTTGGTAATCTGTAACAAGGATGTGTCCACCAGTAACAGTAATCCTGGGCTGGTGATGACACTAGGGGTTAATTTCTGGAATATTGTGTTCCCGAAATCCGGCCCCGACAGATTTCGGTCTACTTACTTTGGCGTACCGCCCATGCTTTGAACCTCAACCTTTCTTGCAATGTAGTCAGCATTGGTTTGCGTTCGTGGTCCTGTCAATTGCCCAGCTGTAATTCGTTTACCTCACATAGCTGTTTTATCGTCTTTTGGGAGAGAGACATCACTAGTGAACATCATGAGACTCCGGTCCATATTACCATCATTGATCACATCCGCTATTTACTTTTCGTTATTATTTACTATTGCAAACACTATCTATCACTACTATCATTTGCTTTTAATCCTTTGTGAACTACAAGGCCGGAGAGATTGACAACCTCTCTGTACTCGTTGGGAGCAAAGTTATTTGTATATGTGTGCAGGTCCACGTTGATTGCTAATCTGCGCCGTTAGCAGTTGACACCTACTTGTTGAACCTAGGAGTCTCTGGGGATTCGATCCTTGGAATCTTTGCTAAGGGAAAACACTTCCACAACACTGCATCTTTCACCTTCCACTTGGGGTAACCAACGAGGGGTTTGAGGCCCATCACCACTCCGAGGGCCACTCCGAGGGTCCCTTCTTGGGAGTGATGGACAGGTAACTTGTCCCTGCCATCCGCCACACTTCGGCGCCGCACACCTCGAATATGGATCCCTTTTGGGAGCGAGGGACGAGGCAAAATAATTTTCTCCATAGCTCAAAATGAGCCTCACAACCTAAAAATAGCTCGCAAAGAGCAACGAAACCCGTGATATGCAGGATAGAGCATGGCGTGAGATTGTGCATTTGGAGCCCATATAACACCAGGAAACCTCTGAGGAAAGGATGGATTGGAAATTCTATGCCTCTCAAGAGGAAGGAAACGAAGCACACCCACTCCTCTTTAGTGGGGTTGGGGAAATTTTCCGCCAAGGCTTCGCCGTTGATCGAAGCTAATCCAGCCCGGACGGAGACTAGATCCGCGGGAGGGAGATATCCCTTCGTCTAAAGTCTATTCAGATGGGCATGAGATACCGAGCAGCTTCCCTAATCGCCTGCTTGAGGGACTTGTGGTGCGAGGAAGAGCCGGGGGCGCTTGCCATATTTGGAGGATTTTTCATGGCTGGCTCTGAGGGTTTTCTGCGTGGTGTGGAATGGCATCTGAGATCCAATCTCTTTAAATAGACGCCGTCCTCGCACGGACAAGGGTTTATTTGTAAAAAGTACATGGACTGTTCGCATTCATCTGACACATGGAAGCCAAGGCGATGGCAGGAAGGAATCATCAAGGCGGGGTATCGAAGTCTGAACCGAACTATCATTGTTTCGAAGAAGAATCTGCCTTCCAAGACCGAAGACATGAAGCTGGATACGACCTTGTCATTGAAGGCAAGTTCGGGGGCTACTGAGGGAGTCCTGGATTTAGGGGTCCTCGAGTGTCCGGACTACTGAAGGTGGGCCGAACTGATGGGGCGTGAAGATAAAATCAGAAGGTCATCCCCCGTGTCTGGATAGGACTCCTATGTATGTAAAATGCAAGATAGATGTCCAGATGTATTGCTTCCTTTCTCCCCAAGTCATCTCTGTACAACCCTAGGCCCCCTCCGACGTGTATATAAACCGGAGGGTTTAGTCCGTAGAGGCTAACAGAATCACAATAATCATAGGCTAGACTGTTAGGGTTTAGCCATTACGATCTTGAGGTAGATCAACTCTTGTAACCCTATATTCATCAAGATCAATCAAGCAGGAAGTAGGGTATTACCTCGATAGAGAGGGCCTGAACCTGGGTAAACATCGTGTCCCCAGTCCCTTGTTACCATCGATCCTTAGACGCACAGCTTGGGCACCCCTACCCGAGATCTGCCAGTTTTGACACCGACACCCTCCCCTCCCAACATACACACCTAAAAATGCATAGTTGAGATAGTGAACAAGTGTCATCGTCATCACTCGTCCGCAAGCCAGCAACACTGGCTTCACCATAGACGGCCATCAACAAAGCCCTCGCGAAACAAACGTCGAAACTCATGTGAGCCTATGCCAAACAGACGGCTACCCACGTGATAACCCACAAGTGTAGGGGATCGCAACAGTTTTCGAGGGTAAAGTATTCAACCAAAATTTATTGATTCGACACAAGGGGAGACAAAGAATACTCTTAAGTATTAGCAGCTGAGTTGTCAATTCAACCACACCTGGAAACTTAGTATCTGCAGCAAGATAGTTTAGTAGACAAGTAATATAATAGTGGCGGTAGCAGCAATAAAAGTAACGATAGTGTTTTTGTAGTTTTTGTGATAATAGCAGCAGAAAAGTAAATAAGCAACAAGCAATATAGGTAAAGCTTGTAGGCATTGGATCGGTGATGGGAAATTACGTCAGATGCAATTCATCATGTAGAAGTTATAACCTAGGGTGACACAGAACTAGCTCCAGTTCATCAATGCAATGTAGGCATGTATTCCGAATATAGTCATACGTGCTTATGGAAAAGAACTTGCATGACATCTTTTGTCCTACCCTCCCGTGGCAGCGGGGTCCTATTGTAAACTAAGGGATATTAAGGCCTCCTTTTAATAGAGTACCGGACCAAAGCATTAACACATAGTGAATGCATGAACTCCTCAAACTATGGTCTTCACCGTGAGTGGTCCCGATTATTGTCACTTCGGGGTTGCCGGCTCATAACACATAGTAGGTGACTATAGACTTGCAAGATAGGATCACGAACACACATATATTCATGAAAACATAATAGGTTCAGATCTGAAATCATGGCACTCGGGCCCTAGTGACAAGCATTAAGCATAGCAAAGTCATAGCAACATCAATCTCAGAACATAGTGGATACTAGGGATCAAACCCTAACAAAACTAACTCGATTACATGATAGATCCCATCCAACCCATCACCGTACAGCAAGCCTACGATGGAATTACTCACGCACGACGGTGAGCATCATGGAATTGGTGATGGAGGAAGGTTGATGATGACGATGGCGACGATCTCCACTCTCCGGAGCCCCGAACGGACTCCAGATCAGCCCTCCCGAGAGAGATTAGGGCTTGGCGGCGGCTCCGTCTCGTGAAACGCGATAATTCCTTCTCCTTGATTTTTTTCTCCCCGAACATGAAGATATAGGATCTGGGGATATGTAGGTAAGGCACGAGGGGGCCCACGAGGCAGGGGGCGCGCCCTGGGCAGGGGGCGCGCCCCCACCCTCTTGGACAGGCCCAAGGCCCCCTGGTGTGGATCTTCTTGCAGGTATTTTTTATATTTTCCGAAATAATTCTCCGTTGATTTTCAGGCGATTCCGAGAACTTTTTATTCTGCACAAAAACAACACCATGGCAGTTCTGCTGAAAACAGCGTCAGTCCGGGTTAGTTCCATTCAAATCTTGCAAGTTAGAGTCCAAAACAAGGGCAAAAGGGTTTGGAAAAGTAGATACGTTGGAGACGTATCAACTCCCCCAAGCTTAAACCTTTGCTTGTCCTCAAGCAATTCAGTTGATAAACTGAAAGTGATAAAGAAAAACTTTGACAAACTCTGTTTGCTCTTGTTGTTGTAAATATGTAAGCTAGCATTCAGGTTTTCAACAAGATCATGAACTAACCACATTCACGATAACTTTCAGGTCTCAAGACTACTCACATCAATAGCATAATCAACTATTGATCAATAATAATAAACCTTGGATGACAACACTTTCTCAAAACAATCAAGATATGATATAACAAGATGGTATCTCGCTAGCCCTTTCTGAGACCGCAAAACATAAATGCAGAGCACCTTTATGGATCAAGGACCGACTAGGCATTGTAATTCATGGTAAAAGAGATCCAGTCATGATCATACTCAATGAAAATTAATAGTAATACATGCAATGACAGAGGTGCTCTCCTACTGGTGCTCTTTGATAAGTGGATGGTGACTCTGCATAAAAGTAAATAGATAGGTGATACGTCTCCAACGTATCTATAATTTTTGATTGTTCCATGCTATTATTTCTGAAGTCTTGGATGTTTAACGGACTTTATCATTCACTTTTATATCATTTTTGGGACTAACCTACTAACCCAAAGGCCCAGTCCAGATTGCTGTTTTTTGCCTGTTTCAGGGTTTTGCAGAAAAAGAATATCAAACGGAGTCCAAACGGAATGAAACCTTCGCGAGAGATATTTTGGAGAAAATCACGCACGAAGAACTTGAGAACCACGTCAGAAGAGCCACGAGGGGCCCACGAGGGTGGGGGGCACGCCCCCTTCCCAGGGCGTGCCCCCTGCCTCGTGGGGCCCCCGTGACTCCCCCGGTGCCCTCCTTCTTCCTATATAAGTCCACGTACCCCAGAAACTCCGTGAACAGAGAGAGAAAACCCTAATTCCATCGCCGTACCTTCTGTTCCCGTAGAGATCCCATCTTGGAGCCTGTTCTGGAGCTCCACCGAAGGGGGATCCATCACGGAGGCCTTCTTCATCATCATCATCGCCCTCACCATGAGTTGTGAGTAGTTTACCACAGACGTTCGGGTCCATAGCTAGTATCTAGATGGCTTCTTCTCTCTCTCTGGATCTCAATACAAAGTTCTCCTTGGTCTTCGAGGAGATCTATTTGATGTAATCTCTTTTTGCGGTGTGTTTGTCGAGATCCAATGAATTGTGAGTTTATGATCAAGGTTATCTATGAAAGATATTTGGTTCTTCTCTTAACTTTTTATGTGTGCTCATAATATCCTTGCAAGTCTCTTCGAATTATTGGTTTGGTTTGGCCTACTAGATCTATAGTTCTTGCAATGGGAGAAGTGCTAGACTTTGGGTTCAATCTTGCGATGTCCTTTCCTAGTGACAGTAGGGGCAGCAAGGCACGTATTGTATTGTTGCCATCGAGGATAAAAAGATGGGGTTTATATCATATTGCTTGAATTTATCCCTCTACATCATGTCATCTTTCTTAAGGCGTTACTCTGTTCTTATGAACTCAATACACTAGGTGTATGCTAGATAGCGGTCGATGTGTGGAGTAATAGTAGTAGATGCAGAATCGTTTCGGTCTACTTGTCTCGGACGTGATGCCTATATATAATGATCATGCCTAGATAGTCTCATAATTATTCGCGTTTCTATCATTTGCTCGACAGTAATTTGTTTACACGCCGTAGAATATCGCTATCATGAGAGAAGCCACTAGAGAACACTATGGCCCCCGGGTCTATTCTCAACATATCAATCTACGTCCACTTTACTTTTACCGCTTTTATTTGCTGTTCTTATAAACTAAAAATACCAAAAATATAAACTATTATCTCTATCAGATCTCACTTTCGTAAGTGACCGTAAAGGGATTGACAACCCCTTATTGCGTTGACTGCAAAGTTCTTACTTGTTTGTGCAGGTGCGAGGGACTCGTGCGTGGTCTCCTACTGGATTGATACCTTGGTTATCAAAAACTGAGGGAAATACTTACGCTACTGTCTTGCATCTCCCTTTGCTCTTCGAGGGAAGACAACACAAGCTCAAGAGGTAGCAAGAAGAATTTCTGGCGCCGTTGCCGGGGAGGCTTACGCAAAAGTCATATACCAAGTACCTATCACAAACCCTTATCCTTCGCATTACATTTTTTGCCTCTCGTTTTCCTCTCCCCCACTTCACCCTTCCCGTTTTATTTGCCCTTCTTCCGCCGTGTGTTTATCGTTCGCTTGCTTCTTGTTTGCTTGTGTGTGTTGGATTGCTTGCTTGTCACTATGGCTCAGAACAATACCAAATTGTGTGACTTCTCCAATACCAACAGCAATGATTTTATTAGCACTCCGATTGCTCCTATTACCGATGCTGAATCTTGTGAGATCAATGCTGCTTTGTTGAATCTTGTCATGAAAGATCAATTCTCCGGCCTTCCTAGTGAAGATGCCGCTACCCATCTAAACAACTTTGTTGATTTGTGTGATATGCAAAAGAAAAGGGATACGGATAACGATATTGTTAAATTGAAATTATTTCCGTTTTCACTTAGAGATCGTGCTAAAACTTGGTTTTCCTCTTTGCCTAGAAATAGTATTGATTCGCGGAATAAGTGCAAAGATGCTTTTATCTCTAAGTATTTCCCTCCTGCTAAGATCATCTCTCTTAGAAACAATATTATGAATTTTAAGCAACTAGATCATGAGCATGTTGCACAAGCTTGGGAGAGAATGAAATTGATGTTACGTAATTGCCCTACACATTGTTTGAATGTATGGATGATTATTCAGAACTTTTATGCTGGCTTGAATTTTGCTTCTAGAAATCTTTTAGATTCGGCCGCCGGAGGCACTTTCATGGAAACTACCTTAGGAGAAGCTACCAAACTCCTAGATAATATTATGGTTAATTATTCTCAATGGCACACCGAAAGATCTACTAGTAAAAAAGTGCATGCTATCGAAGAAATTAGTGTTTTGAGTGAAAAGATGGATGAACTTATGAAATTATTTGCTACTAAGAGTGCTTCTTCTGATCCTAATGATATGCCCTTGTCCACTTTGATTGAGAATAACAATGAATCTTTGGATGTGAATTTTGTTGGTAGGAATAAATTTGGTAACAATGCTTATAGAGGTAATCTTAATCCTAGGCCTTTTCCTAGTAATTCCTCTAATAATTATGGTAATTCCTACAACAACTCTTATGGAAAGATGCCTTCTGAATTTGAAACTAGTGTTAAGGAGTTTATGATCTCGCAAAAGAATTTCAATGTTTTGCTTGAAGAGAAATTGCTTAAGGTTGATGAATTGGCTAGAAGTGTGGATAGAATTACTCTTGATGTTGATTCTTTGAAACTTATATCTATCCCACCTAAGCATGATATCAATGAGTCTCTCAAAGCCATGAGAATTTCCATTGATGAATGCAAAGAAAGAACCGCTAAAATGCGTGCTAAAAGAGAAGATTATATTAAATCATGTTCTTCTAGTTATCGTGAAAATAAAGATGAAGATCTGAAAGTTATAGATGTGTCTCCTATTAGATCCTTGTTTTCTAGTATTAATCTTGATGAAGATAGGATTGGAGATAATTCTGCTTTAAGGCGTCCCAATGATTCGGAGTTTTTAGATCTTGATGCTAAAATTGCTAAACGTGGGAGTGAAGAGATTAAAACTTTGCATAGTGATGAACCCACTACTTTGGATTTTAAGGGATTCAATTATGATAATTGCTATTTGATTGATTGTATTTCCTTGTTGCGATCCGTGCTAAATTCTCCTCATGCTTATAGTCAAAATAAAGCTTTCACCAAACACATAGTTAATGCTTTGATGCAATCTTATGAAGAAAAACTTGAGTTGGAAGTTTCTATCCCTAGAAAGCTTTATGATGAATGGGAACCTACTATCAAAATAAAAATAAAAGATCATGAATGCTATGCTTTGTGTGATTTGGGTGCAAGTGTCTCCACTATCCCAAAAACTTTGTGTGATTTGCTAGGGTTCCATGAGCTTGATGATTGTTCTTTAAATTTGCATCTTGCGGATTCCATTATTAAGAAACCTATGGGAAGAATTAATGATGTTCTTATTTTTGCCAATAGGAATTATGTGCCCGTAGATTTCATTGTTCTTGATATAGATTGCAATCCTTCATGTCCTATTATTCTTGGTAGACCTTTCCTTAGAACGATTGGTGCAATTATTGATATGAAGGAAGGAAATATTAGATTACAATTTCCGTTAAGGAAAGGCATGGAACACTTTCCTAGAAAGAAAATCAAATTACCATATGAATCTATCATGAGAGCCACTTATGGATTGCCTTCCAAAGATGGCAATACCTAGATTTATCTTGTATCGTGCCTAGCTAGGGGCGTAAAACGATAGCGCTTGTTGGGAGGCAACCCAATTTTATATTTTTGTTTTTGTTGCTGTTAGGGTATAAATATTGCATCTAGCCTTGTCGGGGGAAACTGTCTGCCACGAACACCTATGGGACCGGAGCCCCTTGTCTGTGCGGTACGAGGGCGGAGGGAGCACGAAGAGCAGATCGTAGCGAACACGCGGGCAGTTTTACCGAGGTTCGGGCCGCGATGAACGCGTAAAACCCTACTCCTGCTTGGTTGTGTATTAAGTTGGAGAGCTCGGGAGCTTGAAGAAGCAGCTACCCCGAGCGTGAGAGTGATCTAGTTTCCGAACCCCCTCCACGTTGTGCATGGGCCTCCTTTTATAGTGCTAAGGGGTCACCGACAGGTGTCAACGTAGGAGAAAGGGGTAAAAACGTAAAAGAGGTGGTGGTTGTAACAGTGCAGGAACAGTGGAGCTACAGTGCAGAACAGTGGTCTATACCTACTTTAACAGTGGGGGACAAGGGCATTTAATGCCCGTCGCCGTCGACCCCAAAAGCTCCCGCCATAGCGTCTCCGTCTGCCACGGCGATGGATCCACCACCGTGGAGCGCCACCGTGTCCCCCAGGCTGCACAGCCATCCGCCACGCGTCCCTGGATAGGCCCCAGGGCGACGCGTGGGCCGATGAGCTGGAGCGCGGAGACACAGCGTAACCTTCCCGGCAAGCACCTTGCCGGGGCCTTGATCTTGCCGGGCCCGGGAGCTTGCCGCTCCCCGGGCCCTTGCCGGGTCTTCTATGGTAGAATCTTCTAGTCTTCCTGGCAAGCTCCTCTTGCCAGGGCCTTGTGCTAGTGAGGTAATCTTGAGCCTGGTACGGCCTTCCCGGCAAGCTCCTCTTGCCGGGGTCTCGATCTTCTGTCTTGTATACTTTGTTTTTGAATGGTTTAATAGGGAGCAGGAAGGTCTCCGGCAAGCACGCGGTAAACCCTGCCGCGGGAAGCTGCAGCTGTCCGTGCACAAGTTGGGGTACTGAGGTACCCCTACCTTAGTACACCGACAGGAGCCCCCGGGCCTGGGCCACACACGGTGCCGAGCGCTGTTGGGCCAGGCCCAAAACAGTGCACGGGCACCCGCGGCCCGTGGCGCGCCGAATCCACTTCCGTATCCGCCGCATCCCCCTGTAACGGCACGCGTCGATTGCGGCGCCGTGGGATGGGACGTGCCCACGATCTCTTAATGGAAAGGGCGAAACGCCCCCCACTCCCCCATAAAAGCAGAGGAAGCGGGCGCGGTTCCCCTCCTTGCGCTTTCATTGCATCGTCTTCCTCCTCCAAAGATTCTCTCTTGTGCTCTGCCTCCACATCTCCGCCGCCGAGCTCTTCGTTCCCCTCCTTCCGCCGCGTCCGCCATGGCCCCAAAGACCGACAAGGCGAAGGCGGAGAAGTCCAAGCGGGAGAAATCGGAGCAAGCGGCCAAGCTCATCGCGTACCGGAAGCGGCATGTCGTCTTCCCGCCGAAGCTCGGTGTGCGGGAACTCTGGAACAAGTATTACTTGTTCTGGTCCAAGGGAACCGACGCGCATCCCCGCACGCGAGCATACCCGGCCGCCGCCAAGGACAACTATCCTGGCGGGTACCATTTCTTTGCTGCCTTCTTTCATTGTGGTCTCTGTCCTCCTTTCTCAAACTTCTTCTGCGACGTCATGAACACATACGGCCTCCATCTGCTTGACTTCACCCCCAACGCCATTCTCACCATGGCTGTTTTCGCACACATGTGCGAAAACTTCATAGGAGTCCACCCCAACGTAGCACTCTTTAGACACTTCTTCACTCCTAGAGCCGAGGCCGATGCCCCCCTCTCCGGAGGAATTTCTTGGGTCTTTCGTCTCAATAAGAAGGGTGCGTACTTGCCGGGGGAGCTCCGCGGCAAGTGGGAGGAATGGCGAGCGGAGTGGTGCTGGATCGTAGAAGACCAGCCGCAGGCCTTCACCGCGCCGCGCACAACGCCCATCGTGCGCGGCAGGGACTGGAGTGAGCTGGACTCGGACGACGTCAAGCTCAACATCGCCCTCGTCCGGATTCTTCGTCTTCGGTTGGCCAATCTGTCAGTTGCTGAGGTGGGCGCATATTTCCTCCGTCGGCGCATCGCCCCTCTCCAAGACCGGAAGAGGCCAGCCTGGGAGTACGGCGGCCCGGCAGACATCATGAGGCTGCGCCCCGGGCTCAACTTCAACTTCACCACGCTGGAGCTGCGGGGAATGGTACGGGAACTCTTCAAGTACGACCCGACACACCCCGAGTGGTTCAGGACCCCCCGGGAAGTGGTGCCGCTCTGCAACAACGCCGTCAGGGATCGGATCCTCGCCATGATGCCCATGTGTGATTCGCACGGCGTGGACCGCACATGGCTCGCTCCGAAGCCCATCGACGTCCTCAACTTCTACGACAACCTCGCCGAGGTGGCGAAGAACAAGGAGGACCTCAAGCTGCACACGCGGGACACCACCGACCAGGAGATCGCCTACATTGCTTCTCGGGCTGAGGAGGCCGCCGCAGCCGCGGCGGCAGGAGTCTTCGGATACTCGCCGGAGGAGGCGGAGGCTGAGGACGCGTCCACCCAGGCGGAGGAGGCGGAGATCCGCAGGTTGCTGAATCTTCCACCCGACGCGCTCGCCGGGGTCCCCTCGCTGAGGCACTCCGGGATCCACGGGATCGCGGCGGAGGCCGCGGCAATGGAGGGCACCGCCGGAGGGAGCAGAGGCTCCGCGAGGGGCAGAGGCGCCAAGGGAAAGGGGGCCGCAGCGCAGGACGCTGGGCCTAGTGAACCGGCCGGGGCAGAGGAGGAGGAGGAGGAGGCCGAGGACTCCGGCGGATCCACGGAGTTGTACGCCGACGACCTCTCCTCGTCGGAGAGCTCCCCGCCCCCGGCTAGCCCGAGGCAGTCCCCGCCAAAGCGCCTTCGCAAGGCGGCGACGGGGGAGAGGGCGCAGGCGCCCCGGCAACAGCCACCTCGCCGGGCGGCTCCCCGGGGGAGTCAAGCCGCGCCAAGACCTTCCGGAGCACCAGCCGCAGCGGAGGCAGCCCGCGCGCGGACCACGACGGAGGCGCCTCGCAGGCCGGCGCCGAGCAGGCAAGGGTCTTCTCGGAGCGGAGCAGCGGCTCCGCCCGCCCCTCGGGCGCCGGCTACCACAGGGGCTGGGTCTTCGCAGCCCCCAGCCCCGGTGAACACCAAGCGCGCGAGGGGGTCTTCGTCTTCCGCTCCTCGCGTCGACGCGCCCACGGTGGAGTACGATTTCTCCGCCCTGAGCGAGGACGACGAGGAGGACCAGGAGTAAGGATCCAGGACCTTACATCTTCTCGATTTTTGTCTTGGTTTTTTGTTGATGCTGACTCTTGTTCATCGCTCTGATTTCAGGACCCTGGCCCATCGCGCGACGAAGAAGGCCAAGGCGCCCGAGGTCGAGGTCGCGGAAGACTCGGCAGCTGCAGCAACAGGAAGCGTGCCGGAGCCGAGCCTGCCGGACCCGAGCGCTGCTCCGAGGAGCAGCCCCCAGCGCAGCCCGCAGCGCAGCCCCCAGCGTAAGTCTGGGGTTTTCTCTTTTCGCTTGTCGGGGTACGCCTGAGGATTTGGTTTTGTCTTCATGTCTTGACGTTCCTTGTCTTGTTCTGTGCAGAGGTGGAGCCACAGCGGGAAGAGCGCCCGGAGACCATCGTCGAGGAGCCGCAGGCCCCGCCGTCTCCGCCGAGGCCGAACTCTCCGGCAAGGGAGAGTGCTCCGCCAAGGGTGGGTACCCCGCCGCCAAGGCAGAGTACCCCGCCAAGGGTGAGCAGCCCGGCGAGGGCGGCCACTCCGCCAAGGCAGAGCTCCCCGGCGAGGGCGGCTACTCCGCCAAGGCAGAGCTCCCCGGCAAGGGAGCCCGCCGCCGAGGACGTCCGCCAAGGTATGTCTTGTGATTTGTCTTCTTGGCTTCGTCTCTTTTTGGATATTTGCTTGAATCTTGAACTTCTTTTTCTTCTTCTTCTTTTTAGATCTTCCTCCTCCTGAGCCTATGGAGACGGAGGTTGTCAACCTCGAGGAGGAGGGTGCGCAGGGCGGCGGCGGCGATGTCCCTGTCGTCGAGGAGATGGCCGAAGCCGCCGAGCCGGCCGCGCAGGAGACTGCTCCGGCTGCGGACGCAGCGGCCGGGGAGGGGGATGGTGGCCGCACCGCCGACCCGGAGGCGGCGGGAGCATCGGATGCTGCACCGGCCACCGGCCCCTCCGCCAGCAAGGAGCAGGGGTATTATCTTGAGGCCCCCAACGGCGTCTTCATCCAGATGCCCTGGGGGTCTTCATCGCGAGCTCCTGCGGAGGGCGAGGCATTCGACGGAGAAGTCCTCGCCTCCGCAGGCCTGAAGATCGTCGAGGCGCCCGGCGGGAATGAAGGGCCCGAGGAGGAGAAGTTGCTCCACCAGCTCCTGGCCCTTTACCGGGCCAGGCAGGCGAAGCTCGCCTCCCGGGAGGCCCTTGCCGCCAAGGCCGCCGCGGAAATGGAGAAGCGTGCGGCGGAGCTCAGCGCCGCCAACCAGGCGGCCCTCCGCGAGGTGGCGGAGGAGCGTGAGCGTCTCGCCGGCGAGTACCAGGAGTGGGTGCTCGAGAAGGCTGAAGCTGAAGAACAGCAGCGGCTCGCCGGGGTGGAGATGTCCCGGCGAGAGGGAGAGCTCGCGCAGCGAAAGGTCGAGCTCGACTCCCACGAGGAGGACCTTGCCGCTCGCGAGGCAGCCCTTGGCGGGGAGCTGAAGGAGGCGAAAGCCGCCGCGGTTGCCGCGGAAGACGCCAAGAAAGAGCTTGCCGCCAAGGTTGAGCAGTTGGAGAAGGCGCTGAAGGTGAACGCCGAGAAGGTTGCCGCGCTCATCTTGGAGCGCGAGAAGGACGCTCACACAAACTCCGAGCTTCAGGTGAGTCTCTCCAAGAGGGGCGACGAGTTGAAGGCCGCCAAGGACTCCATTGAGGACTTGGAACTGAAGGTCACCACTCTGAAGGATTCGCTCGACGCTGCCCGGGCTCAGGAGAACAAGTTGAAAGAGGAGCTCCGCAAGGAGCGGACCTTGGTGGACAGCGTCAACAAGGCATCCGAACTCTTCCGCCAGACCATCGAGGTATGGACCGAAGACTTGGTTTCTTCTGCGTCCAACATTGACCAAGAGCTGCTGGCGCTGAAGGTCGAACACCTCATCTACTCGCCGGATCCGGATCTCCCGCACAGCGCCAAGCTCAGCCTCTTCTTCAGAGGGATCGCGCCGGCCCTTGCAGGTCTCCGGAACCAAATCCCCGCGCAGCTGGCCGAGGAGTCGCGCCTGCTCTGCGCGGGAACTCTGGAGCGGGTGCTGACGAAGATCGTGTACCGCAACCCGGGGATCAATCTCAACAACGTTCTTCGCAGCTTGCCGGCCGATGCGAACACGGAGGCCCTGAAGGAGCGGGTCGCCCACATCATCGCCAAGGTGGCTAAGCTTGGCAGGAAGGAGGGCGACCGCGTAGACTAGGGCTCCATTATCTTTGTCTTTTTGTTGCTGCACATTATGTTATGAACTCATTAGTCCATTGCGACAAGTTATTCTTTGTAAGATATTTACTTTATTTTGATCAATCAGCGCAATGTTATCTTCCTTGTCTTAATCCTTGACTTTGCATGTTTTTCACCCTACGCTCCCGGGGAGCTTGCCGGCAAGGGACCTTTGCCGCGAGCGCTGAGTCTTGGACTCTGAGCAGCCTGCCGGCTAAGGTTTCACCGGCAAGCAACCTCGCCGCGGCTAGTCGCAACGCACTTAGCTTGCTGAGCGTACTCGGAAACGAAGCAAGGGCGCGACACTTGTCGCAGCTCACTTAGATCGTTGAGTGAACTCGAAAACAAGATAAGGGTGCGGCAAGCTACGGGTAGGTTCCTCCGCGCACAGGTTTTCCATACAAAGTGTGATTGTTCAAGGAAGACAACTAAAATTTAAAATTTGAACTGGTCAAATTCTAACAACTTATCTTTCATATGCTGCTTGCTTATATTGCTTGCCTTCCGGTAAGGCTTCTCTTTCTTGAACAGCACTTGGTTCCTCCTCCACCTCCTTCCCCCCCGGCAAACTTGTGCGCGAGGAACTTTCCTTCTGCTTTAGAGGAAAAAAGAAAAGGGAGAGGGAAACAAGTATATGGCCTGTCGACGTGCTAATGCTTACCGGATACTTGAGTGTTGCACCAAATGCCAAAGAAAACATGCAAATAGCAGAGAAAAGCATGCAAATGGCAAATAGCGCAAAACACGAAATCTTTACTGATGCACGGGGTCTGCGCCCGGCTTTGTACAAAGGGTTACATGCAACAACGGCAAAGCTTGTACAAAAGGTGGTTGCCGGAGCGGATCACGGCAACCGCGCCTTATGGGTGAAACTTGCGAAGATGCTCTATGTTCCAGGAGTTGCTCACCGGTAAGCCTTCTTCGGTCTCGAGGCGGACAGCGCCGGGCCTCGTAACTTGTCTCACCCGATAAGGGCCTTCCCACTTCGGCGTTAACTTGTTGGAATTCTTGGCGGACTGAACACGCCGAAGAACAAGGTCGCCTTCCTCGAGACTCCTGGCCTTGACTTTGCGGCTATGGTAGCGGCGCAAAGCTTGCTGGTATCGAGCAGCTCGTACAGCAGCCTGGAGACGTCCCTCCTCAAGGAGCAATGCGTCATCTTGCCGCAGTTGCTCTTGCTCGAGCTCATCATAAGCGAGCACTCGAGGAGATCCGTATACGAGTTCCGTGGGGAGAACTGCCTCTGCTCCATAGACTAGAGCAAAGGGTGTCTGTCCGGTGGCTCGACTTGGTGTCGTTCTGATTGACCAAAGAGCCGCCGGCAGCTCCTCTATCCAATTTCTTCCGCACTTGCGCAGCCTGTCAAAGGTCCTTGTCTTGAGTCCGCGCAGCACTTCAGCATTTGCCCTCTCCGCTTGACCGTTGCTCCTCGGGTGAGCAACAGAAGCGAAACAGACCTTGGCGCCAAGGTCTTGGACGTACTGCATGAAGGTGCGACTAGTGAATTGCGTACCGTTGTCGGTGATGATCCGGTTAGGGATCCCGAAACGGCAAACAATTGACCTGAAGAACCTGACCGCTGACTGTGCTGTCACCTTCCTTACTGGCTCCACTTCTGGCCACTTTGTGAACTTGTCGATTGCAACGTACAAGTACTCAAAGCCCCCGACAGCACGAGGGAAAGGGCCGAGGATATCGAGCCCCCAGACCGAGAAGGGCCATGACAAAGGGATTGTTTGGAGAGCTTGAGCTGGCTGATGGATTTGCTTTGCATGGAACTGGCACGCTTCACACTTGGTTACTAGTGCAGTTGCATCTTGGAGGGCTTCTTGCCAAAAGAACCCTTGCCGGAAAGCTTTCCCGGCAAGCGCCCTTGCGCCAATGTGGTGGCCGCATATGCCTCCGTGTATTTCTGCCAACAGCTTCTGTCCATCTTTTCTGGAGATGCACTTCAACCTGACACCATTGAGTCTTCTTCTGTACAGCTCGTTATCCACGAACTGATACATACTTGACTGCTTGGTTATCTTCTCTATCTCTTGAGGGTCGTCGGGAAGTTCTCCAGTTTGCAGAAAACGGACTATCTGCTGTGCCCATGCCGGAGCCTGGGGCTCAGCGGCAAGGACCAAAGGCTCGAGGGCCGCTGCGGGAACCTCCGCTTCTACGGCAAGGACCTCTGGTTCTGCCGGAGCTGATGGTCCCCCGGCAAGCTCGCCGGGGCGAGGCTTGTCGGGAACGCTTGCTTCAACTGTACAAGCCCGAGGGCTTGCAGGAGCAAACTGTTCCTCAGCGTTGTGGTTGTTGATCTTGGGGACCTTGGCGGCGGTTTCAGGAAGATCCGCCGGCAAGTAGTCGCCGGAGACCAACTTTCTCTTCTTGGACTGCCCAATTGATGGTGTAACGGATGGCTGAGTCAGCTTGAGTAAGAAGGTCCCTGGTTCCACAGGTAACTTCATCGCAGCACACTTTGAAAGGCCATCTGCAATTTCATTCTGAGCTCTCGGGACGTGCTCCATTTGCAGACCTTCAAAGTGCTCTTCAAGCTTCCTCACTTCATCTACATAGGCTTCCATCAAAGGGCTCTGATAGCTCTTGTTGACTTGTCGGACCACCAACTGAGAATCTCCTCGTACAATCAGCTTTCTGATCCCGAGTTCGGCCGCAATCCTGAGGCCGGCAAGCAAGCCTTCATACTCGGCAGTGTTGTTTGTCGCTTGCTCCCTGGGAAAGTGCATCTGGATAACGTATTTGAGGTGCTCTCCGGTGGGCGCGATGAGTACCACGCCAGCACCGGCGCCTTGCAGCGAGAAGGCACCATCAAAATACATTACCCATTCACTTGTAGCTTCTTGTACGGGTGCACTTGTTTCTTGAACTTCCTCGTCGGGCGTTGGGGTCCACTCAGCTATGAATTCTGCCAAAGCTCGGCTCTGTATGGTTGAAGTGCTTTCAAATTTGAGTCCAAAGCTTGACAGCTCCAGTGCCCACTCAACGATCCTGCCCGTTGCTTCCGGATTGTGCAATATCCTCTTCAGCAGAAAGCGAGTGACCACTGTTATCTCATGGGCTTGGAAGTAATGGCGCAGCTTTCTCGAGGCCATGAGGAGGCCGAAAAGCAATTTTTGCACACCAGAGTATCTTGATCTAGCCCCCTGGAGAAGGGAACTTACAAAATACACTGGGCGCTGCACCATCTTCTTCCGCACCTCATCCTGTCCCTGCGCAGAGTTGTCCTTGTCGGGGCCAGAGCTTGTCGGAGCAGCCCCCTGCTTGTCGCTGGATTCGCTTGCCGATGGCGCTGACTCCTCGTCGGACTCCCTCTCCGCTACTAACGCAGCACTAACCACCTGGTTGGTTGCCGCTAGGTATAGCAACAACTTTTCCTGTGGTCTAGGTGCGACAAGTATAGGAGTGGAGGACAGGTACCGTTTCAAATCCTGCAGCGCCGCCTCCGCTTCCGGAGTCCACTTCATGGGACCTGCCTTCTTCAAGATTTTGAAGAAAGGTAGGGCGCGTTCTGCAGACTTTGAAATGAACCTACTGAGGGCAGCCACACATCCTGCAAGCCTTCTGACATCCTTGACGCGCTTTGGGGCTTCTATCTGCTCAATGGCTTTAATCTTGTCGGGGTTGGCTTCAATCCCCCTTTGTGACACAAAGAACCCGAGAAGCTTGCCGGAGGGAACTCCAAAGACGCACTTCTCGGGGTTCAACTTGAGCTGTATCTTGCGTAGGTTCTGAAACGTTTCTTCCAAGTCTTGAATCAGGGTTTCTTTGCTCTTGCTCTTCACCACGATGTCATCCATGTAAGCTTCTACATTCCTGTGGATCTGTGGCTCAAAAGCAGTGTACACTACCCTTGCAAAGGTTGAGCCTGCATTCTTCAATCCAAATGGCATGCGAATAAAGCAATAAGTGCCACATGGAGTGATAAATGCAGTCTTCTCTTCATCCTCCTTGGCCATGAAAATCTGATGATAGCCTGAGTATGCATCAAGAAAACAGAGTAGCTCACATCCGGCAGTGGAGTCAACGATCTGGTCAATGCGCGGCAAAGGGAAGGGATCCTTGGGACATGCTTTATTCACATCGGTGAAGTCTATACACAGTCTCCACTTCCCGTTGGCCTTGCGCACGACGACTGGGTTTGCCAACCACGTCGGATGGATCACACCTCTAACTAGGCCTGCTGCTTCTAGCTTCTTGATTTCCTCGTTGATGAATTCTTGGCGCTCCACGGCTTGCTTCCTCACTTTCTGCTTGATAGGCCGCGCATGAGGACAGACAGCAAGCTTGTGCTCAATCACCTTCCTGGGAACACCGGGGATGTCAGATGGTTGCCAAGCAAACACATCGACATTCGCCCGCAGGAAGGCAACGAGCGCGCTTTCCTATTTGCTGTCAAGGGTGGCACTGATGGTGAAGGTACCACCAGTGCCGTCCTCCTTGGCGGACACCTTCTTGGTTGCCGGAGGAGCGGCCATTCCTTTCTTACTCTTGCCGGTGGAGCTCGATGGAACGTCCTCGACGGCAGCGCAGCACTCCGAAGAGGTGCGGTTGCCGGAGTGGGTCCCAGAGCACTTGCCGGACTTGGTCTTGGCGCGGCTTGACTCCCCCGGGGAGCCGCCCGGCGAGGTGGCTATTGCCGGGGCGCCTGCGCCCTCTCCCCCGTCGCCGCCTTGCGAAGGCGCTTTGGCGGGGACTGCCTCGGGCTAGCCGGGGGCGGGGAGCTCTCCGACGAGGAGAGGTCGTCGGCGTACAACTCCGTGGATCCGCCGGAGTCCTCGGCCTCCTCCTCCTCCTCCTCTGCCCCGGCCGGTTCACTGGGCCCAGCGTCCTGCGCTGCGGCCCCCTTTCCCTTGGCGCCTCCGCCCCTCGCGGCGCCTCTGCTCCCTCCGGCGGTGCCCTCCATTGTCGCGGCCTCCGCCGCGATCCCGTGGATCCCGGAGTGCCTCAGCGAGGGGACCCCGGCGAGCGCGTCGGGTGGAAGATTCAGCAACCTGCGGATCTCCGCCTCCTCCGCCTGGGTGGACGCGTCCTCAGCCTCCGCCTCCTCCGGCGAGTATCCGAAGACTCCTGCCGCCGCGGCTGCGGCGGCCTCCTCAGCCCGAGAAGCAATGTAGGCGATCTCCTGGTCGGTGGTGTCCCGCGTGTGCAGCTTGAGGTCCTCCTTGTTCTTCGCCACCTCGGCGAGGTTGTCGTAGAAGTTGAGGACGTCGATGGGCTTCGGAGCGAGCCATGTGCGGTCCACGCCGTGCGAATCACACATGGGCATCATGGCGAGGATCCGATCCCTGACGGCGTTGTTGCAGAGCGGCACCACTTCCCGGGGGGTCCTGAACCACTCGGGGTGTGTCGGGTCGTACTTGAAGAGTTCCCGTACCATTCCCCGCAGCTCCAGCGTGGTGAAGTTGAAGTTGAGCCCGGGGCGCAGCCTCATGATGTCTGCCGGGCTGCCGTACTCCCAGGCCGGCCTCTTCCGGTCTTGGAGAGGGGCGATGCGCCGACGGAGGAAATCTGCGCCCACCTCAGCAACTGACAGATTGGCCAACCGAAGACGAAGAATCCGGACGAGGGCGATGTTGAGCTTGACGTCGTCCGAGTCCAGCTCACTCCAGTCCCTGCCGCGCACGATGGGCGTTGTGCGCGGCGCGGTGAAGGCCTGCGGCTGGTCTTCTACGATCCAGCACCACTCCGCTCGCCATTCCTCCCACTTGCCGCGGAGCTCCCCCGGCAAGTACGCACCCTTCTTATTGAGACGAAAGACCCAAGAAATTCCTCCGGAGAGGGGGGCATTGGCCTCGGCTCTAGGAGTGAAGAAGTGTCTAAAGAGTGCTACGTTGGGGTGGACTCCTATGAAGTTTTCGCACATGTGTGCGAAAACAGCCATGGTGAGAATGGCGTTGGGGGTGAAGTCAAGCAGATGGAGGCCGTATGTGTTCATGACGTCGCAGAAGAAGTTTGAGAAAGGAGGACAGAGACCACAATGAAAGAAGGCAGCAAAGAAATGGTACCCGCCAGGATAGTTGTCCTTGGCGGCGGCCGGGTATGCTCGCGTGCGGGGATGCGCGTCGGTTCCCTTGGACCAGAACAAGTAATACTTGTTCCAGAGTTCCCGCACGCCGAGCTTCGGCGGGAAGACGACATGCCGCTTCCGGTACGCGATGAGCTTGGCCGCTTGCTCCGATTTCTCCCGCTTGGACTTCTCCGCCTTCGCCTTGTCGGTCTTTGGGGCCATGGCGGACGCGGCGGAAGGAGGGGAACGAAGAGCTCGGCGGCGGAGATGTGGAGGCAGAGCACAAGAGAGAATCTTTGGAGGAGGAAGACGATGCAATGAAAGCGCAAGGAGGGGAACCGCGCCCGCTTCCTCTGCTTTTATGGGGGAGTGGGGGGCGTTTCGCCCTTTCCATTAAGAGATCGTGGGCACGTCCCATCCCACGG
>LR738709.1:658091495-658145366 GCA_902687465.1 Secale cereale | reverse complement strand
ATGCCCCCCTCTCCGGAGGAATTTCTTGGGTCTTTCGTCTCAATAAGAAGGGTGCGTACTTGCCGGGGGAGCTCCGCGGCAAGTGGGAGGAATGGCGAGCGGAGTGGTGCTGGATCGTAGAAGACCAGCCGCAGGCCTTCACCGCGCCGCGCACAACGCCCATCGTGCGCGGCAGGGACTGGAGTGAGCTGGACTCGGACGACGTCAAGCTCAACATCGCCCTCGTCCGGATTCTTCGTCTTCGGTTGGCCAATCTGTCAGTTGCTGAGGTGGGCGCAGATTTCCTCCGTCGGCGCATCGCCCCTCTCCAAGACCGGAAGAGGCCGGCCTGGGAGTACGGCGGCCCGGCAGACATCATGAGGCTGCGCCCCGGGCTCAACTTCAACTTCACCACGCTGGAGCTGCGGGGAATGGTACGGGAACTCTTCAAGTACGACCCGACACACCCCGAGTGGTTCAGGACCCCCCGGGAAGTGGTGCCGCTCTGCAACAACGCCGTCAGGGATCGGATCCTCGCCAAAGATGTCGGGGGAAACTGTCCGCCACGAACACCTATGGGACCGGAGCCCCTTGTCTGTGCGGTACGAGGGCGGAGGGAGCACGAAGAGCAGATCGTAGCGAACACGCGGGCAGTTTTACCCAGGTTCGGGCCGCGATGAACGCGTAAAACCCTACTCCTGCTTGGTTGTGTATTAAGTTGGAGAGCTCGGGAGCTTGAAGAAGCAGCTACCCCGAGCGTGAGAGTGATCTAGTTTCCGAACCCCCTCCACGTTGTGCATGGGCCTCCTTTTATAGTGCTAAGGGGTCACCGACAGGTGTCAACGTAGGAGAAAGGGGTAAAAACGTAAAAGAGGTGGTGGTTGTAACAGTGCGGGAACAGTGGAGCTACAGTGCAGAACAGTGGTCTATACCTACTTTAACAGTGGGGGACAAGGGCATTTAATGCCCGTCGCCGTCGACCCCAAAAGCTCCCGCCATAGCGTCTCCGTCTGCCACGGCGATGGATCCACCACCGTGGAGCGCCACCGTGTCCCCCAGGCTGCACAGCCATCCGCCACGCGTCCCTGGATAGGCCCCAGGGCGACGCGTGGGCCGATGAGCTGGAGCGCGGAGACACAGCGTAACCTTCCCGGCAAGCACCTTGCCGGGGCCTTGATCTTGCCGGGCCCGGGAGCTTGCCGCTCCCCGGGCCCTTGCCGGGTCTTCTATGGTAGAATCTTCTAGTCTTCCTGGCAAGCTCCTCTTGCCAGGGCCTTGTGCTAGTGAGGTAATCTTGAGCCTGGTACGGCCTTCCCGGCAAGCTCCTCTTGCCGGGGTCTCGATCTTCTGTCTTGTATACTTTGTTTTTGAATGGTTTAATAGGGAGCAGGAAGGTCTCCGGCAAGCACGCGGTAAACCCTGCCGCGGGAAGCTGCAGCTGTCCGTGCACAAGTTGGGGTACTGAGGTACCCCTACCTTAGTACACCGACAAGCCTCTTATTAGATGTGGTTTCATGTTTTGTTTAGTGTTTGTGCCAATAGAACCTTTGGGAAGACTTGTGTGAAGTTTATGTGATCTTGCTGTGAAAAACAGAATCATTAGCGCTCGCTAAAGTAGTCTTCAGATTTTACTGGAGCGTGCTTTTTAGTTGATTCTTTTTGCAGATGATTGGTAGACAAATTACGCAAATTTACCAATTTACTTTGAATTTTTTGTAGTTCTAAAAGTAGGCGAAACCTGCAGATTACTACAGATTGTTCTGTTTTTGACAGATTCTGTTTTTCGTGTGTTGTTTGCTTATTTCAATGCATCTATGAGTAGTATTGGAGGATATGAACCATAGAGAAGTTGTAATACAGTAGGTTTAACACCAATATAAACAATGAATGAATTCATTGCTGCACCTTAGAGTAGTGGTTTGCTTTCTTATACTAACGGAGCTCACGAGAATTTTTGTCTAAGTTTTGTGTTGTGAAGTTTTCAAGTTTTGAGTATTGCATTGATGGACTATGGAATAAGGAGTAGCAAAGGCATAAGCTTGGGGATTCCCATGGAACCCCAAGTAAATTCAAGATAATAAAAAGCCTAAGCTTGGGGATGCCCCGGGAAGGCATCCCCTCTTTCGTCTTCATCCATCGGTAACTATACTTGGAGCTATATTTTTATTCGCAACATGTTATGTGTTTTGCTTGGAGCGTCTTGTATAATTTGAGTCTTTGCTTGTTAGTTTGCCACAATCATCCTTGCTGGACACACCTATTTGAGAGAGTTAAATATGGCCTAGAAATTGTTAGAACACTCTATGTGCTTCACTTATATCTTTTGAGTTGAATAGTTTTTGCTCTAGTGCTTCACTTATATCTTTTAGAGCATGGTGGTGGTAATATTTTGTAGAAATTGTTGAACTCTCATGTCAATTATATCTATTTGAGAGTCTATTAAAACAGCATGTTAATGTGTTTAGTCTAAAGAAACTAGTCTTCACATGATAAACATCCAATGTCAATGTAGAAAAAAAAATTCACACTAAGTGCATTGAATATGATGAGACGTTGGATGCTTGATAATTGTTTTGAGACATGAGGATAGTGATATTAGAGTCATGCTAGTGGAGTTATTATGAAATTGAGAAATACTTGTGTTAAGGTTAGTGATTCCCGTAACATGCACGTATGGTAAACCGCTATGTGACTAAGTTAGAGCATGAGGTATTTGTAGAGTGCCAACCTTTGTGTGGAGGTCGGGGGCGCGCGATGGTTAACTCCTACCAACCTCCCCCGGTTAACTCCTACCAACCTCCCCCCTAGGAGCAAGCGTTGATTGCTTTGTTTTGATGACTCGTAGATTTTTGCAATAAGTATATGAGTTCTTATGACTAATGTTGAGTCCATGGATTATACGCACTCTCACCCTTTCACCATTGCTAGCCTCTCTTGTACAGCACAACTTTCGCCGGTATCATAGACCCACCATATATCCTTCCTCAAAACAGCCACCATACCTACATATCATGGCATTTCCATAGCCATTCCGAGATATATTGCCATGCAACTTTCCACCGTTCCGTTCATATGACACGCATCATATTGTCATATTGCCATTGCATGATCATGTAGTTGACATCGTATTTGTGGCAAGGCCACTATGCATAATTTTTATACATGTCACTCTCGTTTCATTGCACATACCGGTACACCGCTGGCGGCATTCATATAGAGTCATACCTTGTTGTTGTAGTATCATGTTGTAATATCGAGTTGTAATGAAAGTGTGATGATCATCATTATTAGAGCATTGTCCCATGGGAGGAAAGGCTAAATCTATAAAGCCCCTCCGCAAAAAAAAGGAAAAAAAAAGGAAAGGCCAAAGAAAAAAAAGGCCCAAAAAATAGAAAAGAAAAAGAAAAGGGACAATTGCTACTATCTTTTTCCACACTTGTGCTTCAAAGTAGCACCATGTTCTTCATTGTAGAGAATCTCATGCTTAGTCACTTTCATATACTAGTGGGAATTTTCATTATAGAACTTGGCTTGTATATTCCAACGATGGGCTTCCTCAAATGCCCTAGGTCTTCGTGAGCAAGCAAGTTGGATGCACACCCACTAGTTTATTTTGTTGAGCTTTCATTCATATTTAGCTCTAGTGCATCCGTTACATGGCAATCCCTACTCACTCACATTGATATCTTTTGATGGGCATCTCCATAGCCCGTTGATACGCCTAGTCGATGTGAGACTATCTCCATCTTTTTTGTCTTCTCCACAACCACCTCTATTCCACCCATAGTGCTATATCCATGGCTCACGCTCATGTATTGCGTGAAAGTTGAAAGGTTTGAAAAGATAGAGTATGAACAAATGCTTGACTGAAATCGGGGTTGTGCATGATATGAATATTTAGTGTGATAACAAGGGAGCATAGCCAACACTATATGATTTTGTAGGGATAACTTTCTTTAGCCATAGTATTTTGAGAAGACATGATTGCTTTGTTAGTATGCTTGAAGTATTATTATTTCTTATGTCAATATAGACTTTTATCTTGAATCTTTCAGATCTGAACATTCGTGCCACAATTAAGAGAATTGCATTGAAAAACTATATTGGTTAGCATTCCACATCAAAAATTCTTTCTTTATCATTTACCTACTCGAGGACGAGCAGTAATAAAGCTTGGGGATGCTTGATACGTCTCCAACGTATCTATAATTTTTTATTGTTCCATGCTATTATTTATGAAGTCTTGGATGTTTAATGGGCTTTATAATTCACTTTTATATCATTTTTGGGACTAACCTACTAACCCAAAGGCCCAGTCTAGATTGCTGTTTTTTGCCTGTTTCAGGGTTTTGCAGAAAAAGAATATATAACGGAGTCCAAACGGAATGAAACCTTCGCAAGAGATATTTTTGGAGAAAATCACGCACGAAGAACTTGAGAAGCACGTCAAAAGAGCCACGAGGGGCCCACGAGGGTGGGGGGCGCGCCCACTTCCCAGGGCGCGCCCCCTGCCTCGTGGGGCCCCCGTGACTCCCCCGGTGCCCTCCTTCTTCCTATATAAGTCCACGTACCCCAGAAACTCCGTGAACAGAGAGAAAACCCTAATTTCACTGTCGTACCTTCTGTTCCCGTGGAGATCCCATCTTGGAGCCTATTATGGAGCTCCACCGGAGGGGGATCCATCACGGAGGCCTTCGTCATCATCATCATCATCATCATCGCCCTCACCATGAGTTGTGACTAGTTTACCATAGACCTTCGGGTCCATAGCTAGTATCTAGATGGCTTCTTCTCTCTCTCTGGATCTCAATACAAAGTTCTCCTCGGTCTTCGAGGAGATCTATTTGATGTAATCTATTTTTGCGGTGTGTTTGTCGAGATCCAATGAATTGTGAGTTTATGATCAAGGTTATCTATGAAAGATATTTGGTTCTTCTTTGAACTTTTTATGTGTGCTTATAATATCCTTGCATACTCTTCGAATTATTGGTTTGGTTTGGCCTACTAGATCTATAGTTCTTGCAATGGGAGAAGTGCTTGGCTTTGGGTTCAATCTTGCGGTGTCCTTTCCCAGTGACAGTAGGGGCAGCAAGGCACGTATTGTATTGTTGCCATCGAGGATAAAAAGATGGGGTTTATATCATATTGCTTGAGTTTATCCCTCTACATCATGTCATCTTTCTTAAGGCATTACTCTGTTCTTATGAACTCAATACACTAGATGCATGCTGGATAGCGGTCGATGTGTGGAGTAATAGTAGTAGATGTAGAATCGTTTCAGTCTACTTGTCTCGGACGTGATGCCTATATACAATGATCATGCCTAGATAGTCTCATAATTATTCGCTTTTCTATCAATTGCTCGACAGTAATTTGTTTACCCGCCGTAGAATATCGCTATCATGAGAGAAGCCACTAGAGAAAACTATGGCCCCCGGGTCTATTCTCAACATATCAATCTACGTCCACTTTACTTTTACTGCTTTTATTTTCTGTTCTTATAAACTAAAAATACCAAAAATATAAACTATCATCTCTATCAGATCTCACTTTCATAAGTGACCGTAAAGGGATTGACAACCCCTTATCATGTTGGCTGCGAAGTTCTTATTTGTGTGTGCAGGTGCGAGGGACTCGCGCGTGGTTTCCTACAGGATTGACACCTTGGTTCTCAAAAACTAAGGGAAATAGTTACGCTACTGTGCTGCATCTCCCTTTCCTCTTCGAGGGAGTACAACGCAAGCTCAAGAGGTAGCAATAGGCCCTTCATAGAGGGAAGCAGGGATTTGTAGAGGTGCCAGAGCTCGATTTTTAAATAGAGATGAATAACATTTTGAGCGGTATACTTTCTTTGTCAACATAACAACCAAGAATCTCGATATCTCCCATGCTACGCACATTGTAGGTAGTTCCCAAACAGAATGGTAAAGTTTATACTCCCCCAACCACCAACAAGCACACTCCACGGCTAGCCCGAAACAACGGGTACCGTCCAAACCAGCAACATCCCTGGGGGAGTTTTGTTTAATTATTATGATTTGAGCAAGGGACTGGGTATCCCGATTACCAGCCATTTTCTCATAAATGATGAGCGGAGTCCACTCATCGTGAGAATAACCCACCTAGCATGGAAGATATAGACATCCCTAGTTGATACATGAGCTGTTCGAGCATACAAAACAGAATTTCATTTGAAGGTTTAGAGTTTGGCACATACAAATTTACTTGGAACTGCAGGTAAATACCGCATATAGGAAGGTATGGTGGACTCATATGGAATAACTTTGGGGTTTATGGAAGTGGATGCACAAGCAGTATTCCCGCTTAGTACAGGTGAAGGCTAGAAAGAGACTGGGAAGCGACCAGCTAGAGAGCAACAACGGTCATGAACATGCATTAAAATTAATCAACAATGAATGCAGGCATGAGTAGGATATAAATCACCATGAACATAAATATCGTGAAGGCTATGTTGATTTGTTTCAACTACATGCGTGAACATGTGCCAAGTCAAGTCACTTAAATCGTTCAAAGGAGGGTACCACCCATCATACCACATCACAACCATTTTAATATCATGTTGGCACGCAAGATAGACCATTATAAACTCTTAGCTAATTAAGCATGGCATAGGCAGCTATGATCTCTAATTGTCATTGCTAACATGTTTCATTCATAACAAGCTGAATCAGGAACGACGAGCTATCATATTTACAAAAACAAAAGAGGTCGAGTTCATACCAGCTTTTCTCATCTCAATTAGTTCATCATATATCATCCTTATTGCCTTTCACTCGCATGACCGAACGGTGTGAATAATAATAATAGTGCACGTGCATTGGACTAAGCTAGAATCTGCAGGCATTTAATACAAGAGAGAAGACAAGGTAATATGGATCAATGTTAAATCACCAACAAAGCATATGAGAGCCACTAAGCATTTTAATCATGGTCTTCTACTCTTATCCCCCAAAGAAAAGAAAAATGAACTATTTACACGGGAAAGCTCCCAACAGGCAAAAGAAGAAAGGGAAATCTTTTTGGGTTTTTATTTTTAACTACTACTACAAGCAAAGAAAGTAAACTAGCTAGAAGCTACAACTAATATATTTTTTGTTTTTCTGGGTTTTTCTAGCGCACAAGAAAAAGACTAAGAAAAAGGAATTGAACTAGACATGATGGTACAGTGAAAGAGTGTGAGCACCGACAACTAGAATAAGTGTGAACATGAATGTAAGTCGGTGAGAAACACGTACTCCCCCAAGCTTAGGCTTTTGGCCTAAGTTGGTTTATGGCCAGGGATCGAAACCACTCCCCCCAATGTACTGAGATGTGTCCTCTGGGTGCCACTGGTTGGCGAGCTCATCCAGCTCCTACCCATAAACAGATTGACGGGAACGATCAAGTGGTGGTTCTGGCTCAGGCTCTGAACCTTGTGCCTGGCCTTGGTACTTGTAGAAGGCATCTGATGTAATGAGATACTTGCCTGTGGACAGATCAAACAAAGATGGTGCAGGCAAGGTAACAATTTCACAATATATTTCATCAAATCTTAATTTATAATTAAGCTGCATATTCTCATCTTTAACAATAAAATCATGAGCTATCATGCTCTTGTAGTCTAGATAAACAGGGGCAAGCAATTTTTCTTCCTTCTCATGATGCCTAATAGGTATTCTAAAATGTTCAGCAAGGCGAGAAGCAAAGATGCCTCCAAAGATGGGCCCCTTTGAGCGGTTCAGACTCAGTCGTTTAGCAACGACGACACCCAAGCTAAAAGTTGTGTCTTGAAACAAAGCATGGCGTAAAATGACAATATCAGGGGCACTAAGATTCCCGCTGTTCCCGCGACCAATTAAACATCTACTAGCAAATAAAGCAAAGTAACGCAGAACAAGGAAGTGTATACTAGTGATTCTTGCCCCTGAAACTTGTCTAGTTTCCCCTATGGCTATCATGTCAATAAACCCTTCAACGTCTTCACGACGGGGTTCATCAAGTCTACCTTCAAAGGGTACTTTGCATATTTCACAAAAATCTAAGAGTGATATCTCCTTAATCACATCATATAAACAAAACTCCACCGTAGGTGGTGTTTTCTTAGCATGAAAATGAAAACTTTGCGTGAAAATATTGGTGAGTAAGAGATATTGTTCTTTCTGGTCGTGGAGGAAGTCGGTGAGGCCTGCATTATTTGCCAACCAATAAAAGTCTTCGTAAATCCTGGAAAACATCATGAAATCATTGCAAGGCCATTCACACGGTCGAACTTCCGCCATGCGAGGAAGATTATACTTGGGCTTCTTGTTTTCTTCTTTCTTCTTCTCCTCTGAGCTCTTGCTGGAGGAGCCCCTCAACAATCTTTTTAACATTTTCCTTTTCTGAAAATTTCTAAAAATTTTAGTAACTCACAATAAAAGTTAATCCAAACTCCATAAGATTGATAGCAACAACTCCTATAAGTGCCTAGAGACTATATCATGCATCAGAACTACTTGGGACCAAGAAAATTTGACATGGAAGCTCACGAACAAGGTCACCTCAGCAGTATAAATTTGCAACAAATAAAGCACTAGAACAAAAACTAATTGGACCAATGGAGGAGTCACATACCAAGGAACAATCTCCCCAAACAGTTTGGTGAATGGTGCTTTGAGCAAGGAGATCGAAAATGGCAGCAAGATGAGCTAGAACCCGGGTTTGAGCTGGTTGGGGATTTTTTTGGGAGGAAGAAGAAGAGCATGGGTGCATGAATAAGTAGAGGGGGGCCACGTGGGGCCCACGATGCAGGGGAGCGCGCCCTGGACCCTCGTGGCCACGTGCTGGCTCCCCTCGCTGTGTGTTCAGTGCCATATTTCCTCAAATATTCTAGAAAAAAATCATATTTCATTTTCATGGCATTTGGAGAACTTTTATTTTCGAGATATTTTTTTATTGCCCGGATAAGTCTGGAAACAGACAGAAAATACTAATCTTGCTTTATTTATCCTAATTAACAGAAAGTAAAAGGGAAGTACAAAAGGTTGTGCTATCTAGATTCACCTATCCCATGCCAATCAAAAGGAATCGATTAACAAGGTTGATCAGGTCTTGTTAATAAACTCTTTCTGAGTAACATGAAGCCGGAGAATTTTCGAATAACACTAGGTTACCTCAATGGGGATATGTATGTCCCCAACAATAAGAATGTCATATGCCTTCTTGATAGTAGGAATAGGAAACTCAAAACCTCCAATAGTAATGGTTGAAGTTTTTCCAATATAATTGATACTGTAGACCTGAGGTTGTTTACTCGGAAAGTGTACCGTATGCTCATTACCATTGACATGAAAAGTGACATTGCCTTTGTTGCAATAAATAACAGCCCCTATAGTATTCAAAAAGGGTCTTCCAAGAATAATAGACATACCATCGTCCTCGGGAATATCAAGTATAACAAAGTCCGTTAGAATAGTAACATTTGCAACTACAACGGGCACATCCTAAAAAATACCAACAGGTATAGCAGTTGATTTATCAGCCATTTGCAAAGATATTTCAGTAGGTGTCAACTTACTCAAGTCAAGTCTACGATATAAAGAGAGAGGCATAACACTAACACCAGCTCCAAGATCACACAAAGCAGTTTTAACATAGTTTCTCTTAATGGAGCAAGGTATAGTAGGTACTCCTGGATCTCCTAATTTCTTAGGCATTCCACCCTCAAAAGTGTAATTAGCAAGCATGGTGGAAATTTCTACTTCAGGTATATTTCTTTTGTTGGTAATAATATCTTTCATATACTTGGCATAAGGATTTGTTTTAAGCACATCAGTCAAACGCATACGCAAAAAGATAGGTCTAATCATCTCTGCGAAGCACTCAAAATCCTCATCATCCTTTTTCTTGGATGGTTTCGGAGGAAAAGGCATGGGTTACCGTGCTTCCTAGCAACAAAGTCTCTCTTATCATAACATTGATTCTTTGATTGTGGGTTATCAAGATCAACAGCAGGTTCAATCTCTACATCATTATCATTGCTAGGTTGAGCATCATCATGAACATCATCATTAATATTATCACTAGGTTCATGTTCACTACCAGATTGTGTCTCAGCATCAGAAACAAATATATCATTGGGATTCTCAGGTGTGTCAGCTACAGGTTCACTAGGAGCATGCAAAGTCCTATCAATTTTCTTTTTCTTCTTTTTACTAGGTGCATCTATATTAGCTCTTTGAGAATCTTGCTCAATTCTCTTAGGGTGGCCTTCAGGATACAGAGGTTCCTGAGTCATTTTACCACCTCTAGTTGCAACTCTAACAGCATAGTCATTATTCCTACTATTTAATTCATTGAGCAAATCATTTTGAGCCTTAAGTACTTTTTCTACTTGAGTGGTGACCATAGAAGCATGTTTACTAATAAGTTTCAGTTCACCTTTAGCTCTAGACAGATAATCACTCAAGCGTTCAATCATATAAGCATTGTGTTGTAATTGTCTACCAACATAAGCATTGAAGTTTTCTTGTTTCACAATGAAATTGTCAAACTCATCTAAGCATTGGCTAGCAGACTTATAACGAGGAATATCACCTTCATCAAATCTATAAAGAGAATTTACCTTTATTACCTGTGTCGGGTTATCAAGACCATGTATTTCTTCAATAGGTGATAAATTCTTAACATCTTCAGCTTTAATACCTTTTTCTTTCATAGATTTCTTTGCCTCTTTCATATCTTCAGGACTGAGAAATAGAACACCTCTTTTCTTCGGAGTTGGCTTAGGGGCTGGTTCAGGAAGTGTCCAATTATTCTCATTGGCCAGCATATTGTTCAATAGTAATTCAGCTTGTTCAACTGTTCTTTCCCTGAAAACACAACCAGCACAACTATCCAGGTGGTCTCTAGAAGCATCGGTTAGTCCATTATAAAAGACATCAAGTATATCATGCATCTCAAGAGAATGATCAGGCAAAGCATTAAGTAATTGGAGAAGCCTCCCCCAAGCTTGTGGGAGACTCTCTTCTTCAATTTGCACAAAGTTATATATTTCCCGTAAGGCAGCTTGTTTCTTATGAGCGGGAAAATATTTAGCAGAGAAGTAATACATCATATCCTGGGGACTACGCACACAACCAGGATCAAGAAAATTAAACCAAGTCTTAGCATCACCCTTTAACGAGAACGGAAATAGCTTAAGGATATAGTAGTATCGAATCTTTTCATCATTGGTAAACAAGGTGGCTATATCATTCAATTTAGTAAGATGTGCCACAACAGTTTCAGACTCATAGCCATGGAAAGGATCAGATTCAACCAAAGTAATTAACTCAGGATCAACAGAGAATTCATAATCCTTATCAGTAACACATATAGGTGAAGTAGCAAAAGCACGGTCATGTTTCATTCTAGCATTCAAGGACTTTTCTTTCAGCTTAGCTAATAACTTCTTAAGATCATATCTATCATTGCAAGCAAGAAAGTCTCTAGCAGTTTCTTCATCCATTACATAACCCTCAGGAACAACAGGTAATTCATATCTATTGGGAGTAGTTTCATCATCACTTTCATAAATAGCATCAGTTTCAACATTTGCACTCTCCCTAACCTTAGCAATTTGTTCATCTAGAAATTCACCTAGTGGCATAGTATCAGGCATAGAGGTAGTTTCATCATACATATCAGAAGTAGCATCATCAAGAACATACGACATATTAGATTCAATAGCAGGAGTAGGTGTCGCAAGTTTACTCATAACAGAAGGAGAATCAAGTGCAGAGCTAGATGGCAGTTCCTTACCTCCCCTCGTAGTTGAGGGTAAGATCTTGGTTTTTGAGTCCTTCAATTTTTTCATAGTGATCAACAGATATAAATCCCAAGTGACTTAACGAATAGAGCTATGCTCCCCGGCAACGGCGCCAGAAAATAGTCTTGATAACCCACAGGTGTAGGGATCGCAACAGTTTTCGAGGGTAAAGTATTCAACCCAAATTTATTGATTCGACATAAGGGGAGCCAAAGAATACTCTTAAGTATTAGAAGCTGAGTTGTCAATTCAACCACACCTGGAAACTTGGTATCTGCAGCAAGATAGTTTAGTAGCAAAGTAATACGATAGTGGCGGTAGCAGCAATAAAAGTAACGATAGTGTTTTTGTAGTTTTTGTGATAATAGTAGCGGAAAAGTAAATAAGCAACAAGCAATATAGGTAAAGCTCGTAGGCATTGGATCGGTGATGGGAAATTACGTCGGATGCAATTCATCATGTAGAAGTTATAACCTAGGGTGACATAGAATTAGCTCCAGTTCATCAATGCAATGTAGGCATGTATTCCGAATATAGTCATACGTGCTTATGGAAAAGAACTTGCATGACATCTTTTGTCCTACCCTCCCGTGGCAGCGGGGTCCTATTGGAAACTAAGGGATATTAAGGCCTCCTTTTAATAGAGTATCGGACCAAAGCATTAACACATAGTGAATGCATGAACTCCTCAAACTATGGTCATCACCGGGAGTGGTCCCGATTATTGTCACTTCGGGGTTGCCGGATCATAACACATAGTAGGTGACTATAGACTTGCAAGATAGGATCAAGAACACACATATATTCATGAAAACATAATAGGTTCAGATCTGAAATCATGGCACTCGGGCCCTAGTGACAAGCATTAAGCATAGCAAAGTCATAGCAACATCAATCTCAGAACATAGTGGATACTAAGGATCAAACCCTAACAAAACTAACTCGATTACATTATATATCCCATCCAACCCATCACCGTCCAGCAAGCCTATGATGGAATTACTCACGCACGGCGGTGAGCATCATGGAATTGGTGATGGAGGAAGGTTGATGATGACGATGGCGACAATCTCCACTCTCCGGAGCCCCGAACGGACTCCAGATCAGCCCTCCCGAGAAAGATTAGGGCTTGGCGGCGGCTTCGTCTCGTGAAACACGATAATTCCTTCTCCTTGATTTTTTCCCCGAACGTGAAGATATAGGATCTGGGGATACGTCGGTAAGGCACCAGGGGGCCCACGAGGCAGGGGGGCGCGTCCTTGGCAGGGGGGTGCGCCCCCACCCTCGTGGACAGGCCCAAGGCCCCCTGGTGTGGATCTTCTTGCAGGTATTTTTTATATCTTCCGAAATAAATCTCCGTTGATTTTCAGGCGATTCTGAGAACTTTTATTCTGCACAAAAACAACACCATGGCAGTTCTGCTGAAAACAGCGTCAGTCCGGGTTAGTTCCATTCAAATCATGCAAGTTAGAGTCCAAAACAAGGGCAAAAGGGTTTGGAAAAGTAGATACGTTGGAGACGTATCACCACGCTGGCGGCCAAACAACTCCGACTTCGACGACAAACTTTGTAGGAGAAAAACGATGAGCTTGAGTTGACCAACCCCCCATAGCTGAACACCCATCTTATGGCATCGTCGTCGCCGAGGCACCTCTTCCGCAACTTCGACTCCACCAAAGATATGGTAAGTCACGGGGACCTCTCGAACACGCCGGAAGACACCGAGTACGAAACCTCGGCCATGAGCCAACTCCGCTTGAAGTCACCATCATTATTTGAAATGACACAATTTGATCTAGGACCTCCTCCCCCGAGCATCGAAGAACTCGAGCCATGTCTAAATGCTCCAACCACGTAGCACTACTTAATTATATGTTAGGAACTTAATTTCTTTTGTTTATAATCAAGTTGAAGCAGCACAATCATGAATCTAATGCAAGATGAGCTTAGGCATGTACATGCATGTAGCATCACCGATTTTGCAAATCCTTCAATATTACATAAAAGTGTAATTTCTATGTAAAGTGAAATTACGTCTAAAGATTAAGATCTTCATTTGTCTTGTTCTAATAATCAGTGTGTTAACTAAGGATAATTTTCTAGTGGTGGTAGGGTTAGGAATAAATTTAGGATATGTCTTTGAACAACGCAAGTGAGGTGATGGCGTCATCGTCGACATGGAATAAGGTCTCTGCGCCTCCCACTCGCTCCGATGGTGTTTATTCATATTGTTAGGAGGCGTGTGGAAGATGGCGTGTCCTCACTATATCCTTAGATCTGTTCTCCAGGTCTGATTTTTTTTTCTTTTGCGGGTTTGTCTTGGTTGTGTTGTCCTATGGAGCGGACAACGTGGTTGCGCCTCTTGGTTCTCTGACTCGAGTTCCGACCAACAAAGGTTGTCAAGTCTCGGCCTCATCGGGGAGCGTGTGAGATATGTGCTCCCGGACTCCTACTAGTCGGGCATGGCACGTTCGACATGCCCTCTCTGGCATATTCTTCTCCTGGGCAGTGATTTGCTACGCAGATCACGTTCATGATGTCTTCTGGTCTACATCAACAAATTCCTGACCGCTGCTTATGCACGCTCCTGAGTTTCAACAAGTTTGCTCCATCGGGATGGAGGCCAAGAGGTAGCACGTGCTTTTCTCACGACGCGTCGCCGGTGGATGCATGAGGAAAAATACTCCGACACCCAAAGGATCTAGATGCATTTTTCAATTTTTGTTATGTGTGTGTACTACATAACAAGTATGACATTTAGATTTTTGTAACTTTTTAAGGATAATTTGTTACATCGAGGTTGGCATGGGGACGTAACCAATCAATTTTGTGGCTATGTTGAAACTGTAAATCATTTATTCTTACAATGTGCATGTATGAATCGATCCACCTAACTCATGTGACCTTGCATGAATTAGCTTGTATATTATGCCATTGTTTGGGTATTGATGTACGAGTTTATTTGTGACGTGAGAAAGCGTCAATTTTTAGTCAGTACTTATTGATTTCTTGGTCACCGTTGCTGCCAACGATTTTCTTATCTAACTTTAGTCCCATGCATGTACACCTTTGCTTGGGCATTCTTCAAAGCCAAGAATTTGCAAGGAATAAACGATAATAGCTCTTCATTTATTTTATTCAGATGATCATGTGGACTCTCTTTGTGATTGAAGATTTCACAAGTCACTTAATGTTCTCGTTGTGAATGGCGCTGTCATGATGCTCCAACTCTTTTACATCGAGTGTTCCTCTAGTGGTGTAGCACGACGAACCATGATGAACCACTTGCTTGTTATGATATCCATGTCCGTTGTGATGGAATTTCCTAGCTCGTACATGTGACGCGATGTTTAATAGCACTATCACTTACGGCTTCACCACACTCAGGTTCTCTGAATATTTATGAACATCGTAAGTTTCTCAACAACCACTTACTAATTGAATGTTACACTATTTATATAAGTTAAGCCATGACATCATTAGGTGGATTTAAAAGAAAACATTTCAATCATTTTTTCATATTTTATTTTATAAAGTTAACGCACAATGGTATGTTAATGGGTGCGGAGCCAACTCATTGGGATTGTGTTCAAGTCAACCAAATAAAATTTTGTATACCCCTTATAAAGTTATAGTAGCTCAAGAGTAAGCAAATATTTTAACCCATTGTTTAGTAGAGTTGAGCTGAGTAGTTGATATTCCTGGCTATGCACATGGTTAAAATATGACAATATGATTGTTTTAAATACAACTTTAGTGTTTATCATTAAAAAATATATTTCTAAAATAAATCCACACTTATTTTTGTTAATATCTCGTTTTTGATTCATATGTTATGTACGAGTATGTTTATACTCAATTCATAGTTGAAGGGTCCCGGTCGCATATCATGGTATAGTTCTTGAAAGCATGCGCATCAAAAAATCTTGATAAATATTTCTAGACTAGACAGGTGTGACTTCCAAAATGCGAGCCCGTCTGATGAGGACATCCCTGTCGCTTTTACACCCACATTGATTGGCGCTACACATGTTCAAGTCTTAAAACAAAGGGACCAATCACTAGAACTTGAGTATGCCAATTAAATTATCGTCCACTTTTGTTTGTTAGGATTATTTCTAATGTTCATGAGAACATGGTGTTGCCTAAAGTAGATATGCTTGTATTTCTTAGTGATGAAACACCTATCATGGACAAGATGCACGAGCTTTGTGAAGGAAATATGCCCTAGAGGCAATAATAAAGTTGTTATTTTATATTTCCTTATATCATGATAAATGTTTATTATTCATGCTAAAATTGTATTAACCGGAAACTTAGTACATGTGTGAATACATAGACAAAATAGAGTGTCCCTAGTATGCCTCTACTAGACTAGCTCATTGATCGAAGATGGTTATGTTTCCTAACCATAGACATGAGTTGTCATTTGATCAGCGGGATCACATCATTAAGAGAATGATGTGATGGACAAGACCCATCCGTTAGCTTAGCACTATGATCGTTTAGTTTTACTGCTATTGCTTTCTTCATGACTTATACATGTTCCTATGACTATGAGATTATGCAACTCCCGAATACCGTAGGAACACCTTGTGTGCTATCAAACGTCACAACGTAACTGGGTGATCATAAAGATGCTCTACAGGTGTCTCCAAAAGTATTCGTGGTGTTGGCATAGATCAAGACTAGGATTTGTCACTCCGAGTGTCGGAGAGGTATCTCTGGGCCCTCTCGGTAATGCACATCATAATAAGCCTTGCAAGCAAATGACTAATGAGTTAGTCACGAGATGATGTATTACGGAACGAGTAAAGAGACTTGCCGTTAACGAGATTGAACTAGGTATAGAGATACCGACGATCGAATCTCGGGCAAGTAACATACCGATGACAGAAGGAACAACGTATGTTGTTATGCGGTTTGACCGATAAAGATCTTCATAGAATAGGTAGGAGCCAATAGGAGCATCCAGGTTCCGCTATTGGTTATTGACCGAAGATGAGTCTCGGTCATGTCTACATAGTTCTCGAACCCGTAGGGTCCGCACGCTTAACGTTTGATGACGATCGGTATTATGAGTTTATGAGTTTTGATGTACCGAAGGAGTTCGGAGTCCCGGATGAGACCGGGGACATGACGAGGAGTCTCGAAATGGTCGAGACGTAAAGATCGATATATTGGATGACTATATTCGGACATCGGAAAGGTTCCGAGTGATTCGGGTATTTTTTGGAGTATATGGGCCTTATTGGGCCATACGGGAATAGAGGAGAAAGGCCAAAAGGAAGGAGGCGCGCGCCCCCCCTCTGGTCCGAATTGGACAAGGGGTGCAGCCCCCTTTTCCTTCTCCCTCTCCACATCTTTCCTTCTCTCCTACTCCGGAAAGGAAAGGGGAATCCTACTAGGACTTGGGAGTCCTAGTAGGACTCTCCACACTTGGCGCGCCCCCTCTAGGGCCGGCCTCTCCCTTGCTCCTTTATATACGGGGGCAGGGGGGCACCCTAGCACACACAAGTTGAATTGTTTTAGCCGTGTGCGGTGCCCCTCTCCACAAAAACACACCTCAGTCATACCGTTGCAGTGCTTAGGCGAAGCCCTGCGCCGGTAGATACATCATATCTGTCACCACGCCGTTGTGCTGGCGAAACTCTCCCGTGAAGCTCAACTGGATCAAGAGCTCGTGGGACGTCATCAAGCTGAACGTGTGCTGAATGCGGAGGAGCCGTACGTTCGGTGCTTGATCGGTTGGATCGCGAAGAAGTTCGACTACATCAACCGCGTCACTTGACGCTTCCGCTCCCGGTCTATGAGGGTACGTAGACACACTCTCCCCCTCGTTGCTATGCATCTAGTAGATAGATCTTGCGTGATCGTAGAAACTTTTTGAAAATACTACGTTCCCCAACAGTGGCATCATGAGCCAGGTCTATGCGTAGATGATATGCACGAGTAGAACACAATGAGTTGTGGGCGATACTAGTCATATTGCTTACCAACATGTCATACTTTGCTTCAGCGGTATTGTGAGATGAAGCGGCCCGGACCGACATTACGCGTACGCTTACGCGAGACTGGTTTCACTGTTATGAGCAATCGTTGCTTAAAGGTGACTGGCGGGTGTCTGTCTCTCTCACTTTAGCTGAATCAAGTGTGGCTACGCCCGGTCCTTGTGAAGGTTAAAACAGCACATACTTGACGAAACATTATTGTGGTTTTGTATGCGTAGGTAAGAATGGTTCTTGCTAAGCCCGTAGCAGCCACGTAAAACTTGCAACAACAAAGTACAGGACGTCTAAATTGTTTTTGCAGGGCATGTTGTGATGTGATATGGTCAAGACATGATGAGTTATACGGTTTTGTATGAGATGATCATGTTTTGTAAAGTTATCGGCAACTGGCAGGAGCCATATGGTTGTCGCTTTATTGTATGAAATGCAATCGCCATGTAATTGCTTTACTTTATCACTAAGCGGTAGCGATAGTCGTAGAAGCAATAGTTGGCGAGACGACAACGATGCTACGATGAAGATCAAGGTGTCGCGCCGGTGACGAAGGTGATCATGACGGTGCTTTGGAGATGGAGATCAAAAGCACAAGATGATGATGGCCATATCATGTCACATATTTTGATTTGCATGTGATGTTTATCTTATTATGCTTCTTATTTTGCTTAGACGACGGTAGCATTATAAGATGATCCCTTACAAAATTTCAAGGTATAAGTGTTCTCCCTGAGTATGCACCGTTGCGAAAGTTCTTCGTGCTGAGACACCACGTGATGATCGGGTGTGATAGGCTCTACGTTCAAATACAACGGGTGTAAGACAGTTTTGCACACGCAGAATACTCGGGTTAAACTTGACGAGCCTAGCAGATGCAGATATGGCCTCGGAACACTGGAGACCGAAAGGTCGAGCGTGAATCATATAGTAGATATGATCAACATAAGATGTTCACCATTGAAACTACTCCATCTCACGTGATGATCGGACATGGTTTAGTTGATTTGGATCACGTGATCATTTAGATGACTAGAGGGATGTCTGTCTAAGTGGGAGTTCTTTAGTAATATGATTATATTGAACTTTAATTTATCATGGACTTAGTCCTAGTAGTATTAGCATATCTATGTCGTAGATCAATAGCTCACGATGTTGCTCCCCGTTTATTTTTTATATGTTCCTAGAGAAAACTAAGTTGAAAGATGTTAGTAGCAATGATGCGGACTAGGTCCGTGATCTGAGGATTATGCTCATTGCTGCACAGAAGAATTATGTCCTTGATGCACCGCTAGGTGACAGACCTATTGCAGGAGCAGATGCAGACGTTATGAACGTTTTGACAAAAGCTCGGTATGATGACTACTTGATAGTTTAAGTGCACCATGCTTTACGGCTTAGAACCGGGATTTCAAAAACGTTTTGAACGCCACGGAGCATATAAGATGTTCCAAGAGTTGAAATTAGTATTTCATACTCATGCCCGTGTCGAGAGGTATAAGACCTCTGATAGTACTTTGCCTACAAGATGGAGGAGAATAGCTCAACCAGTGAGCATGTGCTCAGATTGTTTGGGTACTACAATTACTTGAATCAAGTGGGAGTTAATCTTCCAGATAAGATAGTAATTGACAAAGTTCTCTAGTCACTATCATCAAGTTAGTAGAACTTCGTGGTGAACTATAATATGCAAGGGGTGACGAAGGTAATTCCCGAGCTCTTCGCGATGCTGTAATCGGCGAAGGTAGAAATCAAGAAAGAGCATCAAGTGTTGATGGTTAACAAGACCACTTGTTTCAAGTAAAGGGCAAAGGGATAGAAGGGGAACTTCAAGAAGAATGACAAGCAAGTTGTCACTCCTGTGAAGAAACCCAAAGCTAAAACTCAAGCCTGAAACTAAGTGCTTCTACTGCAAAGGAAATAGTCACTGGAAGTGGAACTGCCCTAGATACTTGGCGGATAAGAAGGATGGCAAAGTGAACAAAGGTATATTTTGATATACAGATTATTGATGTGTACTTTACTAGTGTTCATAGCAACCCCTGGGTATTTGATACCAGTTCAGTTGCTAAAATTAGTAACTCGAAACGAGAATTGCAGAATGAACAGAGACTAGGTAAAGGTGAAGTGACGATGTGTGTTGGAAATGGTTCCAAGATTGATATGATCATCATCGCACACTCCCTATACTTTCGGGATTAGTGTTGAACCTAAATAAGTGTTATTTGGTGTTTGTGTTGAGCATGAATATGATTTGATCATGTTTATTGCAATACGGTTATTCATGTAAGTTAGAGAATAATTGTTGTTCTGTTTACATGAATAAAACCTTCTATGGCCATACACCCAATGAAAATGGTTTGTTGGATCTCGATCGTGTGATACACATATTCATAATATTGAAGCCAAAAGATGCAAGGTTAATAATGATAGTGCAACTTATTTGTGGCACTGCCGTTTAGGTCATATTGGTGTAAAGCGCATGAAGAAACTCCATAGTGATGGACTTTTGGAATCACTTGATTATGAATCAATTGGTGCTTGCAAACCATGCCTCATGGGCAAGATGACTAAAACTCCGTTCTCCGGAACTATGGAGCGAGCAATAGAGTTGTTGGAAATCATACATACTGATGTATGCGGACCAATGAGTGTTGAAGCTCGCGGCGGGTATCGTTATTTTCTGACCTTCACTGATGATTTGAGCAGATATGGGTATATCTACTTAATGAAGCACAAGTCTGAAACATTTGAAAAGTTCAAAGAATTTCAGAGTGAAGTGGAGAATCATCGTAACAAGAAAATAAGAGTTTCTACGATATGATCGTAGAGGTAAAATATTTGAGTTAGCGAGTTTGGCCTTTAGTAAAAACAATGTGAAATAGTTTCACTACTCACGTCACCTGGAACACCACAGTGTAATGGTGTGTCCGAACATCATAACCGTACTTTATTAGATATGGTGCGATCGATGATGTCTCTTACTGATCTACCACTATCGCTTTTGGGGTTAGGCATTAGAGACAGCTACATTCACGTTAAATAGGGCACCATCTAAATCCATGGAGATGACACCGTATGAACTGTGGTTTGACGAGAAACCTAAGCTGTCATTTCTTTAAGTTTGGGACTGCGATGCTTATGTGAAAAAGTTTCAACATGATAAGCTCGAACCCAAATCGAAGAAGTAAATCTTCATAGGATACCCAAAAAGAAACTGTTGGGTACACCTTCTATCACAGATCCGAAGGCAAGGTCTTTGTTGCTAAGAGTGGATCCTTTCTAGAGAAGGAGTTTCTCTCGAAAGAAGTTAGTGGGAGGAAAGTGGAACTTGATGAGGTAATTGTACCTTCTCCCAAATTGGATAGTAGTACATCATAGAAACTGGTTCCAGTGATTCCTACACCAATTAGTGAGGAAGCTAATGATGATGATCATGAAACTTCGGATCAAGTTACTGCTGAACTTCATAGATCAACCAGAGTACGTTCCGCACCAGAGTGGTACGGCAACCCGGTTCTGGAAGTCGTGTTACTGGACCATGATGAACCTACGAACTATGAGGAAGCGATGATGAGCCCAGATTCCGCAAAATGGCTTGAGGCCATGAAATCTGAGATAGGATCCATGTATGAGAACAAAGTGTGGACTTTGGTTGACTTGCCCGATGATCGGCAAGCCATCGAAAATAAATGGATCTTCAAGAGGAAGACTGACGCTGACGATAATGTTACTGTTTACAAAGCTCGACTTGTTGCAAAAGGTTTTTGACAAGTTCAAGGAGTTGACTACGATGAGACTTTCTCACCCGTAGCGATGCTTAAGTCTGTCCGAATCATGTTAGCAATTGCCTCATTTTATGAAATCTGGCAAATGGATAACAAAACTGCATTCTTTAATGGATTTATTAAAGAAGAATTGTATATGATGCAACCAGAAGGTTTTGTCAATCCTAAAGGTGCTAACAAAATGTGCAAGCTCCAGCGGTCCATCTATGGACTGGTGCAAGCACCTCGGAGTTGGAATATACGCTTTGATAAGTTGATCAAAGCATATAGATTTATACAGACTTGTGGTGAAGCCTGTATTTACAAGAAGTGAGTGGGAGCACTACAACCTTTCTGATGAATATATGTGAATGACATATTGTCGATCGGAAATGATGTAGAATTTTCTGGAAAGCATAAAGGAGTGTTTGAAAGGAGTTTTTCAAAGAAAGACCTCGGTGAAGCTGCTTACATATTGGGCATCAAGATCTATAGAGATAGATCAAGACGCTTGATAAGACTTTCGATGAGTACATACCTTGATAAGATTTTGAAGTAGTACAAAATGGATCAGTCAAAGAAGGGGTTCTTTCCTGAATTGTAAGGTGTGAAGTTGAGTAAGACTCAAAGCCAGACCACGGCAGGAAAATATAGAGAGAATGAAAGGCATTCCCTATGCCTCAGCCATAGGTTCTATAAAGTATGCCATGCTGTGTAGCAAACATGTTGTGTACCTTGCCATGAGTTTGACAAGGAGGTACAATAGTGATCCAGGAGTAGATCACTGCACATCGGTCAAAATTATCCTTAGTTACTGGATGACTAAGGAAATGTTTCTCGATTATGGAGGTGATAAAGAGTTTGTCGTAAAGGGTTACGCTGATGCAAGCTTTGACACTAAATCCAGATGACTCTAACTATCAATCTGGATGCGTATTGAAAGTGGGAGCAATTAGCTAGAGTAGCTCCATGCAGAGCATTGTAGACACATAGAAATTTGCGAAATACATACGGATCTGAATGTGATAGACCCGTTGACTAAACTTCTCTCACGAAGCAAAACATGATCACACCTTAGTACTCTTTGGGTGTTAATCACATAGCGATGTGAACTAGATTATTGACTCTAGTAAACCCTTTGGGTGTTGGTCACATGGCGATGTGAACTATGGGTGTTAATCACATGACGATGTGAACTATCGGTGTTAAATCACATGGCGATGTGAACTAGATTATTGACTCTAGTGCAAGTGGGAGACTGAAGGAAATATGCCCTAGAGGCAATAATAAAGTTGTTATTTTATATTTCCTTATATCATGATAAATGTTTATTATTCATGCTAGAATTGTATTAACCGGAAACTTAGTACATGTGTGAATACATAGACAAAATAGAGTGTCCCTAGTATGCCTCTACTAGACTAGCTCATTGATCGAAGATGGTTATGTTTCCTAACCATAGACATGAGTTGTCATTTGATCAGCGGGATCACATCATTAGGAGAATGATGTGATGGACAAGACCCATCCGTTAGCTTAGCACTATGATCGTTTAGTTTTACTGTTATTGCTTTCTTCATGACTTATACATGTTCCTATGACTATGAGATTATGCAACTCCCGAATACCGTAGGAACACCTTGTGTGCTATCAAACGTCACAACGTAACTGGGTGATCATAAAGATGCTCTACAGGTGTCTCCGAAAGTATTTGTGGTGTTGGCATAGATCAAGACTAGGATTTGTCACTCCGAGTGTCGGAGAGGTATCTCTGGGTCCTCTCGGTAATGCACATCATAATAAGCCTTGCAAGCAAATGACTAATGAGTTAGTCACGAGATGATGTATTACGGAATGAGTAAAGAGACTTGCCGTTAACGAGATTGAACTAGGTATAGAGATACCGACGATCGAATCTCGGGCAAGTAACATACCGATGACAAAAGGAACAACGTATGTTGTTATGCGGTTTGACCGATAAAGGTCTTCGTAGAATATGTAGGAGCCAATATGAGCATCCAGGTTCCGCTATTGGTTATTGACCGAAGATGAGTCTCGGTCATGTCTACATAGTTCTCGAACCCGTAGGGTCCGCACGCTTAACGTTTGATGACGATCGGTATTATGAGTTCATGAGTTTTGGTGTACCGAAGGAGTTCGGAGTCCCGGATGAGACTGGGAACATGACGAGGAGTCTCGAAATGGCCGAGACGTAAAGATCGATATATTGGACGACTATATTCGGACATTGGAAATGTTCCGAGTGATTCGGGTATTTTTCGGAGGATATGGGCCTTATTGGGCCATACGGGAATAGAGGAGAAAGGCCAAAAGGAAGGAGGCGCGCGCCCCCCTCTGGTCTGAATTGGACAAGGGGTGCAACCCCCTTTTCCTTCTCCCTCTCCACCTCTTTCCTTCTCTCCTACTCCGGAAAGGAAAGGGGAATCCTACTAGGACTTGGGAGTCCTAGTAGGACTCTCCACACTTGGCGCGCCCCCTCTAGGGCTGGCCTCTCCCTTGCTCCTTTATATACGGGGGCAGGGGGCACCCTAGCACACACAAGTTGAATTGTTTTAGCCGTGTGCGGTGCCCCTCTCCACAGAAACACACCTCGGTCATACCGTTGCAGTGCTTAGGCGAAGCCCTGCGCCGGTAGATACATCATATCTGTCACCACGCCGTCGTGCTAGCGAAACTCTCCCGTGAAGCTCAACTGGATCAAGAGCTCGTGGGACGTCATCAAGCTGAACGTGTGCTGAACGCGGAGGTGCCGTACGTTCGGTGCTTGATCGGTTGGATCGCGAAGAAGTTCGACTACATCAACCGCGTCACTTGACGCTTCCGCTCCCGGTCTACGAGGGTACGTAGACACACTATCCCCCTCGTTGCTATGCATCTAGTAAATAGATCTTGCGTGATCGTAGGAAAATTTTGAAAATACTACGTTCCCCAACACTTTGGAGCGTGATCAAGCACGAAGATGAACACGAGCACACATGTAAATGACAATGAGGTTTCAAGTAAAGTTTCAACACCATAATGACATGCAAAGACATAAGAAAAAAAGATACACAATGACACTTCATATTTTCATCCATTGACTTCTATGCGGATATCATCACTATATTTTTGGGCCAGGACCATGTAATTTCAGAATACATGACCATAGATAGTTTTTGGAGTCCTTATTAGTGGATGAAACCAACTTAGGGTAAGTTCCGACCCCACCCTCCAAGGGATGGATGAATTTCCCCTATGTCTCTACTCTTATAAAAAACAGAGTTGGTGATGATGGTGTGCCTGCCATCCTGCAATATAGGCCGTCCGATCTATATCTGACGGATAGGAATGAAACTATGACAATTTTGCAAAAAGATACCTGCACTCCTCTCCACTTTTGCAGATAAGGCCTTCCCTCGTTCATCCTTATCTCCCACAGGATAAACTACTCATATAAATGCATCTTGATGTGTCATCTTGATGTTCCGTGCAATGCACGGGCATCTTGCTAGTCCCTCCATAAATGCCGATCGAGTCCCAACTGCATTGTGAAGGCCTCAACCATAGTGGTAGCTAAATACTTAGCTAAAAGCATATCCAACACGAGTCCAATAATATGGAGACCAAAAACTGGTTTTAGGGGTGGAAAGAGAAGGTTTTTAGTCTCCATGATTTTTTTCTGCTTTTCCAGCAAACCAAACTAGAGCCCCAAATTTTGGCCTTCTTCTTTTACCACACATTTTTGTGCATATGCAATGTTGTAAATAATAAAACTCATGCAAAGTTAATCTAAAACAAATAAAACACAAATTGTGCTTAATTATTACTCCCTCCGTCCGGAAATACTTGTTATCAAAATGAATAAAAGGGGGATGTATCTAGATGTATTGTAGTTCTAGATACACCATTTTTTGTCCATTTCGATGACAAGTATTTTTGGACGGAGGAATACATACTTCATCAATCCACAACCTCAAATTCATCCTGGGAAAAAAGTATTGGTCTCCTATTGTAGCCTTTTTTTCTCCAAAAGAAAAAAAAACTAAATTTTTTTCATCTGCGGGTTTTGACTCCTCTTGGTGATGCTCAATAGTGCTCCCCGCAAACAAAAATTGTGCTACCTTGAGTAAACAGAAAAAATGTGAACTCTTGAAAAGTAGATAGATGAGAACCGAAATTTGCATTCTGACATGACGGTGTGATTTTACTCTGGCAACTACTCCATCTTTCCCATAATATAAAAATGTTTTTAACACTACACTAATATTAAAAAAACACTCTTATATTATGGGACGGAAGGAGTAGTACCTAAACTACACCTCGCGGCAGGACACAAGAAAATTTGTATCTCACGAAAAATTACGAATTTTTCATATTGGAGACAAACTCATGCCTCCTCTGTTGCTGTATCACATTACAAGATCACAGACAGTCAGACATGGCCACGGGCGACATGGTTGCAAGTTTGCAACAGCTTCACCGATCTGCATTTTCTTCGCCATCAAGATTTTAAGTCTCTCCGGGCAGCACTCCGGTGCCCGTGGTCGGGGCCTGCAGCTGGACGAAGCCCTCCTTGCCGACATGCCGTGCCCTGCCCACCACCGGCGATCTTGCTCCGCTTGCTCAGGCTACAAGATCTGGACCGGAGCAGTCGAGCAGAACGCGTCCGGCGGCCCGCCGGCGGCGACACGGAAGTGCCAGAGGCGCCCCTTGGCGGCGACGAGATTGTCCTCGCAGAGGTACTCCCTGGCGTACCACCGCTCCACCGTCCGGTTCATGTCGTGCACCGCCACGTCAACCGCGCCGCCCGCCGCCGCGCGCGCGAGCGCGGCCGCGGTGTATATGGCGCCCATCCGGCCCGGCTCCCCGGGCCCGGCCCCGCTCGGCCCGTCGACGACGACCACGTCCCACCGCGCGTCGAGCACCTCCCGCGGCAGCGAGGTGAGCGCCAGCCGGCACCCGGACTTGCGCACCGTCCCCGTCGGGCGCCGGCACACCGGGCTCGCCCGCGCGCGCCGCAGCAGCGCCCACGCCTCCCCGGCCGGGTCGGGGTACCTGGCCCGGTGGACGGCCGCCGAGCCGGGGCCGCGCCCCGCGAGCACGCGCCGCGCGCTGTCCGCGTCCTCGGCGCTGTCGGTGACGAAGGCGGTGGTGGCGCCCTGCCCGGAGTTGACGGCGGCGAGCGCGAGGAGCTGCGGCGAGAGGCCGAACACGAGCAGCCCGCACGGCGCGCGCGCGGCGACGACGGAGCGGAGCAGCGCGAGCTCCTTGGCGTTCAGCCCGTCCGTGGCCGCGGTGCCGTTGCCGGAGCTGCCGGCGTCGTCCCAGGCCGAGCGGCCGGGGCGCGCGGGCGAGGTTGAGGAGGAGTGGGTGATGAGCAGCAGCTTGATGAAGGAGAGCGTGGAGAAGACGATGATGATGGTGGTCAGCAGCTGCTTCGGCGACATCATCATCTTGTTTCTTGCTGCTGCTGCGCAATCCCTTCTCGATCTGGTCTTCCCCCTTCAAGCAGATCTCGTCTGCAACTGCTGTTCTGAATTCTCCTCCTTCTCTGAAAAATATTTGCTCCCAAATCTGAATCTGGTGTGTGGCTTTGGTGGTCTAACCTCTGCTGATTGCTGTCCTCAGCAAGTAGTGTTTGGTAGGGATTGACTTTATTTCGCGCTGGCTGTTTGCCTTGCTGATGACTCTGTGAGGTGGTTGAGGTGTCGTGGAGTTCTTCAGTGAAACTATGATAAATATACTGCTGTATTGCCTTTGGTAGGGGAAGTGGACAACTCGTGGATATTATCATATTATCATCTTGTCTTAGAAAATTATGCTGGGCTTTGAAGGCATGTTCATTTTTTATATCTCAAACAAAAATGATTTATTCCATGAATCCACACACACTGCATACAAGATCATATTCTAGGAACAGTTTCACCAATCGGCATCTTCTTCGTCTGCGGCGTCTCCTTGCCGCACTCCGGTGGTGGTCGGGGCCTGCAGCTGCACGAAGTCCTCCTTGCCGAGGCAGGACTCCGGGAGGACGTCCCCGACGTGCTTCCCGAACGCCTGGTGGCAGAACGCGGACGTGCTCCCGCCGCCGGCCGTCGTCAGGTTCACACCGTCCAGATACAGGCGCCTGCACGGCATGGCGTCGCTGCACGCAAACGTCACCGCCCGCTCCGTCGCCGACGTGCCGGTGATGTCGATGTAGTTGATGTTCTCCACCGCCACCGCGCTCCCGTTCTGCACCACAACGCCGAACAAGACAAAGTTCAGAAACTGAAATCCATCATCGTGTTCGTGTCAGACGGCCGGCGAGCTCGGCCGTACCGGGGCGCCGCAGTGGGTTCCCCGGTTGGAGGCGGAGTAGTGCTGGTCGATGACGATGGGGTTGGCCACGTTCCTCATCTTGATCTGCGCGAACTTCACCTTGCGCGCGAACCCGCAGCCGTCCTGACCAGGAACATCACAGAAAGTGAATGTTACCATGTCACACGGCCATTCTTGGTTCAGATAAAGAATTTTGGGTAATGGTTTCTACTACTACTTTCTATTACCTCGTAGGTCTTGACGCGGACGCCGTTCTTGGTGTTGGAGATGAACATGGTGTCCGTCTTGATCTTCTCTATCTTGTGACTGCTCTGGTTCTCGCCCAAGCCTCCAATGCTGACCATGAAGAAGAAGATGATGACACATTCAGCTTAAGATTTGATGAAAATTCTACTCCATTTGCAAAGAGACGACACATTACCTGATGCCGAGGCCAGGCCCGCACGAGATGGCTCTGAGCCGGACGTCCGAGCAATTGCCCACAATCGACACGCAGTCGCCACCTGAAAATGGCGGGTAAACACCAGCAAAATTCGCCTGCTAGAGAAATATTCAGTTCAGATTCAGAACCAGTGCGAACGTACCTACGGAGAAGAGATCATTCTTGATGTGGACGTTGGTGGAGCTGACGACGAGGACGCCGGCGGTGCCGGGGCTGTACTCCGGCGAGGTGACTCGGAGGTAGTTGGCCTCGACGTTGTAGCAGCGGGTGAAGACGAGGTGCTGCCGCTGGCTGTTCTGCACCGTGAGGCCCTTGACGCTGACGTCCTGGCAGTCCTCGAAGTGGAGCGCCATGGGGGCGACCTCGTGCTGGCGGTACGAGGTGCAGTTCTCGTCCTCGCAGGCCCCCGCCCACCACCGCTGGCCCCGGCCGTCGACGATGCCGCCGCCGCTGAGAGACAGGTCCCGCACGCCGGAGAAGTGGAGCCACCGGCCCTGGTCCCCATCCTCCCACTCCTCCGGGCTCTCCGGCGCGACGATGTTCCCGGAAATCTGGCGACGCACGAATTACTAGAGCGTACTGTGACGGTGACCGTGAACGTGACCGTGACGGAGGAAGAAGAAGGGGAAGATGGATACCATGAGCTTGATCTCGCCGCGGCAGGGGCCGGCGAGCGTGACGGGCCAGATCTGGTAGGACTTGCCGGCGGGGACGTTGAGGTAGGTGTTGCCGCCGGTGGCGCACGCCGCCTGCCACGCGTCGACGAATGCCTGGAGAAAGAAACAGGTAAGGGGACTAGGGGGGAGTGCCACCCGAGATGGCTGTTGCGGCGTCGCGCACCTGGGTGTCGTTGGCAATGCCGTCCCCGATGGCGCCGAAGTCGTCGAGCGAGAGCAGGACGCGGGCCTCGGCGGCGCCCGGCAGCAGGAGGGCGACGGCGCCGGCGAGGGCCGCGAGCAGGAGCGGCGCCCGTGCACTGAGCGGCATGCTGCACGCGCGCGCGCACTGTCGAGCTCGCTCGGGTAGCTGGCTCGGCGTCGGTCAGTGCCACGCTGCCGCTGCTCAGTGACGGAAGCTGATTTGGCGCGAGCTGAGTTGGGTGAGTGGGGGGCAGCGCGGGCGGGAGGATAAGGGCAGCGCGGGAGAACGGACACGTGGGCGCCAGCCGCCAAGCACGGCGTTGCATGATCGACCCGAGTACAAAACACAACAAGATCCGGATCTGCGGGAGGAGTCATCCCTCGCCGCTGCACCTGCGATCGCCGGACGATCAGCCCGGGCCTGAATCACGTGCTGCTAGTGGCACGCGGTCAGCCGGGGCTTCTTCTCCCGGCGATCTGTTTGACTTTGGAGATCGATGATCTTCGCATTCATTTGCAGCTGGATACTCAGCTTCATAAAAAAAAAAATTTGAAACGAAGGCAAAAGATTTGCCTCTTCAATTAAATAAGGGAGAGTAGAGTTCAGTATTTTACAACGCACTCACAAATCGCGGCATGACAATTACTCGTACAATATGATGTTCCCTAATTTCCTTGCGCCAGCTGTAACCCAAAGCTTAGCCTCTTCTAAAATGTTGGTTAGGAGGACCGGCGGTGGCGCACTTTTCCGACGGAATACTCGGGCATTTCTCTCATTCCAAATAGTCCAAGAAACGAGCATGGTGAGGGAAGCCATTGCGTGGCGGTGAGGGTTGCTGTCGTCGGATCTTTTCTGCCACCAGTCAATGACGGTTTCATCTAACTGCCATTCGGAGGTGTCCATGTGCGCGAGCCCAAGCTTCTCAACGATTGATCTCCAGAGTCTAGGTGTGTAGCGACACTTGACAAAGAGGTGTATCCCCGTTTCTTGTCCCCTTTTGCAAAGCGGGCAAGGGCCACAGTTTGGCCAACCACGCTTCTCCAATCGATCGGCGGTCCAAATTCTATCTTGCAGAGCCAACCAAGCAAAAAAATTAACCTTTGGAGGTGCCCAAGCCTTCCAGACCATGCGGTCCATGGGGGACAGGGTCAAGCCGAGAAATTGAGCTTTGTAGGCAGTGCTCGCCGTGTATATCCCATCGTTCGCGTGCTTCCAAATGATATCATCTTCGGTTTGCTCATCAAGGTGGATGTCATGCACAAGCATCCAAAGGTTAAAGAATTCAGAAATGTGGTTGGCGGAGATGGCGGTGTCATGCTTGATTTTGAGGATCCAGGAGTTCCTCTTCAAAGCCTCACGCACCTTCCAATTCTTCCTTGCCGAGGCCTCATAGATTAGCGGTGCAATGTCCTTGGGCTTGCGCCCAAAGAGCCAAGGGGAGTCCCAGAAAGGTGTTTTGGCGCCGTCACCGACAGTGATAGTCGTAGATGCATAGAAGAACTGGAGGTCCTCTTCAGTGCAGGGGTTGCCATAGCCCACCCAAAGTCTACGGGGCTCCTTCCATTCGTACCATAGCCAACGAAGCCGCAACGCCCGTGCAAACTTGTCGGTATTGAGTACCCCAAGCCCACCGTAATCTTTTGGTCTGCACACCAAATTCCAATTGACCTTGCATTTGGCTCCCGTGGTCTTTTCTGCACCCGACCAAAGGAAGGCCCTCTCAATCTTGTTGAGTGTATCTAGAATGCCCGGCGGCACTATGAGAGGCGTGATAGAGAAGACCGCTTGGGAGGAAATGACCGATTTGACGAGAGTTGTGCGTCCAATGGTAGTGATGTTTTGTCCATCCCAAGTGGTTAATTTTCCAGCCGCCTTGTCGACCAGATATTGGAAATCCACCGTCTTTAGCTGCCAAACCGAAAGAGGTAAGCCTAAGTATTTCACCGGGAAGGAAGCGCGGACCGTTGGCATATTCTGGAGGGTGTGCTCGAGGTCAAGATGGTTGCAACGGATTGGCACGACCGAGCTTTTTTGGAAGTTGGTGCAGAGGCCCGTCACGTCACCAAAGCCTTGTAAGATAGCAGCAAGGTTGTCAATGTCCGTCTTGATGGGTGCCACAAAGACAACAGCATCGTCCGCATATAGGGATGTTCTCATCATGGCTCCCCTACCACGAAGCTTATGGAGGAGCCCTTTCCGCGTGGCGAGGTCCAGAATCTTATGCAAAGGGTCAATCGCAAGGACAAACAGGAGGGGGGAGAGTGGGTCTCCCTGTCTGAACCCACTCCCGTGCTTGATCGGAGGGCCGGGCACTCCATTCATCATGATTCGGGATGAAGATGAGGAAAGAAGTGCAGCAATCCATGCCCGGAATTTAGGAGGAAACCCCAGCCGTTGTAGGAGCTCAAGAAAGTATCCCCACTTGACCGAGTCGAAGGCCTTTTTGATATCAAGCTTGAGGAGGAGGGCGGATGTTTTTCTCTTGTGCGGGCGCCGGGCAAAATTCATAAAAATCAAGGAGAAGAAGCGCGGTCTAGCCAACTTGGGCATCATGATCCACGAATCGTGCAATGAGCTCTTTGTTTTTACAAAAAAATCTAGAGGGTTGTTAAATCTCAGTTGATTGAGATTTAACCAAGTCTTAGTCGATATTATATACAGTACGTGAGATCTTACATGTTGATTCGTACAAAATTTTCTTTTAAATTTTATTTCTTATTTTTATATGTTCTCTCACTTGTCTGAGATTCGATTAAGTCCCTGTCGAAGAGAACATAGGGTTATGTACCCCTAAATTCTATTTCTTACCCAAGATTGATCTTTGTGACGGACATTACCCATTTTTCAGAAAAATCTTGCCACATTTTACCTCATAACACAACTTTTCCCATTTTGTGTTGTTTTCAAGCTGTTTTTTAATCGAACTAGTTAATCGCCGACCCGGACATAACCGGTCGCCGCACCAGCTCCGCACCTGGTCTAGCCACACCATGCCCACCTGCGTCGCACCCACAAGCTCTCTCCACGCCCTTTTTTCCTCTTCAACTCATTGCTCCACTTGCACCCCCCCCCGGGCTTTCTTTCTTTTCATGATGGTGTTGCAACCAAGGAGATCAAGTCAATAGAGCACTTGTCGGAGGAGTCAACGCGCCCCCTAGATGGTATGCTCTACTGCTTCTTCATCTCCTCCGTCACAAGAGATATGCAGTGCTCTATTATGGGGGACAAAAACGATGGTAATGCTCGTTGATCCATCTTCTTTACTCTCTTACTTCTTGGTTTGTTTGCCTCTCCGGTCTGATGTTGTGGATAGGGCAGTGTTGTGTGCTGGTTAGAAAGGTTTGCTGCGGATGTACTACTGTTCCTTATAAGGTTTGTGGGAAAAAGAAAGATCTTTTTCTAAAGATGTTAAATCTTGGAAAAGAGATAGGTCTTTTATGATTTATTCATGTGTTTTCTATTGGATTAGATTTGCGTTTAATGGATCTTTCCATTAAGAGAGGTCAAAGTTAGGGTTTAGGGTTTTAGCATAGAAGAGGCTCGGTGAAGAGATGAAGATAGGTTTTTGATGGATTTGATGTGAGTTTGGTGGTGATTGGCTTAAAAGAGAAGAATTTAGAAGAGATCAAAGAGAATATAGGGTTTTAGCAGTAAAAATTCTTATTTCGGCCAAAGTTCAATTATAGGTGCCAAAAGAAATCCGTTCTATGTGTGAAAGTTCAGTTATAGATGTCAGTCAGTTATAGGTGCCAAAAGAAATCAGTTCTATGTGTGAAAGTTCAATTATAGGTGCCAAAAGAAATCAGTAATATATGTCAAAGTTCACATACATGTGTCAAAGTTCAGTTATAGATGACAATCTGTTACAGTTGCACTGAATTATTCTTGATTTTATCTGTTTCAGATTGAAAGCATGTGGCTGCTTAGGTTCACTGTGCACAGAAAAAGTGCTTCTCAACATCCACAACCTGCGGCATGGCTTAGGGACTCAATTACCTATGATAACTTGAAGGAACAAGTGTTGAAGTGGGGGTTATGCAGAAATGATTTTATCTACTATCAAAGGTATGATCAAGTGACAAGATGACCATGGTTGAACTAACAATGATGCTACAATCCAGAAGATGCTTAAAGAAGACCAATCATTTCATATGATTGCTTTGCATTGTTATAGGAGACCAGTTTGGTATATAGAGCCACCTCCAATGTTCTTCCTGCTCCTGGTACAATTGTTGATGTTCCTGCTCCTGCTCCAATTGCTCTTGTTCTTGCTCCTGCTCCAATTGTTGTTTCTTCTGCTCCTGCTCCAACTGTTGCTTCTTCTGCTCCCGCTCCAGTTGTTACTTCTGTTGCTCCTGCTTCAGCTGTTGCTTCTCATGTTCATAACAATGATTTTTTTGCTACTCGTTGCAGTGTCCAAGTTATATCTAGTTAATACACTTCAGTGATGGCTGCTAATCCAATGGCACATGAAGAGACTTAGTTAAATCAAGGATTTTTTTTAAGATGATTGTCATTTGTTGTCAGATGTAGAGTACAGTGATGTTGGACAACAACTAAAACAGATTTACGATGACTTTCTTGTCCATGACTCTAGTGATGATGAACATATTGATATTTTGTTGTGACAAAAAGGATGAAAAAGGAATATGTAGAGAGAGTTGGTAGAAAACGGTGTTCACTCAAAGAATGAGTATGAGGATTTGTTTATACGTGAGGATGCTGAGACAATAGACAAGGCAGAAGCTCAAATGTTTACAAAGATTGCTTTTGCAAAGGAACATGAGGCAAAATAGAACAAGAAGATAGTTGATAGGAAGGTGGCTCTAGCACATAGTAGGGCACCAAAGGAGAAAAAGGTTGATGAAGACTTGAAGCTATATGATGCTCCATTGTATGATGGTGGAGATGACACTTTGTCAGAAGACAATAATGATGAGATAAGATCTGTGATTGTATTCCAGGAGAGGAAAAGGGAAAAAAGTCAAGAAGGAGACATGCCCTAGAATGAAATTGCATGACTCATTTTATGAAATAGGCTGATAAGCTGCCAACTGTACTAGTTAGGGGCATGTGTTCGAGAGATGTCAAATATTTCACGGCTGCTGCCAAGTCTTTTCACCTATTGCAAGGAAGAAGATTCACTTTTGTTAAGAATAAGATGCACAAGATCAGGTTAAGGTGCTATGAAAATAAGTGCACATTCCAAATGTTTTTATCAAATAGCTCGGCGAGGACGAACAATCGCGCCGGACGACGGCGAGGGGCGGCAGGCGTCGGTAGGACACGACTTCTGCATTGCGAGCTCGACGGTGTCAGTGTGCTCCGAAGAAGGCCGCTGATGGGCGGGATGAGGCGGCGGGTGGCAACAAAGTTCATGGTGACTAACAGAGTGGTGCGCGGTAGTGACTGGTGGTTGAAATCGGACGACACGAAGGTGGGTGAGGCGGTGCGGTGACGTGGAAGCTCGCATTGGCGGTTGGGTTCCCGCTACAACCGTTTTTCTTTTTTGGCAGCCGTCAGTGGTGCTACAAATATACTACATCACTTCTGGCAAAATTTAGGGCATTTGCAAAAATATATTCAATTAGACACTAAGCAGATATAGGGCATATATGTTAAAGTATTTTTTATCCAAAAGGTCTGTAAGAGCAGTTTTTTCGGCACGGTCAATGTTTTTTAGAGCATCTACTACAACCGGATATACCAAATTCATCCCACTATACATCTGCGGACGGGCCGACCATGTCCATGTATATACCAAGTTTACTGGCGCTCGTGGGATAGTTTGATGCAACCGAAGAATAAAGGAGGAGTTGGCTTTAGGGATTTCCGTCTGTTTAACCAGGCCCTGTTAGCTCCACGGGCCTGACGCCTCACCACCAGACCACACTCTCTGTGTGCGCAGGTGCTAAAGGCCAGACATTACCCCGATGGTAAACTCGAGGATACAGTGTTAAATGGGAATGCATCTTCATCATGGCAAGTGATCAGCCATGGCCTGGATGTAATGCCCAGGATGGAATTATACCTCCTACGTGTCGAGGCACGACTTAAAGGCATAAGTCCATCCTAGAATGATCTCAAGTTTGGTATACTTTGCACAACTCATGTAAAAGAGGGGATAGTAAACTTAAAAATAGTTGGCTTACAATCGCCACGTCACAGAATAACAGTACAAATCTCAAACATCATACATAAGAGCACTACAACCCTCTAAGGGCAAAAGCCAAATGTCAAAGTACCAAACTCAGATAAATAAAACAACCACAGGCGGAACGAATCCTAGTAAGAGACTCCACTACTGATCGTCCGGGTAGCGCACGTAGTAACGACTACGCTCCTCGTCGTACTCCCAATCCAGCTCGGTGCCATCACCTGGATAGCTCACAGCTGGACCTGCATCTGGTGTGAAGCAACTGTGAGCCACAGAGGACTCAGCAATCCCGTCTCCGGGTAACAGAACTATTTAAGCCTTTAGGTGAGGGAAAGGCTGAAGAAAAAAAATGAGGTGAAGGAACAACAAAGAGTCTGCAGCAGCAACTAGCACTAACTTACGCAAGAGAGAGCGAGAAGAGAAGGCATACGGCGAGAAGTGATCACTAAGTGATCCTAGCTACAAGCACCACAAACATAACCCCTCCGTGTTCAACTCCCGAATCCCTATTCGGAAATTGACAGTCACGGAACACACGCTGGTAGTGTATTAGTATCATTGTGTCAAGTTTATCTACAACCGGAATTAACAAGCTCCCATCTGCCACATAACCGCGGGCACGGCTTTCGAAAGTTCAAACCCTGCAGGGGTGTTCCAACTTGACCCATTACAAGCCCACGATCCGCGGAGTCGCAACTCCAAAGTGGGAAGACCCGAGTATCCTCGGAATCCCGTGCTCAAGATATACCGAGCTAAGGTAAGGCTAATCCAGCAAATCCTCCCGGCGTGTCGACACCCTGATAGTAGCCGCGCGTATCTAGGTCTCAGGACACGTCCGGCTGAGACGTCCTACGGGTTTTTACCAAACCTCGAGTTTCCTTGAGGTGGCCCCGCAGTCCGCTCGTTTCGGACCAACACTCATGTGGAGCACTGGCCCGGGGTTGTTGATTAAGAAAGAGGGTTAATTACTCCCTTATGCATGTTTAGTTTGTTATTAGGCAAATAGTACCAATGTTGGGATTTGCTGGAAAAGACTTTGCACTTAGCGGTTTATCGAGGGGGTCCCATACACCCCAACCGTGTTAGGAACGCATAATCAAGGAACATAAAACCGGCTTATACGGATCCTAACGGCATGAGTGGAACAAAACACCAAGCAAAAGGCTTAGCCTTCCACCCTTGCCAATATATAGATGATTTCAATTAAAGCATTTATATAGTGTGATATAACCCAACCAAACTTCAACATGGAGCAAGCATCTTCACTTCACCTGCAACTAGCAACGCTATAAGAAGGGCTGAGCGAAGCGTACTTAGCCAAGCAACGGTTTGCATAGGTAGGGTGGTTAAACATGGCAATTGGTTACAAGTAGGAGGCTGACAAGAAGAACATGGGCATCGAGGCAAAACTATAGATCGAGACTACTAGCAATAGGCAAAGATAGTAATGTTATCGGGGTTCGGTCATCTTGCCTGAAGAGAAGACGTTCGGATCGAAAGAAGGGTCCTCGTGCTCAAACTCGTTGGAAACCTCGTGCTCAACCTCGTTGGAAAACTCGTGCTCAACTTCTGGCTCTAAACAAGACAAACACACCAAGCACCAATCAACACGATGCAATGCGCACACGTAAAACATGAATGCATGATGGATGCACTAAAGATGCACATGGAGCACGGAAAACATCACTCAAGCAAAACACCTCAAAACAAGTTAACAACCTGATATTATTAATCTACACAGAAAATCACCCAAGTTTGATATAAGATTCGCTGAAATCGGAGTTACGGGCTAAAAGTTATGCCCGAAACAAGATTTGAGCGAAAACTGCAAATTACAGCAACATAGCATCTTGGGAGCTCAAAATAATTAAGCTCCAGCACCCAAAAAGCATGGCAAAGGACTTGAACATAAACTAGATATAAAGTACAGCAACTAGGTCCAAAGTGCACCCCCAACGGAGTCACGGATCAATAGCAATGATCTTGGACATAATGAACTTTGAAATAAAATTCTGGCAGCAGAATTTTATTGAAAGTTTAGAGCAAAAGATAAACATGCTACAGCCACTCAAAGGGACATATGAGGACATGAATGGAAAGACAACAATATATACTACAAGGAACAATCAAAATCCACCCCAAAACTATCATGCTTTGTCCTAGAACATCACACGAACATGGCATCGGAACATAACAGATTTCAGACTTAGTGAAATTTCACTAAGTCCTAAAACAGCAATATCATCATAGCATCAAAAAGAGCATGTTTAAGACACCTCGAAACTAAACATGGCAAAGGGTAAGCACCTCATCAAAATACATATGACGGTGATCCCGAAACACACAAGCATGCATCAATGTGGTGAACACACCGATTGCAACGAGCTCAACAAGATGGCATTTCATAACAAGTAAAACACAACAAATGAACATGGCACTTTGCAACGATGATAACAAGGCAACAATAAATCTACCATGCAACCTATCACAAGCAACACGTAGTTCGTGACAAGACGAACACGTGGACATGTGATTTGCATCGTTTGGACAAACGAGCTAAAAGTTATCACAAGTCAAAGGTAGCATGAAAATAACACATAACAGCAGTTTATAACATGATGCACTCTTGCAACAGCAAAACAAGTGTCAAGATGACATCTAACATGCATGACTACAACAGGTAAAACGTAGAGGGCAACTCCACGAACATCTGGACATGCTACACGCGCTAAACGGATCTACAGACAAAAAGTTACAGCAGGTCAAAGTATGGATTTCAGACTGTCAGATCTGGGACTTAGAGGGGAAAAGGTCAACCTTGATGAACAGTACGGGCTCGGGCCTGGAGCTACAGTGGCGGCGGCCCAGATCTGGCGAGGAGGCGGCCCGGCTGCGAGGAACAGGATCCGGCCCGGAGAGGCACTGTGCGCGGCGGCCCGCGGTGGAGCTGGGCCTGGGGAGGCGCGGAGCTGCAGCGGCCCACTGCGGCGGGAGGAAGAGGCGGCCCGCAGCGGCGCCGCCTGGCCGGCTCGGCGAAGCCCACGGGGAGGAGCGGCGAGCGGGCCCTGGCGCGGGGAGGCGGCCCAGGTGACGAGGCGAGGCCCGGCGCGGAGAGAAGAGGCGAGGGCGATGCGGCGGCCCACCGCGGAGGCCCAGCGCAGAGGGGACGCGTCGAAGTGGTCCAGCAGCGCGGTGTACGGCGCGGTCGGGCGACGGTCGCGGGCTCCTGGCCTGGCGCGTTACGGGCGATGCAGCCCAGGCGCTGGCGCGGTCGCTCGCTTGGCGAGACCGAGGAGCCTCGCGTTGACTTGGAGCGAAATCGCCGGAGACGGTCGGATCGAGCGATCCCAGTCGGTGGGAACGGCACTGACTTCGAGGGGAGCTGGCCGGTGGATCGGATCTGGGAAGGAAGAAGGGAAAAAAAACATAGGGGAAGGAGGAAGAAGAAGGGGGATGTCCAAATAGACCTAGGGGTCTATATGTAGCAGTTTTTGACTAGGGTTTGGAGACTAGGGGTGTTTAGGAGCCCTACGATCGTGATCCAACGGATCCGATCGCGGGATGATTTTAAAAGGACTAGACGGAGATAAAAGAAAGCAGTAAGGGTATTTCCGGGACACGAAGCGAAGGCACTTCGGACCCACACGGACAACGGAGGGAAAAGTCAACGGAGTCCAAACGAGACGAGATTTGAGAGGCGGGTTGCACACAACAAAACAACAACACACAACACAACCTCGCGGCACACCGGTAACGAAAAAACGCCCGAACAACAAAGTAGGCCTACGGGACGTCACGGACACGTGAGGGAGCTCCGGAACACGAAACGGACAACGGGAAGAAACACACGGAACCGGATGCAACCCACAACACAAATGCAATGCGATGCACATGTCTACATGATATGAATGAATGCCACACACTCACACAACAAAACGACGAAAGCCCGAAAGACAAAGAACCCGAAATGGAAATAGATGAAGCCGGAGATATATTATATACCCAAAAGGGAAAGTATTACATCCGGGGCATTACACTGGATCTGTTAAAGAAGGGGATCCTTTGGAGAGTTGGAGATGGCCGAAGCATCAGAATTTGGCGCGACAACTGGATACCTAGGCCTTTCAGTTTCAAACCGATTACCTTGCAGGGCACATGCAGAATAAGGTTTGTGGCGGGTTTGCTCAATCCTAACGGATCTTGGAATATGGCCTTACTACAACAATATTTTCTCCCAGCTGATGTTGTAGAAATTGCCAAAATTAGAGCATCCCCAAGACAGGAGGAAGACATCATTGCGTGGGGGCCAAGGAAGCAAGGTATATTTTCTGTCAAAAGTGCTTACAACTTTGCGTTTGAAGAAGCTTATCGATATGCAGAGTCGGCCTCCAGCTCGGCCCCAGAGGGCAGAAGGAAAGTGTGGCAACTGATATGGAAATGTGACGTACCACCTTCGGTTCGCAACTTTGCTTGGAGGGTGGCAGTTGACTCCTTGCCAACCTGGCAAAAGAAGCATAAACGTGGGCTGGAAACATCTGAGCTCTGTCCGCTTTGTGCTACAGAAGTTGAGGATAATTTCCACCCATTTGTGCGATGCCCTCTTGGACGGGATTTATGGCATACGATGACGGAGGTTTGGTCACTGCCGGATATCGATACGATTGAGCATACAGGGAAAGAATGGCTGTTGCATGCATTGGATCCCTTATCGGATGTTGATAGAACCATGCTATTGATGACCTTGTGGCGTGCTTGGTTTGTCCAGAATGAGGTGGTCCACCATAAACCCCCACCTCCAGCTGAGACTTCGAAAAGATTCCTGGTGAGCTATCTTGATTCCCTGCTAGGACTTAAATCTGATATATGCAACTATCAGGGAAAGGGTAAGACTCCTACTGATGCACCACTAGTGAGATCTAGAGATTCTTCGCGTACGGATCCGTGGAAAATGCCGGATGCTGGTTGGGTCAAGTTAAATACAGATGGATCTGTTGATGATAAGAGCATCTCCAACAGCCGCGCAAAAAGGCGCGCGCGCGCGCTAAACTTGCGATTTCGCGCGCGCGGGGCAGAATTCCGCGCTCCAGCGGCGGCGGGAAAAACGCGCGCGCGGGAACCGCTTGCGCGCGCGCGCGAAACGGCGGCCTCTCGCGCGTCTTATTTGCGGCGCCTCCTCCCGCACGCCTATAAAACGCAGCGCGCGCTGCCCTCGCTCTCCACCGCGCTCTCTCTCCCTCTCTCCCTGCCTCTCGCGCCACCGCTTGCGCCCGCCGCCCCCGAGCACCGCCGCCGCCCCCGACGCGCCACCATGCCGCCGCGCCGCCGTTCTTCGTCGGGCTACCGCGGCGTCCGCGAGCGCCCGAACGGCAGCGGCTTCTACGCCGAGATACGCTCCGGCGATCTCCGGCTTCCCCTCGGCACGTACGAGACGGCGCACGAGGCCGCCCGCGCGTTCGACGCGGCGGCGTGGCGCCTAGGCAGGCCGCGCCGTCAGATGAATTTCGACGACGTCCGCACGCTCGAGCAGGCGTTGGAGCTCGCCCCACCGCCTCGTCTACACACCGCACGAGACCGTGCGGAGCACACGGCGTCGCAGAACCGCCTCCTCGTCGCCCAGGAGGACGAGCGGCGCATGGCGGAGTGGCGCCGGCTCCACCCGGAGGACGTCGCCGCCGAGCAGCAGTACTGGGCACGTCGCCGCGAGGACAGGCGTCGTCGGAGGGAATTGGCGTGTCAGCAGTGCGCCATCCGCGATGCAGGCGGGAGAACGATCTTCGCCGCAGAAGATGACCGTTGGTTCGACGTCTGGCTGTCAACCTCCTCCGACACCAACGACGAAGCCGGTGATGAAGATGACTGGAGCGATTAGTTTTTTTTTATGTTTTCGAACTATCTATCTTTTTTTTTTTTTGCGAAGAAGGACTTGATTGCATTAAACAAGAGTCTTACAGACAAGCCCAGAAAACATGAAAAATACAAAGACACCCCTCTGAGCTCTGGCTTCATCGTCTTCGTCGAGCAAGACGCCACGCCGGCGAAACCCGCCGCGTCTCCTCCAAACTCTTGGACTGGGAGGCTCCCCATCGCGACCATGAAGTCGACGTTCCTCGGAGCCGAAGCACCTCCACCCTGCGCGACCGACGGCGCCGCCATCTTGTTGAACAGCAACCAAACCTTCGAGATCTACACACACCGGGGCCGCCACCTCTCGGCCACCGGCAAGGGGAACGCCCACTCGCGAACTCCGTCGAGCCACGAGCGAGGAAAGGGCGGAAGATCCGCGGCGAAGCTCCACCGGAGCCGCACCATCGGAGAAGAAGCCCACCGCCGCAAAAAGCCACTCCGGCACTGCCGCTTCTTCCTCAGCGCCGCCGGCTGGCCACCCACGCACACCTAGACTATGTACACGCCGGGATCCATTGATTCCCCGTCCTCCCGCCGCCGAGGCAGCCGTCGGAGGGCGAGGAATCGGCCGGATCGCCGGCGGCGAGCTGATGCGCACGAGATCGCCCAAAAATCGCCCTAAGTCACTGTAGATGGGGAAAGGGAGAGAGGTCCAAGCTCTCTATGTTTCGAACTATCTATCTATCTATCTATGTTTTATTAGAACTATCTATCTATGTTTTCGAACTACCTATCTAGTTGCAATATGTAAAATAACTTTGTATCCTTTATTTTAATGCAATTTTACGTATTAAAAAATAGTGTGCGCGCGCTGCATTTTTGGGCACCGCTGGAGCGGCACGCGCGCGCTGCATTATAGCGCTGCTGCTGGAGCCAGCGCTGCGCGGCGCGGCAAACCAGACGAAGCGCGCGCGGCATATGCTTTTTTTGGGCGCGGCGCTTAGCGCGGCTGTTGGAGATGCTCTAATGGCAGGGCGGGTGCTGGCATGGTCCTTAGGGATGACAAGGGTGCTATTATTTTCTCTTCATGTCTAGCGCGTTTCTCTTGCAGAGATGTGTTGGAAGCTGAGCTTTGTGCATGCATGGAAGGGATTTCTTTGGCAATCCAACGCACTGAGCTATCAATTATGGTGAAAATGGATTCTATGGTTGCCATGAAGATGATTCAGGCGCAAGGAGTGGATAGATTTTTATACTCAGCCATCGTTAGAGAGATTCACTACCTTTTGAGTCTTCGTAGATCTTGTATTACTTTTGCTAGCCATTCCCAGGATAAGGTTAGCGACAGTCTAGCTTCTTTTGCAAGGACTGAAGGTAGGATTATGCCTTGGTTTGGTTCTGGACCTTCGGTAGCTGTAGAGTGATACAAGTCTTCTATCTGCGAAAAAAAAACCATCATCATAAGGATAGGCCTGTTTGGGACTACTCCGCTTCTCAAAATTCAGCTCCGCTCTAGAAAACACAATCCAAACGGGGTAGCTCCACAATATGCTGCTCCACAAAAAAACTAGAATCTGGGGTCCAACTCCTTGTTTTTTGTGAAGCTCTCTAGGGGGTGTTTCAAAAAAAATCTAGAAGCTGGAGTTGGAGGAAAATTAACCACCATTGCCACCAGTAAGTGAATACCCCTTCGTCAGCCAATCAAATACTCCCTCCGTCCCAAAATTCTTGTCTTGAATTTGTCCAAATACGGATGTATCTAGCTACGTTTTAGTGTTAGATACTTTCCTATCTAGATGAATGTAAGACAAGAATTTTGGGACGGAGGGAGTAGATCATTTCCACCAAATTCTCATTCTTGAAGCTGGAGTTAACTGGAAGCCAAACATTCTCTTTGATGAAGCTGCAACTCCTCTGCGAAACTGCTCCAAAATGAATTTGATGGAGTAAAACTGAATTTCGTGAAGCGGAGCCATCCCAAACAGGCCCATAGATGAACTGCGGGTTGGTCGGAGTCGGAGCCGTTGTCAAAGGAAATACAACCCGTGTGAATACGTACGGCGGTACGGGAGTACAGTACATCACAATATAATACTGGTACAATACACGGCCGGATTATTCATAGAACTGCCGGCTACTCTACGACCGTGACACTACTGCCGCCACTATCTGGTCTCTGCATGCCCGGAGCACCAGAGCGAGACCAAGAACCCGGCCGGCCGAGACCTCACGGCTCACTCCTCCTCGCCGCCAGCGGCCCTGGATCCGGCGAGGCAGGACTCCGGGACGACGACGCCGGCGGCCTTCCCGGAGGCGCTGCGGCAGTAGGCGGAGGCGCCGCGGCCGCTGAGCCGCTTCAGGTTCACGTCCTTGAGCGACACCTGCCTGCACGGCACCACGTCGCTGCACGAGAAGGTGACCGCCCGCTTCGACGCCGACGTGCCGGCGATGTTCACGTAGTCGATCTTCTCCACCGCCACCGTCCTCGTCGCCTGCATTCCACAAGTTTCAGGCATCGATTGGTGTGTTTGCGCAGCGTGTCAGTCCGGCGAGCAGAGATCGTACCGCGGTGGATCCGCAGGGTGTGGGGTGCTCGGAGCGGTACTGGTCGATGATGATGGGGTCGGAGACGTTCTTCATCACCACGTTGGCGAACTTCACCTTGCGCGCGTAGCCGCAGCCATCCTGATCCAGACAACATGAGTTCATGATGAGCTCCTGCAGTTCATGATGAGCTACTGCTAGATCGATCTTGCCTGCCAGGTCTTGATGAGGAGGCCGTTGGAGGTGTTGGCGATGAACATGGTGTCTACCTCGATCTTCTCCAACCTGTCAGCCACCGGGGTCTCGCCTATGCTCCCAATACTGACAGATCCAACGCATGAGCAATGAGCAGACAAGCATTTACAAATGGAGTAGCTGATGAGGCAGCTAAGAAAGAAGCTACTCTACCTGATGCCATTGCCAGGTCCACAGGAGATGTATCTGAGGCGAACGTCGGTGCAGTTGCCCACCATGGACACGCAAGCGCCACCTGAGGAAGTTATTGATGTAACTGAGGAAGGGAATCCCTTTCTTCTTCAGATGCAGAATGCCATTGACGGACGGAGCGAACACGTACACACCTGTGGCGATGTGGATGTCGTTGACGTGGACGCCGATGGAGTTGACGAGGTGGATGCCGTCGGTGTCGGGGCTGCTCTCCGGCGAGGCCACCCTGAGGAAGCTGGCCCTGGCGTTGGAGCAGCGGGTGAAGGTCAGGTGGTGCCGCTGCCCGTTCTGCAGCGTCACGCCCTGCACCCGCACCCCGTGGCACTCCTCGAAGTGCAGCGCCTGCGCGCATGCAGAGAACACAAGCCATTTTTCTTCCAACATGAAAGAAACGAGGGAGAGAGGAAAAAATGGCTGCGAAACGATGAGCAAACATCTACGGAAAGGTGACGGAGGAGTTCACCTTGGGAGCATCCGGGGCTGTGCAATGCTGCAGAGAAACAATTGGAACAAAATCATCAGCTGTGTGATACACACGTACATACAGTGATGAAACAACCCAAAACTTGGACAGTACCTTGTCGTTGTGGTGCCTCCCCTTGCAGGCCTGCGCCCACCACTCCTGCCCGCGGCCGTCGATGACGCCGCCGCCGCTCACCGTCAGGTCCTGCACCTGGAAGAAGTGCAGCCACTTGCCGCCGTCGCGCCGCTCCCAGTCCTCGGGGCTGTCCGGCGCGATGATGTTCCCGGAGACCTGTCCCGCCGGGCAGGGGCAGAAACCAAGACTCGATGAGCGACAACGCGCAGCCAGACAAGAGAAGCGCACGCGGCGCCGGCGGCAGGAAGGAAGGAAGGAGAAGGGACGTACGAAGATCATGATCTCGTCCCTGCAGGGCCCGGCGAGCGTCACCGGCCAGATCTGGTACGACTTGCCGGCGGGGACGTGGATGACCACGTGGCCGTTGGTGCTGGCGCAGGCCGCCGTCCATGCGCCCACCAGGGCCTGGACAGCAGAGCCAAACAGACAGTGTCATGTTTGAGGAGCAAGGTGAAGGTATACTGTGGCATGTGCGTACGTACCTGTGTGTCGTCGGCAATGCCGTCGCCGACGGCACCGAAGTCGTCGAGAGAGAGGAGGATGCGGGCCTCGGCGGCGGCCGGCAGGAGGAGCGCGACGGCGCCGGCGAGAACCGCCAGACGGAGCAGAGCCATCGCCGTCGCCATGTACCCTGTCCCTGCGCGTTGTAGGTGGGTTCTCGGCTCTTCTTGGTGCCACGCCCGCGCTGGTGGTCGCTGCTGCTGCTGCTGCGAGTCACGGGCCGGAGGAGCATTTGACGAGGCGCGGCGCGGCGAGAGGACGGGGGCGCAGGCGCTCGCTGCTCGCTTTTCAGGTGCCTGGCCGGGGGCGGGGTGACACGGAGCATCAAGCATCGGCACAGCGGGTTCACGGGCGGATGGACGTGACGTGACCTGACCTGCCGCGTCTGTACGTGCCAAACTGTGGCGTCCGGGAGAGCTGTACGAGGACTGCAGGAGGTGCGTACGACTGGCTATTCTCGTGGCAAACGATCAGATATTTTGAGTTGGAAAATGTACATATCTACGTTTGAGCGACAAGTAATTTCGGATGAAGGGAATACCAATTTCAGTGAGGCATCATCACATATAAGAGTTTCCGAGCATGATAGTGATAGAGGAAATTACACAAACCATCAATTATCAGGAACGATTTTGCACATAAACAATTTTGCACATGATACTTAGCATTAGGGTTTGTCGCATGAGACACCCCATATTGATGTAACCCTTTGCATCTAACTCTAATCCATCGTTTAACTCTGTTTACATGAAGAACTCTCATCTAGGGTTTCTCTGCCTCGTCGGCACCATTGCCAGTCAGTCTCGTCTCCTATGGTCCTTGGACCATGGAGGCACGGTAGATGCCGGCCCTTGCCGACGGGAGAGCTTCGTTTTTAGATGTTTTTCTGAGTTTTGTTACGGTCTATGCCATGATAAGAAGACGAGGGAGCGGCGGTTTTTTTAAGATGGAATAAGGTCCTCCCAGCCTAGCCTCCATCCTGACGATGCTTTTACCGTCGCCGAAGGGTGTGTGGCAGCAGATCTCGTGGGATTCGGTCGGCGTTTGTCTTCGGTGGATCCGTCTGGAACCGGTCTTCGTTCGTCTACGTATGTGTGTCTACGGGTTGGGTCCTTCCGATCTACGCTTCTCTTCATCGATGATGGTTGCTGTTCTCGTGTGTTGGTCCTATGAGGCCTTAGCATGACAACTATCCAACTGTCTACTACAATAATGTTTGCCCTACTCCGACGAGGGAGGGGCGATGATGACGGCATGCCTTCTGCTCGCTCCAATGTTCGTAGTCGTCGGTAGGTGGTCTACTAACCTGAATGCAATTTTTACTTCTAGTGTTCTTTGTACTACATCAACAGTTGATGAATAGATTGAAAGATTTCTTGAAGAAAAAAAAACTTTGTTTACGTATTGGTATGAAAAAAGCTTAACTTATTTGGATCATAGCTTTGGGCAACTAACATCATACTACTTGAAGAACATAACTAACAATTCCCACGGCCCGTCCTTAACAACATCCAAGATATACAATTGCCATATTACTTGTCCAGGCTACCCCACAAACCACTAGCAACTATACATACTTGCACAACCAAATTTATATTGTGAGGTTATCATGGATGAGTGTAAAGGGGACAGAGCCACAAATGTTCCCGCCCATGTCTGGGAATGTCGCGCATCCTCGCAAGGGTTTCACCTTGCCTTCACGGTCAACACTTACGGGGTACTTCAAGAGGTGGCCTCTCATCTCAGTCACCTCATTGGCAACGAACTGATCCCAGTTATGTTCCCCGAGATGTCGAACCCGCCTCATGCACTCTATGCTCTCTGGACGGTTGAAGTCTTCCTCGATAGCTCCGATATGCTCGGCCCACAGCGACATTCTGTACCCGTAAATCTACATGTGAAATGACCAAAATTGATTTGGAGAAGGATTATATCAGTTTTGTCATAACTCACCAAATTGTTTAACTAAAACGCATCAAAAGCTGTACTAGTAGAATTGTCATCACATCACAAGAATAAATAAAGCGGCAAGATTACCCCTAAAAAAAGAATTGCCATAATAAGTGCTACTGTCATTCTTACTACTTATTATACAATTCTAATATAAGAAAATGTAAATATCAAACCGGTTTATCGGAGACCATGTCATGGCCAAAACAACAAATAAGAAATAGAGCTTATGAAGAAATGCCAGTTCTACAAGTACCAAGAAATGTGATGCAGAAGCATGAGCTTAAAAAATGAGGCAGAAACTAGTACCTGTCCACGGGGGGAAGAAATTTTATTTGCCCAGGTGTACTGTGGTTGATAGGCTCCCATAGCAATCTCAGTGTCTCTGGTTCCTTCCATGGACCTCTGGTTGATATTAGCTGATCCAATTATCACATATTCATCGTCCACAATCATGCCCTTTGAATGTACATACACCATGAACCTCCTATTTTTCCTAGATTGTTCCTAAATAATAAAGAATAAATGAGTATCATGCCCAAGGTCGAAGAAAATATGATAAAAATCACAAGGCCTACACCAATCTCCTTTCATAATTAGTGTCATACGGCTAGTCAAAGTAAAGTCATACGGCTATTCAAAGTAAGAACCCGTCTGCTGTAAGGTTGCAGGTGGGCATCCTGTAAAGCCAGCATATAGGGTTATCCAAAGCCAATACTAAGTTAATCTCAAATTAAAAATTATAGTAGGTTGACTTTTGTATGCTTGTATGGGGGTATTTGCAAGCCTCCCGCTTGCATCTCTCTGCAGCAAGATTCAAAAAAGGATCTGAACCTTTGGCTTTGCCGTGCATCACGGATCATAGAGGCTAATAGAACCATATCAGTACTTCTCTGAGACAAACATAGAACTGTCAAGTGCTGTCCAGGTGAAGGTCATCAAGTTCGACGCATCTAATTAACTACTCTACTATTATATTACAACTGAAAACTCAAACATTTCAATCTTCCTAGGATGAATCAAAACAGCCAGGGATCACAGGCACAATGTGTTCAGACTTGAAAGGGAAACAAGACATCATTCTCACCTGAGGAATATCTGCTGTGCTTGAAGCGCTAGGACTGTCAGAAGCTTCACGATTGCCAAGACAAAAGAAGACCAAATAATCCTGAGGCTCATATACATCATCCAAACCTACTTCTTTCAAGGCTCTATATATTATCTCGTACATCATTTGCATTGTTTTGTTCTACAATGTCAGGGGAAGAGAGAAAATTAGTGATTCCACAATATAAACGAACCGAGATGCTCCATAATGGATAAACAAGTAAAGCGTCACAAGCAAAGGTGACCAATCTAACCTGCCAGTAAAGAATTCTTTGTGCTGTGTGACCAGTTGGTTTGCCCTCAGGCCACATAGGAAGCACTATGTATGCAGAGAACCTCTGGTTCGCCTTAATTTTGGTTGCAATTTTGAGAGCAATTTCAATTGGTACTAGATTGTTAGCCCCTGAAAGAAAACATATTGCAATCTTGAGTAGTCAATCAAGGAATTTGGTGTATTCTGTACTTCCATGAGAAGAATACTGAATCCAAAGTGGAGAAAAATACACTACACACTAGTTAGGACTTGTTTTGGTTTAAAGCTAACTTCGTCACAACTAAACCATGGCTGTTTGGCTGTTCCCAACAGCACAATCCTCGCAAGCCACAATAATTAGGGAATCTTAGATATGTTCTTGATTCCTAGACACAGGTGTGGCCTACCACATTTTATTATCCATATATAGCACATGTGCCACAGGCATAACCTTTTACCGCACTTGTGACTCCAATTTTGTTGGCCACCCATTTGTGCAAGCCACACATTGCCCAAACTTAATTGTGTCCTGGTTAACCTCGAACAACCAGCGTGACTATAAAAATCAGCGCCACACTTGTGGCAACATTTGGCAAATAACTGAGCCTAAGACGCACAGATCATATGAATAATAAAGTGCAATAATCCGCCATTGTTGCGATCAATCAGACACAACCTAAGATACCATGGCATGTAGCACGTCTAAGCTTAGGCTGAGAACTAAGCATACCCAACTTTTCATTAAAGGAGGGTGACTATGCATTAAGTCAATGTAAAAGAACAAAGAGAAACTGTAAAGTACATGCTTACCAATATCTTTGTTTGAATCCCAATCGAATGAAGAACCTATGAAGTACTGATTCTCAATATAAATAAAGTGTTGGGCTGCCCGGATGGCATTCACATAAGCTGTGTGTATGCTCATATCAATTAGTACATTCTTTCCACAAACAAGATTCTGTTAGCCAAAACAGGAGTGTTAGTTAAAATCACACAAGCTGCAGAACATAATGTTAGCGGGTGTTGCTACTTTAATTGATTCGGTAACCTTTCTGGTTGCTTCTCGTGGATCCTTTGGAAATCCCTTGGCAGAGTTGGAATCAATAGACCGAAACACCTGAATATCAAAGTAGAAAAGAGTTAAATGCCCGGAAGTTGAAAAACCCTTGATTCTTAAGTTTCTCATTCAAAAAGAGAGATTCTCCAGTTACAAAATTTTGCAAGTACCTGAACATGCCATGCCTCAGGATCGTTGTCGCTAAAATATGATGTGTCGTTAATGTTTATGATATCAGGTATTCTTTCAATCGTGAGAAGTGTGTCATCATATGATTTTCCAAACTTTTTAATACCATGGCGTTTTGATGCCTTCAACCAACGCTCCTGAAAATTCTGCAGAACATCATAAGCTGCTGGACCATCAATTTTTGAATGCAAGTCATGCCATGGTTCCCTTGGGCCATGGCCATCGACTGCCTGCAAACAGATGACAATGGAAGTTACTTTCAGAACAGCGATTTGAATGAACATTGAGCGCAGGACAAGATGCAGCAATTCTTCCTGTCCTAATATGATCTCCTTTCAATGATTAAGCAATACCACATAAGGTTCCTACTCTTGTTAAAAAAAAAAGTCTCCGGTAACTCTTACACTTGCAAAAATACACAAGTACATGACAAAGGAGTCAGATACTTACAGCAAAGTTCGGATTGTGATAATCCTCCTTGTGCAAAGTTTGTAGAGTCCGAAACAGAGGGTGCCCAGGTATATCATAGCGTCCACCGCATAAATCAAGGCCTCCGACAAAAGAAATTATTTTTCTCCTATTACCGCCAGCATCAGCATCCATGATAACTGTTTTCTGATGATGACTGTAAATATTTCCTGTTTCCTAGTTTTCAAAACCTTCGTATGATAAATAAATGGCACTGAAGAAATGATACAATCATACAATACAAGATTACTTCACAAAATAAATACATAAAATATTTAAATTGTGTCCAGCTATATGTTTTAGTTTCCTGGTTAAATAATACAGTAAGTAGTAAGGACTGCTATTCTGAAGTATAAGACAGCAGCATAATATAACTTCAAGGTTGCAAAAATAATGGATGGCACACAAACTAAAATCACACACATTAGCTAGGTGCACTGAGCATAATACTTTCAGTGTCCAACAAAACATGATCTATAATCTAACAGATAAGCAAAATGGTTATATGACACAATAATAGGGATAACCTTCTGTTTCACCCAGCTGTGACGTTTCCCAGCAGATCTTGGGCAAAGCAATATTTGAACTGAAGAGTGCTTAAAGAATCTACGTGTTTCCTCATCTCTTGTACGCATATATCCATCCTATAATAAAATTTTAATTAGGAGGTCTACATAAATTCGTCATCAGAAGTAAAAATAGGGAACTATAAGCCTACATGTACCTAATGAAAATATATCCTGGAAAATTTGGACAATACTTCTGGAACAAATGGACAATAGTTACTGAGAAATATCCTCTGAATATTATCTATGTTACAGCTAGATATTTTAGCAAATCGTTTGAGATGATAACCGCAGATATAATGGTGAATTTGCAGCACATATTAGTTAAAAAAAACTGTGGACTGATTTCTATTACAAACAAATATAGTGCTATCTTTAACCTGTTTAGCAGCTTAGAATTTGTAAAAGAATAATAACTATTACTGGGAGATTGGCTGCACTACAATTTTCAGCTTGGATGCAAAATTGCCTCAACACAGCAGTTTTGGACTCTAAGAGTAACTCATACCGTTCTGCCGATAATAGTCTCCGATGTTGGATCGTCCCAAACAAGAAGCAACACCCTTACTCCTTCCTGTGACTTCATCTTCAACAGGTCCCCAAGTGACGGCACCTCCTCGGCCCCGTCCCTAACGAGGCGGATGGTGTGGAACACCGACCACCCGGTGATGTAAATCAGCCGCCGTGCCTGGATTATGGCAGTGTACATATCGCGCCAGCATTGCCCATGTTGGTATTGCAGCCCATTATCAAGCCGGATATCCGGGAGACAGCCCTCGGGCACATGTGCATCCTGGTAGAGGGTCACCCTCATGCCACGGCGCAGAGGAAAGTATGCATCCGGCACCCCATGGCTGTCCTCCGGCCCGGCAGTGACACCACGGTGGTACGCCGCGAGGCGAGCCACCGGGGTGTACTGTATGGAGAGCCGCAGCACCGCGCCGGGAGCGCACGGCATGCCACTGGGATCCAGCAGAGGATAGGCGCCCTCGATCTTGTCCCCGCGGAGGAGCTGCTCGGCGGGGATGGCCGCGGCGCCGATGACCTGGCCGCCGAAGACGTCGTTGTCCTTGACGGCGAACTGGACCTCGGCCGCCTCGTGGGCGACGGGCACCACGAAGTTCTGCGCCCACGCGGGGTCCTCGCTGTTGGGCACGACGTAGGTGCGGGCCACGGTGGCGGCGGAGACCTGGACGGTGACGTAGGGGTCGCTCGTCATCGAGGCGCTGGGCACCTTGTCGGCGACGGAGCCGACGATGCGCGGGCCGAGGAGGTCGCCGAACTTCTTGTAGAGCATGCCCTTGTCGGGGAGGCCCCCCGCGTCGCGCACCCAGATGTCGAGGCTGCCGTGGAGCAGCACCACCTTGAGCGACGCCCTCGCGCTGCCGGGACGGTGGCTGCTGCTTCCCTCCATCGCCGGCCGCCTCCGCCGCTACCTTGGGGCCGTGGAGTCCTCTGGTTCTGTACGGCTTCATCTCGCTCCCCGTCGACCAGTCGGCCTGAAATGGGCGAGGCGAGGCGAGGACCGGGACCTGCCGCGGCCGTGGGGTCTTGGGCGAGATGGGGACGAGGCGAGGAGCGGCAGCCGCGCGGTGGGGTGGAAGGGAAGAGTCGTCGGCGCCGACAACGACGGCGGAAATGCGATGGAAGTTAAATCGGGAACACGACGGCGGCCGGTCCCCGCAGGGCGGTCTATTGGATTCCCCGACGGATTTTCCTAGTGTTATTTTTCAACAAGAAAATTCCACGACTATGGGCACATTTGTTTCAGCTTCGCTTGGATTTTAATCAAATATGGACCAGCTTTAGTGGCGAATCAGCTTCGCCACTGAAGTACACTTTGAGATGCCGCAGAAAATTGCACTAAAATGTCTCGAATCCAGATTCAGCTTCACTGGCAAAGCTGGTTCCAAATAACTGTTTGTTTCATATTTCGGATTCTGCTTCACTGGCAAGGTTGAATCTGGTTCCAGAATCCGAAACAAACATGGCATATATAAGGCTAGTCGAGTAGTCGTAATGGTAGTATCAGAGCATCTCCAGCCGTTCGGCGCCTCCAGGACTGAAATAGCGTCGCCGGGGGGCCAACCGGCGAAAAAATCGACGTGGGGGGCTCGGGTTCCCAACCGTCGACCCAAGCTGCCCAGTCGCCGTTTTCCAACAACGAAACTCGGCCAAACTTCATACAAATCGACACAAATTTGAAGAAAATTCAGTCGTTTTTATTGATATTTGTACACACTAAACTCAAAACATAATTTAAAAACTTAAACTAAACTACGTCACCGTCGCCGTCGCCGCCTTCTACATGTCGAGAAGCCTGTAGAAGTTGGTGTAGTCACCGCCGTTGTCGTCGTCCCGCACGCCACCGCCGTCCTTACTGCAGCCCTGGCCTGGGTCGCCGAGGCGGCGGGGTTGGACGGCCCGGGGACCTCATCGGTCGCTGCCGTCGAGAATGACACCACCGTCCACCTAGCGGCCACGGCATGCCGGAGCGCCGTTCGTGGATGCGAGCTGCTCCTCGTGGCGGCGCTCGAAGTATGCCATCCATAGGTTGTGACTGTCGGGGGCGTACCTCGGCCGTTGTCGCGCGTCCTCTGGCAATGATGACCGGATCCACGCGATCTCGGCGCGCCGATCAGCACCAGAGGGCAGTGGTGGAACCGGGACCCCGCCGACGCTGAACCTCCACGAGCCCGACACCCGCATGTCGGGCGGCGCCGGTACTCGGCCTCGTAGAGGAGGCGAGCCTCTGTCTCGTGCAGGTGGCGGCGACCGAAGCCGTTCGCCGCTGCTCCGTCGTCGGGGAAGCGCTCAGCCATACTGATTGACTTGAAACGCGGGGAGGGAGGAGGGGGGAGAGCGGGGCACCGATGGCGAGGAAGAAGAGGGGCGTCGGCGGCAAGAGAGAGATGCTGCGGCGAGGAGTGTGTGAGGCCACCGACGAGGGAAAGGGTCGACTTTTATAGCGGCTGGTGGGTGGCGAGCGGGCGGCAGCCGTGTGGTCGCGTGACCGGGGGGGGGGGGGGG
>LR738709.1:658026687-658091374 GCA_902687465.1 Secale cereale | reverse complement strand
GGGACATGCGTCAGCGCGCCTTCACTGCGTTTTGTGTCAAATAGACTCGCATGCACACATTGAGCCCTGACTGAACTGGCCCGTTGGCGAGCGCGCCCGTTTGGCACTGCAGCACAACGGTGTAAGAATTCACAAAGGTTGTGCCCTTGCGCAAGGACTATAACTACACTCCACTTGCTCGTGACTGGCTGCTGCAAGCCAGAGTAATTGACGAGTGTAAGTGATCAATGAGTAGCGCTGAAGTTTAAGAACTAACAACGACAAATCCAAATGTTTTAAAAAAAATCTTAAAAATTGTCTCCGAGGCGACACGGGGCAAACCCTAGCCGCCGCCACCTCCCCCCCCCCGCCCCCTCCCTCCCTCCGCCGCCGCCAGAGGTGGCCACCGGCGCGGCCGGTCGGCACCCGTGAAGGTGGCGGCGGGTACCTCGGCAGCTCCGCCCTGCGCGGAGAGCCTCGGCTTCCAGGGCGGCGGCCAACGGCGTGGCCTGTGCGGCGGGCGGCGTCGTAGGGAGCAGGTGGGCCGCCTCCCTGGTCGCGCGGGCGGCACGGAGGCGGCGGGCGTCGGCGGCTGCAGCGCCCCCCGCAGGTTGGCTGTCTCTTGGAGAATCGCCGTCCTCGGTCTCGATCTACTCCGATCCACGCGCGCCCCCTGCCCCTGGTGGCTCCGGTCGCCGTTCCGGTTGGCGGATGTGCGGATCTGGTGGTGGGGTGCGGATCCGGGGGAAACCCCTGGCTGGCGCGGCAGCCACATCGAAGACGTCGCCTTTGGGCGTCGTTCCCCTTGTTGAAGGCTTCGGTGAGCTTCCTGTACCTCCCACCCCACCCAGAAGCTCAGGTGAAAGCCTCAGTTCCTCAGTTCATGGCGACGACGGCACCTTGGTGGCGTGATCCTTCCTGAAGGCGTCGTCAGGGGAGTGCTCAAGTGGTGGTGGAGCAGTTTGTGGTTCGTCGGCGAATGGTATTGGTCAGATTTCATCTCCGGCAGCCTGCTCGGGCCCAGGTGTCCGATGCATGGTGCTGTATTCTCTTGGCCTTCTCCGGGTTTACAGCGCCTTCGTTTCGACAACTCTCGTCCGGTGCTTTGCCTTGCTGCGGCCGGCGACGGTGCTTGGGCGATCGGCTCTCCGTTTCATGTAGGTTTGTTCCTGGTGCCTCTCCTTTGGCAGCTTGGGATCTTTGATCTGGGTTCTAGGGTGGACCGCTCTGTCGGCCGCTGGTGCGGCACCCGTCGAGCCCGGGTGAAAGGGTAGGGACCCTTTGCGGCGGCGGAGCCAGATCATGTGGTGCCCATGTCTCCCTCGGATGTCTATCAGGGACACAAAACATGCACGATGGTGCCTTCCTCCCGTAGCCGTAGTAGGTTTGCTAGTTAGGCGTAGCGGCGTTCGATGGCATTGTTCTTTGCCTTCGAGTTGTTCTACTGAGCTCATTGTATCTTTTTTCCGCTTTCTGTTTTCTTGTTGTAAGTGGCAGTACTGTCATCCTGGCCGGTTGATGGCTTTGTTAATTCAAAGCCGGACTCTTCTTGAGCCTTCGTTCCAAATAAATTGTGAACAATGTTTTAAAAGGAAATAATGTTCGAAAATCCGAACATTTTTAAATGACACAAACAAACTTCAATCAAAGTGAACAATTTTGGAAATATGTGAACATTTTTTTTAATTTTTAAGTTTCAGATTTTTTTTAAAAATACCGAACATTTTCAGAACAATATAATTGAAAATTTTCAACATTTGTTTTTGAAAATCTGAAGACATTTTGAAGATTTTGATTTTTTTTAGATTTAGAAAATTTTGAATTTCAGTAAAAAATACAAATAAAAGGAAACAAAAAACAAATAGGAAAAACCCCAGAAAAAACTGTATAAGAAACCAATAGAAAAAGAAAAACTGGTAGAAAACCATTTCGGAAATACCTAGGCTACCCTGATAAATTGTCTGGCACACTAAAAAATATATAAATTGTCTCGCCCACTCCATCGCCAGTTTGCCCGCTCAAAATAAATAAATTTGATTTTATTTGACGCGATGTGCATCAAATAGGAAGTCCCGCCTAATGTACGATCAAGAGACAATGTCGCATTTTTTTTTGAGACAGCCAATGTTGCATCTTTTTATAATACACTAGGTAATTGCCCGTGCGTTGCAACGGGTACATAAATATTTATATTTAATCACTGTGATTTATTTAGCATGGTTTTCACATTGTGCTACAGAACCGCAGTAAGAGATGCGAGATCATAATTTGGCAAATGTGTACACAATCAAGTATCATTTTTATTTTTTATTTTTTCAACTATGACACGAAGTAACGTCCAATCTTTCAATTCCCATTTCAACTACATTTGCAATATAGCTATATTTCTGGTGGTTACAATACCAACAGTGCACTGAAGTGCACCATAGAGTCATTCCACACCATACACATCAATTCACAAGCAACTGATTCGAAGATGTGAAAGTAAAAAAGGGAAATCTAGTATACCTTTGGCACTTGCAAAATAATCAGTAGAACTTTGGATGAAAAAAGAACATCCGAAGGTCTTGTTAGTTGCAACTCTTACACAAGAGTACTCCTGATGCAAACCAAAATATTTTGGCGGTGTGTGCTTATCTAATAGTTCAAGGGCAAGCAAAAGCAATCTTTCCCAGATGTCTTGAATCTTCCCAGGCAAAGACCTTGGATTGCACGTTGTTGCAGCAGAGAATCACCATGTATGTTGCCGCCTACACGCCCGTGCAGCAGCAAATAATGCACACCGGCTCAATATGAGCTGCCAAGCATCGTTCATGTACAATTATGTATATTGGCACCTTGAATTCCAGTGGTTCTTGCACTTATTTTTGGCCAGTCTGCACTATCATGTTCATAAAGGAACACAAGGTCAATACCTTTACATAAAAATCTGGAGGGCAATATGAGCTGCGAGCCATCGTTCATGTACACTTTGACCTGAGAACCTGCTGTAGGCAATGGAAAACTGTTTCTGAATTTCAGAAAGGAAATGGAAAAGAGGGTATGCGTTATATACCTTCAGAGTTTGTCTTCAGCGAACAACTCTGAATTAAGAAACCGTATTCATAATGCACGAACATTCTCTTCGTAAAATCCATGCATTAACCATCGGGCAGCTCTTCCATGTCCTTGCAAAAATAGTGTGGCAGCCTTATGTTAGCGACAACTGAAGAGCACACGGATATTTAACATAGCATCCCAGGGGCAAGGATAAATATTAAGAAACAATATCACACCACAATCACAACTGCATATGCATCTTGAATGCCGCTATTTGAACATCATGCACGCCTAGCCAACACATTGATTGTAGTTGGACAAAACTGAAGCAGGTCCCCTTTGAGTAACACCTTTGCAAGGCATGGTTTTCTGACAAAGGACGGTTCAGACTACGGCCAAAGGAACAGAAGTACCAAACTGAAAGTTTTCACATATCACATTCTGTGCTATGGGAGCTTGCCGAGGGTAGGGCTGGCCTTGAGCCCATGACAAGTGGTTTTGAGATTAAGCTCGCTGACAATTTTGGCTGCGATAGACATTACCTATTGATGCTATGGTAGGCAAGGAACAAAACAAAAAAGCAAAGCACACGACATTAGACCTGATCGCATGGGTAGTCGAGCTGCTGCTTTAGGAAATCTCGGGCGCATAGGAGCCAGAGGGGCGGTCCGCTACCCCATCGGTGGTCGCTGGGCCAGTGGCGCCACGCCGGTGCTGCGACCCTTCTTGCTGCAAGGGTGGATTAGGGAGTTGTCGCCGCTGCTGGAAGGTCCTCGGTGGAGGACATGGAGAAGATGGTGATATGGAGAGGAGAGACTCTTCCTGGCCTAACCGCCAGTACTGGTCTTGTTCCCTGTGATAGATCCCTTGGATCGAGTAGGCTAGATGGATCCGGTAGTCCTACCTTCCTGATGCACGGAAGAGCTCGATCCAGCACCGGTCATGGCGAAGTAGAGGCCGGAGGTGGAAGTGAGATGACGGCGGTGGTGGTGCTTCCCGTGAGCACCGCGCTAACCCTAGATCGGTAGGGTTTGTAGGTAGGGTTTGTGGCAGCGTTCAACCTCGTGAGCAGTGCCCCAGCCCCCTACCTCTGTTAATATAGCACGGGTCATAGGGGCCCACCAACCATAATGGGTTGGGCGCCCCCGATCAGGGCGCGGATCTAAGGGTCCGGTGGGCCGTTGGGCCTCAAGCGGAGGAGATCAATCCTAACATTCTCCCCCTTGATCTCATCTTTACTTTTAACCTTATACTTTCTAGTTTATTTGTTTCATCACATATTGGTACATAGAGCATGTTTCATCGTCACGACTTAATTACCGATATAATCATACAACTACAACATACGTTTTGTTCGGAAGCAAATTCCGTTCCTTTTGGGCCTATCCAGGAATCATAGGTTTTCCCTTAAACCCATGCCGGCTAAGTGTTCCTTGAACACATTGGGTGGTAAGCCTTTCGTTAGCGGATCCGCAAGCATATCTTTTGTCCTTATATGCCCGAGACTTATAGTGTGATCCTGGATTTTATCCTTCACAACATAATACTTTATCTCTATCGTTTTTGCAGCATTACTCGACTTGTTGTTGTGAGCATAGAATACTGCGGGCTCGTTGTCACAGTACATCTTTAGTGGTTTGTCAATACAATCTACCACTTTCAAGTCGGGTATAAATTTCTTTAGCCATATCGCCTGCCCTGTTGCTTCGAAGCATGCTATGAATTCTGCATACATCGTGGATGATGCAACTATTGACTGTTTGGAGCTTTTCCACGAAATAGCTCCCCAGCGAGAGTGAATATGTATCCGGACGTGGATTTTCTATCATCCCTGTCCCCCGCAAAATCTGCGTCTGAATACCCCTTTATCTCTATGGATTCACATCTCCTGAATGTTAGCATGCATTCCTTCGTGCCTTGCGCATAACGCAATGCTTTTTTACCATCTTCCAGTGCTCTATGTCTGGATTGGATTGATATCTACCGAGTACACCGGTGATAAAAGCTAAGTCCGGACGAGTGCACACTTGAGCATACTGTAAGCTTCCAACGGCCGAAGCATATGGTACTCCTTTCATTTGATCGATCTCATACTGATTCTTGGGACATTAAAATTTCCCAAAACTATCGCCCTTGACTATAGGAGCAGGTGTGGCTTTACTCGCATGCATATTATACTTTTTAAGAACCTTTTCTAAATTGTTCCTATCTCGGTGAATTTCTATGCCCAAAACATATGATGCTTCACCAAGATATGTTATGTCAAAATTTGAGGATAAAAACTTATTTGTTTCTTGTAGTAGACTAACATCACTGCTAGCAAGCAGGATATCATCCACATACAAGATTAGGAAAATATATTTCCCATTTTTAAACCTTGCATAAATGCAATTATCCTCAACATTTTCTTTAAATCCAAAACTTTTAATTGTCTCATTAAACTTTAGATACCATTGTCTAGAGGCTTGCTTTAATCCATAAATGGATTTCTTCATGCGGCATCCCATATCTTCCTTGCCTTCCATGATAAAACCCTTGGGTTGTTTCATGTAGACATTTTCTTTTAAATCTCCGTTGAGAAATGCCGTCTTTACATCCATTTGATGTAACTCTAAATCAAAATGAGCAACTAATGCCATTATGATTCTGAAGGAATCCTTACATGAGACCGGAGAAAATGTCTCATTGTAATCTATCCCTTCTCTTTGTGTAAATCCTTTTGCCACGAGTCGAGCTTTATACTTTTCTATATTCCCTGTAGAGTCATACTTAATTTTGTAGACCTATTTACAGCCTACTGTTTTGGCTCCTTTAGGAATTTCCTCTAAGTCCCAAACATCTTTGGAACTCATCGATTTCATTTCATCTTCCATTGCCTTCATCCACTCCGATGAATGAGGGATTCTCATGGCTTCTTCATATGAGGTGGGATCTTTTTCCATATGAACCATTTCTGTGTTATAAACTTTAAAGTCAGTAGAAATAGCTGACTTTCTTGGTCTTGTAGACCTTCTAAGAGCCTTAGTTTCCAGCACATTCTGTGCCTCCACTTCTGGCACTTCTTCTAAAATTTGCTGCTGCACCTCCCTTTCATGCTCAACAACAGGTTCAGTCGGCTCCTGACGGACAGGTTCCGGGTCTTCTCCCAAAGTTGTCATGGGTGGAGTTGCAACTGGTAGTGAGAAAAATGGCTCCTGAATCATCGGATTAGGTGCATGCACCCTCTTCTCCTCAAGATCAACTTTCCGAGCTACCAAGCTCCCCTCATCATTTCGTCCTCTAAGAAGACTGCATGTCTTGTTTCTACAAACTTTGTATATTTGTCTGGACAGTAGAAACGAAAACCTTTTGATCTGTCTGGGTAGCCAATGAAGTGGCAACTCACTGTTTTGGGATCTAACTTTGCAATGTTTGGATTAAACATTTTGGCCTTTGCGGGGCACCCCCACACCCTGAAGTGTTGAAGGGAGGGCACTTTTCATGTCCATAGCTCGTACGGTGTTTTGGGAACCGACTTGCTTGGTACTCTATTGAGAATGTGAATGGCGGTTTTAAGCGCCTCCATCCATAATCCCAATGGCAAGGTGGAGTAACTCATCATGCTGCGCACCATATCCATAAGGGTACGATTACGCCTTTCAGCTACTCCATTTTGCTGAGGCTCGCCCGGCATTGAATACTGGGCGACTATGCCAGTCTCCTGCAAGAACTTTGCAAAAGGTCCAGGGACTTGGCCATATGGAGTGTGCCGACCGTAGTACTCTCCCCCCCGGTCGGACCTTACTATCTTTATTCTTTTGTCATGCTGATTTTCAACTTCAGCTTTGAATATTTTAAATTTATCCAACGCTTCTGATCTTTCTTTGATTGGATAAATATAACCATAGCGAGAGTAATCATCTGTGAATGTTATGAACGAGTCATAGCCATCCACACTTTTCACCGGAAAAGGTCCACAAATGTCAGTGTGGATGATTTCTAGTGTTGTTGTGCTACGGTTTGCACCCTTTTTGATTTGTTTCACATACTTTCCTTTAATGCAATCTATGCATTGTTCTAAGTCTGAGAACTCTAATGGAGGAAGAATTTCACTTTTAACGAGTATCTCTATTCTCCCCTTGGAAATATGGCCCAAACGACAGTGCCATAATTTCGATGAGTCGTGAGTTCTCTTTCTTTTCTTTCGTTCTTTATTCGACGCGGAAATACGCTCATTCACATTGCATACAGAATAAACTTTTTCACGAAGTGATAATAAATAAAGCTCATCGTGGAGGAAAGCATCACCCACATAAGCATTATTAAACCATATGGCACATTTGCCATGTCCAAAATAACATTCATAATGATCTTTGTCCAAGCAAGAAACACTAATCAAATTCCTATTACATGAAGGAACATATAAAACATCTCTAAGTAGAAGCTTGAATCCATCAGCTAACTCCAAGGAGATGTCGCCGACAGCTTCAACTTCCGCTTTTATTCCATTTGCTACTTCAATTCCTCTTTCTCTTCTTTGCGTAATCCGGGTCGAATGGAATCCATGTAAATAATTTGCAACGTGAACAGTTGCTCCTGAATCAATCCACCAAGTGGATTTCGAAAACTGTGTATATAGGGATTCATTAACTAAGGAAACAACATTGTTACCTTGCTTTGCCATAATATGTTTCAGCCATTCAGGGCAGTCCTTCTTGTAGTGACCAGACTGGTGACAGTGGAGACATATGTCTTTGTCCACTGCAAAGTGCTTTGGCTGATGCTGACGCTGATAGGGAGCTTTCCCATGAGGCTTTGAGGGAGAACCCTTGCTGTTGTCATTAAAGTTCTTTTTCTTATCCTTCATATAGTTGATAGAACCACCATGTGAAGCTTTAAGCCGTTCTTCCTCTTGGACACACATGGCAATGGTCTTTTCTAGATCCCATGTTCCAGGTGACATGTTGTAGTTCACCACAAATGTCTCAAACTCCTTTGGCAAAGAAGCCATGACCAGGTGGACCAGGAGAGTTGGTTTTATCTCCAGATCCTCATCCATGTAAGGGCATCTCTTGCCTGAGGTTTTGGTGATGATGACAATCCTTGTGTGGACTAATCGTGTGTCAATATTACTCAGGTTGATAACATGTGGCACAAGACAGTTAGGCTTTCCCTCTTTAAGGAAAAGATCGAATACGGAGTTTCCGATGCCTTTTTGTTTCTTTTGGTCATAGGAAATCCGTACTATTAAGAGGGAACCCACATCGGAAGGTAATGGGTGAACAAGTCACGTACACAGATTCTTCGCACCCACTATATTGCCTCCGTTCGTGGAGAGAGAGGTCCCATTTCATTCCTCCTTTTTGTGTAGAGTCACCCACAGCGGTAGTACCACCCTAGTTGGCGGTTGTACCGGTGGCCGGTAGTTCCGGTCAAACCACCACCCCAAGTACCGCTCAGGGGTGATACCTTCTGTACTGGGTGCGGTGGTACACCGGTGGTGGCCCGGAAGTACCGGTGTTCTTGTCGCAAGACCGGTACTACCGGTGTTCCGAGCGGTAATACCGCTCTGACTGCCACCACGCAGAAGCTATCTGCCTGGCGGTAGTTCCGTCCCAACCACCGTCCCAACTACCGCCCCTGCTTGAAACCTTCTGGTTTCCAAGCGGTAGTTGACCGGAGGTGGGGCGGTAGTTCCGGTTTTCTCCGGAAGACCGGTACTACCGGGTGAGCCACCGGAAGTACCGCCTTAGTGGCAAGGGCGCATGTTTCTTCACTCACCGGTACTACCGGTTGGGCTAGCGGAACTACCGGTCCTATGTGATTCTGCACATAACGGTTGGATTGGTGGAGACCCTATTTAAGGAGCCCCTTCTCCCACCTCCACCTTATCTCTTGCCTCTCTCTCTCCACCATTAATGCCATTGAAGCTTTCTTGCCCTATCTCTCTCCCTAGCCAACCAAACTTGTTGATTTGCTAGGGTTTGAAGGAGGAGACCTAGATCTACACTTCCACCAAAGGAAACTTGATTCCCCCATACTTTCTTGTGTGGATTTTGTTACTCTTGGGTGTTTGAGCACTCTAGACGGAAGAGGTCACTTCGGAGCCACAATCCATTGTGGTGAAGCTCCGGGGTTTCGTTGGGAGCCTCCAATTAAGTTGTGGAGAGAGCCCCAACCTTGTTTGTAAAGGTTCGGTTGCCGCCTTCAAGGGCACCACTAGTGGATTCACGGCACCTTGCATTGTGTGAGGGCGTGAGGAGAATACGGTGGCCCTAGTGGCTTCTTGGGGAGCATTGTGCCTCCACACCGCTCCAACAGAGACGTACTTCCCCTCAAAGGGAAGGAACTTCGATATCACATCCTCGTCTTCACCGTCTCCACTTGTGGTTGTTTCTTACCTTTACTTGTGCTAGCATTACTTGTGTCTATCCTAGTGTGCTTGTGTAGTTGTTACCTTTACTTTCGGTTAGTTGTCATCTTAGTAGCTTATCTAGACAACTTACTTTGGCGCTTAATTTAAAGTGGTCAAGAAAAGCTAAAAATTGTTAGTTGCCTATTCACCCCCCCCTCTAGTCAACCATATCGATCCTTTCAATTGGTATCAGAGCCTCGTCTCTTTTTAAGGACTTTACCGTCCAAAGAGTATGGGTGACAACGTAGTCGAGATGGAGGATCATTCCGGTGGAACTCCATCCTTGCCTACGTCAGATGGGGGAGCCTCGGTCTCTCGTGAGGAGTTCAATGTGGCCTTGACCACATTGAAAGAATCACTAGCGAGCGAGGTCAAAGGCATGTTTAAAGAGTTGCTTGAGGGGCTTAAATTATCCACCGCATCGTTGGAAGTGGTTCGTCCCGCTACCAACGTGTGGGAGGCTAATCCCGACAAGGGAGAAGCTAGTAGTGAACAAGCCCCTGTTACTAAGAATGGGAGTGGGAGCTTTGCCCACTCCGCTTCTCCTACTCACTATGGAGGACCCGTTCCCACACCGCATTTAAATTCCGTTGGGCCTCCTCCCAAGTTTATCAAAAATTCTGATTTTGCTACTTGGGTGTTTCGTTTCAAACGTCATATTAATCATTGTTCTACTAATCTTTGGAGAATCATTGAGCAAGGTTTTTATCCGCATGATCCCGACAACATGACTCCAAGAGAAACTGCGGATCATCAATTCAATGAGTCCGCTCTTTGCATTCTTCAAGATTCCATCCCTCGTGAAGACATTGCACACCTTCGACCCTTCACTGCGGCCAAGGAAGCTTGGGAGCATGTTGGCACGATGTACAAGGGAAGCACCGGTATTCAACGCTCCAACTATGAAGTTGTGCAAGATGAAGCTGATGAATTTGCTATGATCGAAGAAGAAGATCCTCGTGAACTTTATCGAAGATTAACTATCCTTGCGGTCTCTCTTCGAGATCATGGCAGTAAGGATACGAATGACAATTGGATCAAGCGCAAGTTCCTCAAGGCCATGATGCCCTACCATAAGGCCATGTCCTCTGTCATTCGTCAGAGACCGGACTTCCACCACTTATCCTCAAATGAAGTGTTGGATGAGTTTGTTGCCATGAGGATCTTGGATGTGACCGCCGACAATGCGGTCTTAAGAGCTCAACGATCGAAGAAGCCTAATCTTGCCCTGAAGGCCAAGGCTTGTGTGGAAGAAGAGGAGGTGGAAGATGATGATGAGTGTAGCCCCGAGGACACCAAATATGCCTATCATGAGCACATGGCTCTTGCTTCAAGGCAATTCTGGGGCAAGAAGAACACAAGACCCAACTTCAACAGGAACAACTCTAGTGGGAACAAGGGCAAGCAACGAGTGAGGACATGCTTCAACTGTGGAAATGTAAGCCACTTCGTTGCGGATTGCCCATATGAGAAGAGAGAAGACTTTGGAGGCAAGCTTATCCGGAAGGACAAGTCAAAGTCCTATCCTAACAAGAACAACTTCAACAAGAAGACTCCTCCGAAAGTGTTGGTGGCCCAAGAAGAATATGCTGAGGATGATGATAATGATGAAGATGATGAGACGGTCACCATGGCCACAATTGCTATTGCTACTACTCCGCACACATCTCTCTTCGACTCGCCTAATGAGAACATCACCGCCAAGTGTCTCATGGCCAAGGCCACCAACAAGGTAACCCCTAACATCAATACCACCATCACTTCTCCTTCATTGATGAATTGTATTGATGAGAGTGAGGGAACTAAAGAGGGAGAGAATGAATTTGAGTTGTTCATGAAAAATCTCAAGGGCAAACCCAAGAAGCATTTTTTTGCTCTCTTGGAACAACTTGGTGAGGCCAACGACATGATCGAGGCTCACGAGGAAAACATTACTAAAATGGAAGGACATAGTTGTGACTATGCCGATGAGATATCGGATCTCTCTAACGCCCTAGAGGAAGAGCGTGGTCTTCGTTTGGCTCTTGAGGAGTCACACAACAATGGTCATGCTAAATTAAAGAAAGATCTTGATCATGCTTTAGTTGTCTCTCGTGTGCTTAATTCCAAGAAGGCAAAACTTGAGGTTGACCATGAGAAACTCAAGGAAGAGTTTGCCATACTTGACAAGGCTCACAAGGCCTTGAAAGGTATGCATGATACTCTCAAGGAGTCTCATGTTCAACTCCAAGTTTCGCTAACTAAAGAAAAGGCTATCTTTCCTCGCATGGTATTAATTGATAATGCAAATGCTACTAACCCGTGTTGCGAGCATGTGCATCTTGTTGAAGAGAATGCCGAGTTGAAGAAGCAACTTGAGAAAGGCCTTGTGACATGCATACAAGGTGAGAAGAACCTCAACAACCTTTTGAGCAATCAAAAGGAGGTTGTGGCAAAGGAAGGAATTGGGTTTGTTCCTAAGCCCAAGAAGAAGAAGAATGACAAGACCAAGCAACCACCCCCTCTCCGACAATCTTTTGTGAAAGAAGGAGAGGGCACATCAAAGAAGAAGAAAATGGTGAAAAGTGGTGGTGTCAAGAAAAACTCCACCATACCATCAAACATGGCCGGCGACTTTAATCCTTCATATGTTTTATGTCGTGCTAGTGATGGTCATGTGTTTGCTAAATTTGTTGGTTCTTCTTATGAGTACATTGAATGGTCCATTTGGGTTCCTAAGACCCTTGTTACTAACCTCAAAGGACCCATTACCAAATGGGTACCTAAATCCAAGCATTGATCTCTTGTAGGAGTTTGCTTCCGGTGGGGAATCATGGTTGCTCGATAGCGGAGCCACAAATCATATGACCGGAAGCAAAGACTTGGTGGTGGACGTGCATCTAGGTTAATCTATGGCCACCAACGTCGAATGGGGTGATGCTTCATCTTCTAAGGTATTGGGGCTTGGCAAGGTTGTTGTCTCTCATGATCTCACGATCGAGAAAGTCACGCTAGTTGAGTCCCTTGCATACAATTTACTTTCTGTTCGCCAACTTGCACTCATGGGCTTTGCTACATTCTTTGACATTGATACCGTGGCCCTCTTGTGGAGCAAGACTCTTAAAGTAGCCTATGTTGGGCATGTCAAGAACGGCCTTTATGTGGTTAACTTCTCGAAGCAACCCACTAAGGTCGCGACATGCTTAATGGCTAAAGTTGATGTGGGATGGCTTTGGCATCGCCGTTTGGCCCACGTCAATATGAGATCTTTGCAAAGTCTTCTCAAGGGGGACCATGTCCGTGGACTAACAAATGTTAGCTTTGCCAAAGATCGTGCTTGCAGGGCTTGCATTGAAGGAAAGTTACATGAGACGGGTCACCCTCCCACGACTATCATCTATTCAAAGAGACCCCTAGAGCTCATTCACATGGACCTCTTTGGGCCTCCATCTTTTGATAGTCTTGGGGGTAGAAAGTACTGCTTGGTGATTGTGGATGATTACTCAAGATACACCTGGGTATACTTCTTCAAGAAGAAGAGTGAGACCCAACAAACCGTCATCAACTTTGCAAATGAAGCTCAACGACAACATGAAGCAAAAAATTTGATGATCAGAAGTGACAACGGCACCGAGTTCAAGAATTACACCTTGGATGAGTTTCTCAGTGATGAGGGGATCAAGCATCAGTATGCAGCCCCATATACCCCTCAACAAAACGGTGTAGTAGAGAGAAAGAACCGAACTCTGATGGATGCGGCAAGAACCATGATGGCGGAATTCAAATCTCCATACAACTTTTGGGCCAAAGCCATCAACACCGCTTGCCATGCATCAAATCGGCTCTATCTCCGCAAAGGCTTGAACAAAACTCCATATGAGATTCTTACCGGTAACAAGCCCAATCTCAAGTACTTCCGGGTATTCGGGTGTAAGTGTTTCATTCTCAAGAAAGGTGTTCGCTTGTCTAAATTTGAATCTAGAGCTCACGAGGGAATATTTGTTGGTTATGCTACAAACTCTCATGCTTACCGTGTCCTCAACAAGTCCAATGGACTCATTGAGGAGACGAGTAACGTAGAGTTTGATGAAAATAACGGCTCCCAAGTGGAGCAAAGTGGTACTTGTGATGTAGGTGATGAAATTCCTCCTCAAGCCATAAGAAGAATGGGTGTTGGATATATCCTACCCATTGAGGAACCCCTTGTGGCCGAAGGAGAAGGACAATGTTCCACTCAAGTGGAACCATCACCAACCCAAGACCCACACGCTTCCGAAGAACAAAGTGAAGGCCCTCAACCTGACGAACAAGGCCAAGTGCAAGATCAATCACAAGATGGTGGAGAACCACCAAACGATGCACAAGGCCAAGTACTGTCCTCCGAGCAAGATCAAGATCAAGAGGAAGCTCAAGATCAAGATCTAGATCCTAACGACGTTCAAGATGATCAACTCAATGCTCCTCAGTTAACTCTTGAAGAGCAATTAGAGCGTCGTGCTGCAAAAGTTGCCTCCAGGCTTGCTTCCAACGAACATCACATCGAGAACATTCTAGGAAGCATCAGAAGGGGGGTAAGCACTCGTAGACAATTAGCAAACTATTGTGCTCATCAAGCTTTTGTCTCCTGTGTTGAACCTCAGAAGGTTTATGAGGCGCTCGAAGACCCTGATTGGCTCAATGCCATGCATGAAGAACTCCATAACTTCGAGCGCAACAAGGTGTGGCGTCTGGTGCCAAGGCCAAAGGAGAACCATAATGTCATTGGAACCAAGTGGATCTTTAAGAACAAGCAAGATGCTCATGGCATTGTCATCCGCAACAAGGCGCGTCTGGTGGCTCAATGCTACTCCCAAGTCGAGGGTATCGACTACGGTGAAACCTTTGCCCCCGTTGATCGTCTTGAATCCATTCGTTTGTTGCTTGCCTATGCTTTTTTTGACTATATACTGCAAGGCAAAAGCCTCACAGCCCACTTTATTGAAATATAATAAAATCAAATTACAACAAGGTTAGAGATACTTATGCTTCCCATCATAACTTTAAATTGCAACAAATGGATGTGAAGAGTGCATTTCTTAATGGTCCTACTAATGAGTTGGTGTATGTTAAACAACCCCCGGGGTTTGAGGATCCTAAGCTCCCCAATCACGTGTACCAACTCGATAAGGCACTCTATGGCCTTAAACAAGCCCCACGTGCGTGGTATGAGCATCTTACCGAGTTGTTACAAGATCGTGGGTTTGAAATTGGGAAAATCGACCCCACTCTTTTTACTAAGAAGGTCAAAGGGGAGTTGTTTGTATGCCAACTATATGTTGATGATATTATCTTTGGTTCTCCTAACAAAGCTTTCAATGATGAGTTCGCCGCACTCATGACCACACATTTTGAGATGTCCATGATGGGAGAGTTGAAGTACTTCCTTGGGTTTGAGATCAAGCAAAGAAGAGAAGGGATCTTGATGGCTTCTCGCCCCTCGTTGGTTACCCCAAGTGGAAGGTTTGAGATGCAGTGTAGCGGTAGTTTTCCCTTGGCAAAGATACCAAGGATCGATTTCCCCTGAGACTCCAAGGTTCAACAAGAAGGTGTCAACTGCTAAAGGCGCCAGATATTAGCAATCAACTTGGACCTGCACACAGATACAAATAACTTTGCTCCCAACGAGTACAGAGAGGTTGTCAATCCCTCCGGCCTTGTCGTTTACAAAGGGTCAAACGCAAGAGATAATAGTGATAGGTATTGCTGCGACTAGTAAGTAAAAGCAGAAAGTAAATAGCGGATGTGATCAGTGATGGTAATATGGACCGGGGTCCCATGATGTTCAATAGTGATGTCTCTCTCCCAAAAGACGATAAAACAACTATGTGAGGTAAACGAATTACAGCTGGGCAATTGACAGAATTATGTGCACAAACCAATGCTAACTATGTTGCAAGAAAGGTAGAGGTTCAAAGCATGGACGGTACGCCAAGGCAAGTAGACCGAAATCCATCTGCATCTACTACTAATCATCCACCTTGAGATATCTATCCAGAACATCTCGCTGGTATTAAGTTGCGAGTCCCACCCATAGTGTAAACTCAAAGCAACAGACAACTGCATTAAAAGAACTTTGCGTAAAGTAAACAATCCTTGCACCCGCGGGCACAAGCACCGTTGTTTTCCCCCTTGTGGCAACAACACATCCCCTAGACTCATGTTTCTGTCACTCAAGCTAGTCATCGAGGGGCATGAACCCACAATCAAGCATAACGTTCCCTCTTGGAGTCACTACCTACTACTCGGCCAAAGCAATAAATAGCAACGGAGAACATGCAAGAATTACTTACGAACATAAATATAAAAGAGGTGAATCAAATATATTACTCAAACACAATCTGAACATAATCTCACAATCCATCGGATCCCAGCAAACTCAACATAGCAACAGCATAAGGATTACATATGTGCCTCGATCATGCAGGGCAGCTCACGAGGTCTAATTAGTGAAGCACAAGAAGGGGAGGAGAACATCACATAGCAACTGGTCATGGACCCATGGTCCAAGGGAGACTACTCACAACTCATCCGGGAGGCGTCCATGGTGGTGGAGAGGCTCCCGGTGGTGATCCTCCCCTCCGGCAGGGTGCCGGGAAGAGTTCTCCTGGTGCTCCCGATCTTGGAAGCGCAGCGGCGGCGGAACAGAGATGAGATCGCGAAAAAGGGTTCCGTCCTCGAGGGTTTCGGGACGCGTGTTAAATATATGCCAAAGGGGGGCATCAGCGGAGGCCTGGGGGGCCCAGGCGCCCCCCGGCGCGGCCAGGAGGGGGTCCGCACCACCAGTGTGCCTGGAGCCCTGGTGGCCCCCCTCCGGCCCTACTTCGACCGTGTGGAAGCTTCCGGAACGCTGATTTTTTATATAATTTTTCCGGGATTTTTCTGGCAGTTTACGTGACGGGAAAACCTGAAATACAAAAACAGCAGAAAACAGAAACTGGCACTGGGGTGCACTGAGTTAATAGGTTAGTCCAAATATGATCAAAAGTGTATGGAAGTGTATAAATATCATAGCAATATCACCCAAAAGAGGCATGGAGCAAGCAAAAATTATAGATACGTTTTGGACGTATCAACATCCCCAAGCTTAATTCCTGCTCGTCCTCGAGTAGGTAAATGATAACAAGAATAATTTCTGTGGTGACATGCTATTAACCATATAAGGACTTTTTTTCATAGTCACATGACAAAAGCTTACTGAGATAATGAATCTGTAGTAATTAAGTTGCCTCATGAGAAGATCACAAAGAACTGAAAGTTTTACAACATGATACTGAAACATCAAATAGATTTGTAATGAGCATGGTGTGCAATATGATAAAGTGATATCTCGCTTGCCCCCTTTAGTGAAGCAAAACATAAATGCAGGGGCACCTCCAAGGTTTAAGTGATGACTAGATACAATGATTTCAGAATAAACGATATCACAATCATGCAAAAGACAATGCTACTTTGGGACAATGCACATTACACTCAGAATGACAATCATGCTCTCAGTAGTTGGTGCTTAAAGAAGGTGGAGACTCTCGAACCGTGGCTTTTGTTGGCAAAGTTGAAAACCCGTGGTCAGAAACAAAGACAAAGCATGTACCAGAGCTCTTGGTTTTTAAAAACAGAAGTAAAAATTATTTTTTTAGATTATGCATGTTTCGTCAACGAATGCTAGCAGACAACTCAATCACTTCTTAAGATGGACAAGTTTTGAGGAACGGCTCCCGAATGAGGACGATCACATCCTCTTAATCTCCTTTGTTTATCACTGCCAAAGTTTTCTAATTTCTCATGAACAAAGCGTGAAGGAGAGTTTGTTTGTTTATATTATTTTTTAATGAGCCGGGCGCACTCTATGCCAGTTCCTTCTCGTATTATGGGTTTGCACATTAGACATGCAATCCCGGGGTGAAGCTTGTCCAACTTAAAAAGATCATGAATTAACTACTACTTCCTCATGAACTAAAACAGAGGCACAAAACAGAAATGCTTTTTTGAATAATTTCGAGATGGTACATGAAAGTTTTCGTTAGGAATGGCAGGTAAATACCATGTATAGGAAGGTATGGTGGACTCATATGGCATAACTGGTTTAAAGGATTTGGATGCACAAGCAGTCAGTCCGCTTAGTACAGGTGGAGGTTAGCAAAAGACTAGGAGCGACCAACTAAAAGAGCAATGACGGTCATAATCATGCAGAGCGACAAAGCAACATTGAATCAGGCATGGAAGTTATATCGCTACTCAGAAATTAAAGATCATCAAGGCTTGACAGACTTTCTTTACAGTCTTAAATATGCGTGAGCATACGCCAAGTCAATCAAAATAAATTCTTGAAGGAAGATATTACTAAACCATACCACATCATAGGCAAACAAATCATGTTGGTACTCCAATAACACATTGGGAACCCCCCAGCTATTTGAGACTAACCATAAGAAAACATGAACTACTAAGCACCATTATGCACGTAGCATTTTTATCATAGACATATCGACCAATGCAACAGAAGCAAACTCTCTTAATAAGATAAGCATGATAACTAAAGAGAGTTCCAGCGACCAACTAAACAAAAGCTCTTTAAAAAGATAAGCATGAAAACTAAGAGCTGAACATGATAGTAGCTATTGAAAGACCAAGAACATACACAACAAAGATAGACATGAAAATTCTATGTTGTGTTCTAGGTTGAAGTGGAGCGTGTTTCTCTCCCACACAAAGAAAGCTGAGTTCCAACTCGTTATGAAAAGCTAAAGAAAACTAAAAAGGAAACTAAAAGCAAGACGCTCCAAGCATAGCACATAACACATGAAGTGATAAAAATATAGCGGAACGAAAGACGAACTGATAATGTTGATGGAGAAGGGGATGCACGGGGGCATCCCCAAGCTTAGATGCTTGAGTCTTCTTGAATATGTCTCGGGGGTGCATGGGGGCATCCCCAAGCTTGAGCGTTTGACACTCCTGGATCTTTTTATCATCTTCCCTCGCACACTTCAAAACTCCCTTCATACATAACTCATCATAATCTGATTAGCGAGGTTAGTACCCATAATAAAATAATTGTTCCTTGCTGGAAATAAGGATATTCTTGAAGGTCTAATCTTTCTCAAGATTGCCAAAAGGTTTTTGCAAAGAAAAAGCAAGCTCAAGGTTTGCAAAATGAAGGAAAGGCAAAACAGGACAGAATCTGTGAAAAACAGAGCAGCAGGTAGTAAATGATTTTTTCGGGGCACTTCTGCAACTCTAATCAAAAAACTCAGAACAGACGCCCGAAATACAATTGTATAGAGCACGCTGTCGAAAAAATTCAGACCAAAAAGATGATCTGGAGATTTTATACGAATTTTTCTATCCAAGGACAAAATCAGTTTCCTGGACATCACGTCACAACTTTTGAACTTTCTTGCAATCAGAGGCTACACTTGGCAGAAAGTTGAAAAGTAAAGATACAATGATGATGCTACTGTAGTAACAACATCAAGACACAACAAAAGCAAAATAAAAATTTTATTCATTGTGGGCTGCCTCCCAAAAGCGCTTTCTTTTATGCCTTTAAGCTAGGCATAATGCATAGAGGAATCAATAATCATCATAATAATCGGAGTTATAAACTGCTTCAAATGGTTCCTCAACAAGTTCACTCTTGTTCCTTCTAGGAAAGGGATACACACCTTTTGCCTTCCCACGTAAGCGGATTTGTCCCTTACCTATATCGATGAAGCCTTTTACTGCTCGGAGGAAGTCCCTTCCAAGCACTATATTTCCTTGGTTTGGCTTCATGAGGAAGAAATCAATCATTGCAATCCCTTTAAGGAATTTAACTGGCACGTCTTTTATTCTTCCCTGGATTTCAGAAATATCTCCATTAGTGTGTTCATGATAAGATGATAATCTATCCATGTTAAATTTTAAAGAATCATGAACAATTTTTGGCATAGTAGAAACCATAGATCCAATATCACAATAAGCAAGGAAGTCTTGATTAGAGATGCTAATCCTAACCAAAGGCTCCCAATCATTATCTATTTCCAAAATATCTCTTTTATTGGGTTTGGTTTTCTCTACCTTCATCAAGTCTAGAGCATCCATTCTCTTCTCAATAGTAGCAAGTCTATCTATAATAGTATCAAAATTATGATCATAAACAAAGTAACTAGATAGACCATGTATAATTTCAAGAGCTCTAGCTTCATCACACTCTAGGAAATCTCCTTCAGCTATAATATCAAGAGAGTGTTTACACCATTTAAAAAGACCATGGTAAAAATTTCTAAGCACAATTTTTATAGGTATCCAAGGCATAATTCTCCTATGTGCATCAAAAATTCTGTCCCATGCCTTCTTCATATTTTCTCCATCCTTTTGATGGAAATCTAAAACTTCTGATTCCCTCAAAGCACCAAATCCTAACATGCTTGACTAAACAGAAAGGACTACTAGCAAATAATATTTTTTTGTGATTTTCGATAAAGGAAACTAAAGCAAAACTGAAAGGTAAACTAACAAGACTAAAAAGCAAAGGTAAAAGATAGCGTGCAACTCCCCTATCTTGAAGAGTGGAGTCCCCGGCAACGGCGCCAGAAAACTTTGCTTGATGGCTTCTCGCCCCTCGTTGGTTACCCCAAGTGGAAGGTTTGAGATGCAGTGTAGCGGTAGTTTTCCCTTGGCAAAGATACCAAGGATCGATTTCCCCTGAGACTCCAAGGTTCAACAAGAAGGTGTCAACTGCTAACGGCGCCAGATATTAGCAATCAACTTGGACCTGCACACAGATACAAATAACTTTGCTCCCAACGAGTACAGAGAGGTTGTCAATCCCTCCGGCCTTGTCATTTACAAAGGGTCAAACGCAAGAGATAATAGTGATAGGTATTGCTGCGACTAGTAAGTAAAAGCGGAAAGTAAATAGCGGATGTGATCAGTGATGGTAATATGGACCGGGGTCCCATGATGTTCACTAGTGATGTCTCTCTCCCAAAAGACGATAAAACAACTATGTGAGGTAAACGAATTACAACTGGGCAATTGACAAAATTATGTGCGCAAACCAATGCTAACTATGTTGCAAGAAAGGTAGAGGTTCAAAGCATGGGCGGTACGCCAAGGCAAGTAGACCGAAATCCATCTGCATCTACTACTAATCATCCACCTTGAGATATCTATCCAGAAGTTGCGAGTCCCACCCATAGTGTAAACTCAAAGCAACAGACAACTGCATTAAAAGAACTTTGCGTAAAGTAAACAATCCTTGCACCCGCGAGCACAAGCACCGTTGTTTTCCCCCTTGTGGCAACAGCACATCCCCTAGACTCATGTTTCTGTCACTCAAGCTAGTCATCGAGGGGCATGAACCCACAATCAAGCATAACGTTCCCTCTTGGAGTCACTACCTACTACTCGGCCAAAGCAATAAATAGCAATGGAGAACATGCAAGAATTACTTACGAACATAAATATAAAAGAGGTGAATCAAATATATTACTCAAACACAATCTGAACATAATCTCACAATCCATCGGATCCCAGCAAACTCAACATAGCAACAGCATAAGGATTACATATGTGCCTCGATCATGTAGGGCAGCTCACGAGGTCTAATTAGTGAAGCACAAGAAGGGGAGGAGAACATCACATAGCTACTGGTCATGGACCCATGGTCCAAGGGAGACTACTCACAACTCATCCGAGAGGCGTCCATGGTGGTGGAGAGGCTCCCGGTGGTGATCCTCCCCTCTGGCAGGGTGCCGGGAAGAGTTCTCCTGGTGCTCCCGATCTTGGAAGCGCGGCGGTGGCGGAATAGAGATGAGATCGCGAAAAAGGGTTCCGTCCTCGAGGGTTTCGGGACGCGTGTTAAATATATGCCAAAGGGGGGCATCAGCGGAGGCCTGGGGGGCCCAGGCGCCCCCCGGCGCGGCCAGGAGGGGGGCCGCGCCACCAGGGCGCCTGGAGCCCTGGTGGCCCCCCTCCGGCCCTACTTCGGCCGTGTGGAAGCTTCCGGAACGCTGATTTTTTATATAATTTTTCCGGGATTTTTCTGGCAGTTTACGTGACGGGAAAACCTGAAATACAAAAACAGCAGAAAACAGAAACTGGCACTGGGGTGCACTGAGTTAATAGGTTAGTCCAAATATGATCAAAAGTGTATGGAAGTGTATAAATATCATAGCAATATCACCCAAAAGAGGCATGGAGCAAGCAGAAATTATAGATACGTTTTGGACGTATCAGATCTTCATCAAACAATCCAAGTATACTCAAGACATGCTCAAGAGGTTCAATCTTAGTGATGTCAAGCCGGCAACTACACCTATGCCAACCAAGTGCCAACTTGACATTGATCCCAATGGTAAAGCGGTGGATCAAAAGGTATATCGCTCTATGATCGGTTCCTTGCTTTACCTTTGTGCATCTAGACCGGACATTATGTTGAGTGTGGGAATTTGTAAACGATTTCAAGCCTCACCTAAGGAAAGTCACTTTGTGGCTGTCAAGCGAATCTTTCGATATTTGGCTCATACCCCAAACTTTGGCTTATGGTACCCAAGAGGAGCAAACTTCAACCTTGTTGGTTTCTCTGATTCTGACTGGGCAGGAGACAAAGTGGATAGGAAGTCCATGTCTGGAGGGTGCCAATTTCTTGGTTGCTCTCTGGTTAGTTGGTCTTCCAAAAAGCAAAGTTGTGTGTCTCTCTCGTCCACCGAAGCAGAGTATGTGGCTGCTGGAAGTTGTTGTGCTAAACTCTTATGGATGAGGCAAACTTTAAAGGATTACGGTGTCACTTGTGACAAAGTGCCTCTCTGGTGTGACAATGAAAGTGCCATCAAGATTTCTCTCAACCCGGTACAACACTTCAAGACGAAGCATATAGAGATTCGATATCACTTCATACGGGATCACATAAGGCAGGGAGAGATCGAGCTTCACTATGTCAACACTCATGACAACCTTGCAGACATCTTCACGAAGCCGTTGGATGAAGCAAGATTTCGCGAGTTAAGGCATGAGCTAAATATCATTGATTTGAGCAATGTGGCTTGAGCACGTGCACACCCCACCATACTCATCATATTGTCTAGTCTAGGTGTAGGCATGGAAATAGGGGGAGTGGTGTTCTCTCAATGAACACATCCTCCCCCATTATGCATAAATTGATATGCTTTTCACATTCGTCATTTGAGATGACACTTGTGTTTCAAAGACGAGTTTTGGTTATGGGCCCAAGGATAATTCTTCGCGGTGCCATGCCAATTGACTCTAACATTGGTGGCTCTGGCCACCGCCCTCCGGTTTGATTGGTTTCTGGCTTTCGTGTTTTTTTTTCTCGTACTACAGTGACTTGCTCCATCCTAAGCCTTCTCATCCAAACCATCTACTCCAAATGTACACAAGCTTGTTATCATGGAGTGAGTGGGCACTCCCAGGCGGTACAACTGGTGGTTCAACCAGTTCTACCGCTTGATCACCTGGTTACAGCCCAGCGGTTGTACCGGTCTAGAGCAGGCAGTTCTACCGCTGGTGCTCTGATCTGTGTCCCTGGCCGGTACTACCGGTGTTGATTAGCGGAACTACCGCCTGGCGCGGAAGTACCGCTCCAACCACCTGGTAGCATCCGGACCGGTACTACCGGTGCTGATCTGGGCGGATATATAAGGCACGGGCTGAAGAGGTTTCCCCCTTCACCCGTTCATTCTTTTGCCCTAGCCGCCAGTTGCTCCGCTCACTGCCCCGTAGCGCCCTCCGGCTCTACGGATCCGCCGGCCCTTCACCGGATCTGCTCCGTGGAGGCCGCCTCTTCTTCGATCTCCTCCCATGGATACCGGTATTGCCCTACTTCTTCTTTTTGTTAGGGTTCTTCTTGAATCCTCCTTCTAGGGCAGTGCGTGTATTCCTTCATTTTTGGCTAAATGATTTGAGGGAGAGGTCCGTATAGATTCCTATTCACTTTTGCGTAGTTAGTAATAGACACCGTGCATGTAGTTTTGAGATCGGGTAGTTCCCCTCATCTTGGCAGATCCGCTCTCAGCGGTACTACCGGTCACACAACCGGTACTACCGCCTACCGGAACTACCGGTGCTGATACCGGAACTACCGGTTGCTCTGAATTTATATGCATTATTTCTATTCTCCTTACGTACTTGTGAATTATTCTTCTGCTCTTGTGTACATTCCTCTCATCTTTTCTGGGTTGCTATGTGTTCTCCGTGTGCGTTTACAGGTGGCTCTAGCTCTCGCTCTGGTCAGTTTGCCAAAAGAAAGGCCCGTAGGGGCAAGAGGCCAGCAGATGATGAAGATGTTCCCGAGGTTGTGATCCCCTCCAAAACAACTCGCCGGGAAAAGTCAGTGGCAGCCAAGCAGCGTGCAGCGCTTCCTATGTACAAATGGAAGCTTTCGGACTGGGAGAAGTTTCGGTTTCAAGACCCCTACACCGCACCACCTCCTCCACGTTGGAATAATCCTCACTTCCGCAATGAGATACAGTTGAGGATTGTGGATGATATCTTCGAGCACCACAAGAACAAGTTCACCCGTATGTGGTCCATTGACCTTGCAAAGTGGAGAAGCAGCCCCGATTACTTTGGAGAGGCTCTGGCGGTCTGTGAGGAGTTTGATTTGGTCAAGCTCATGGAGCTGCGATGTGACTTTGATGTGGAACTCATTCATCAGTTCTATGCTACTGTCCACTTCGGCAGTGACGATCAGCGTCACCTCTCATTTATGTGCCGGGATGAGTTCTTCCGTGTTCCCTGGAGTGCCTTCTGCAATGCTTTGGGCTATGAGGACACTGGCTTGGAAGGCCAAGGTGGTCTCCATCCTCACGACCGAGCCAATCCCATGGATAAAGTGAAGCTTGCACCTCTGTATATCCCTGGTCATGGCATAATAGGTAAATCCAATGACCTTCTGCCAGTTTATGACATTCTTCACCGTGTGTTCCGGTGTGTGCTGCTGCCCAAAGTTGGGAACCAGGATGATATCTATGGCTATCTGGTGGATCTGCTTGTGGCAATGAAGACCAAGCGAGGCAAGGGCATCACTTTTGATGTGTCCAAATGGATATGGGAGGAGATGTACAACTGTGTTTGATACCGCAAGGTACCGATCTATGCTCCCTTTGTGATGCGCTTCCTTTACTCGGTTTGGGAAGTTCGGAGGCCTGGAGAGCCTCTTTCTACTCCGGACAGGCTCACGGAGCATGAGGTCAAGGTGCTGAGACAAAAGAAGCATAAAGCTCCTAGATTCGCTGCGGGAAATGAGGAGGATGTCTTTGCTACCTCAGATGATGATGACTTTGAGTTAGAGGCTGGGGCCAAGCCCTCTTGGGTGGAGAAGCTTACTGCCAAGGTCAAGAAGACCTTCTGCCTACAGGCCCACGTCCAGAAGAAGCTCTACAAGGCTCATGTGAATGAGAAGATGGCGCGCCGCCGGCAGATTCAGTTGATGAAGCACCTCAATGTGCCTGATGTGAAGAGTGGCTCCGAGAAGAGCATCACTCCTGAGGATAAGTGGTGTCTGGCCAACTGCCAGTGGTCTGATGATGAGCCTACTACCTCCACTACTCGAGCGACGGTGGATGCGATGGAGACTGAGGCTGAGGCTGCTGAGGACGATGAGGACACGGAGGACTCTGACGATGGTGACTCGGATGATTCTCTGGCGACAGGCGAGGAGCTGTACTGAGCCCTGGGGCGTAAGTATCGCTCTTTTCCTTTTTGGTGCTTGATGCCAAAGGGGGAGCGTTGAGTATTGCTATAGGTCACGGGAGTTGCATGGGTGTTTCTTGGTGTTCTTTTTCTTCCCTATGAACTTCCGTAGCATGGCGTAAGACTATCTAAGTTCTCTTTGCTCTATCTTAGCTCTATGTATTTCATTCCTGTGAACTTCAGTTGCATGGTGTAAGACATGTGCCCTTATCTTAGTTATCCATGCACTTACGTTTTTTAAGCTCTATGCAATCTTATGCTCTATTGTATATTTGTTTTGTTTTGGTCGCTGGTTGGTTTATAAAACCTAGGGGGAGCATAGATCCTAGTGTGAGCACTTTTGCATTCCAAAAGCAATCTCTATTAAGTGCTCACACTCAGGGGGAGCTCCACCTTCATTCTATAAACCCCCGTGATTGTCTCGTGGTTGTCATCATTCACCAAAAAGGGGGAGATTGTAAGGGCATCTCTTGCCTGAGGTTTTGGTGATGATGACAATCCTTGTGTGGACTAATCGTGTGTCAATATTACTCAGGTTGATAACATGTGGCACAAGACGGTTAGGCTTTCCCTCTTTAAGGAAAAGATCGAAGACGGAGTTTCCGATGCCTTTTTGTTTCTTTTGGTCATAGGAAATCCGTACTATTAAGAGGGAACCCACATCGGAAGGTAATGGGTGAATCAAGTCACGTACACAGATTCTTCGCACCCACTATATTGCCTCCGTTCGTGGAGAGAGAGGTCCCATTTCATTCCTCCTTTTTGTGTAGACTCACCCACAGCGGTAGTACCGCCCTAGTTGGTGGTTGTACCGGTGGCCGGTAGTTCCGGTCAAACCACCGCCCCAAGTACCGCTCAGGGGTGATACCTTCTGTATTGGGTGCGGTGGTAGACCGGTGGTGGCCAGGAAGTACCGGTGTTCTTCTCGCAAGACCGGTACTACCGGTGTTCCGAGCGGTAGTACCGCTCTGACTGCCACCACGCAGAAGCTATCTGCCTGGCGGTAGTTCCGGCCCAACCACCGTCCCAACTATCGCCCCTGCTTGAAACCTTCTGGTTTCCAAGCGGTAGTTGACCAGAGGTGGGGCGGTAGTTTCGGTTTTCTCCGGAAGACCAGTACTACCGGGTGAGCCACCGGAAGTACAGCCTTAGTGGCAAGGGCGCAGGTTTATTCACTCACCGGTACTACCGGTTGGGCTAGCGGAACTACCGGTCCTATGTGATTCTGCACATAACAGTTGGATTGGTGGAGACCCTATTTAAGGAGCCCCTTCTCCCACCTCCACCTTATCTCTTGCCTCTCTCTCCACCATTAATGCCATTGAAGCTTTCTTGCCCGATCTCTCTCCCTAGCCAACCAAACTTGTTGATTTGCTAGGGTTTGAAGGAGGAGACCTAGATCTACACTTCCACCAAAGGAAAATTGATTCCCCCATACTTTCTTGTGTGGATTTTGTTACTCTTGAGTGTTTGAGCACTCTAGGCGGAAGAGGTCACTTCGGAGCCACAATCCATTGTGGTGAAGCTCCGGGGTTTCGTTGGGAGCCTCCAATTAAGTTGTGGAGAGAGCCCCAACCTTGTTTGTAAAGGTTCGGTTGCCGCCTTCAAGGGCACCACTAGTGGATTCACGGCACCTTGCATTGTGTGAGGGCGTGAGGAGAATACGGTGGCCCTAGTGGCATCTTGGGGAGCATTGTGCCTCCACACCGCTCCAACGGAGACGTACTTCACCTCAAAGGGAAGGAACTTCGATATCACATCCTCGTCTTCACCGTCTCCACTTGTGGTTATTTCTTACCTTTACTTGTGCTAGCATTACTTGTGTCTATCCTAGTGTACTTGTGTAGTTGTTACCTTTACTTTCGGTTAGTTGTCATCTTAGTAGCTTATCTAGATAACTTACTTTGGCGCTTAATTTAAAGTGGTCAAGAAAAGCTAAAATGTGTTAGTTGCCTATTCACCCCCCCCCTCTAGTCAACCATATCGATCCTTTCAATGGGCTTGAGCTTCGCTGCCATATTTCTCATCCTAAGGATGTGCTCCCTTATGCCATGACCACCCCCAGTGTAGTGCTGTGAAACCAGTTGCTTCAACAGTTGGGTGGCATATGTCTTTGAAGAACCAGTGAACTGGCTCTTTATCTTTGTCAGCAGCTCTCCAACATCTGTGCACTCTGCAATTGAGCCCACGATTGCATTCTCAATTGTGTTCTTTATAAATGCCATGCACTTTTTATTCGCATTGACCCACTTTTGATTGTCTATGGAATATGACAATTCCAGAGGGGCATAATCCCTCTTCTTTCTGTCCCATGCAGCATCATCATCAGTAGTTTCTCTTACTGGTTCTTTAGGTCTGACCGGTTGTGGTTGATCCACTACCCAGTCTACATCGGCACAGATAAATGCCATGTCAACTTTCTTCCTCCACTCAGTGTAGTTGTCACCTCTGAGTGTCGGAACATCTTTTAAGCAACTCATGAGGAGGTACCCTCCTGAAATCACAATGAAGTGATGTCAATATAACAATTATATTTATGAATCTAACGTTGGTTAAATTAAACACATAATTGTCTAAGCATTTAAAAAACTATATTATCGTTGGGCAAATATGAGAATTAAATGCATCTTTATTTTCAATAATGAAATATGGTCATGCTATTTACAACGTTGGTTATATATAATAACATAATCATATTCACAAAACATGCTCTTAAAGAAAATATAGTACTTTTATTTTCTGTGTTAAAAAGGAGCACTATTACTTTTACGCAGCGGAAAACACGAATAAAAATTCGTGAACTTTTTAGAAAAATTCTTTGCCTTTTTCTTTTTCTGTCATTTGAATAAAATTGTATAAGAAATAACAGTGAATAAAGAAAAAAAATGAAAAAAGGCAGCAGCTCAGCCGGCCTAGCGCCCGCGGCTGCAGGCTCGGCCCAGCTGGCCTCGGCCTGGCTCGCCCGCGGCGGCTGGCGCCCAGCGCGCCCGCAGCGGCTTGCCCGCGGCTGGCGGCCCGCAGCTCACTTTCGGCCCAACGGCCCAGCTGCGGCTAGGTTTTCAATCCTGGCCGTCCATTGCGATCGGACGGACCAGCGTCGATCTAGCTGGATCAAAACCGAATCGGGCGAAGGGTTGGACCGAACCCTCGGTCAGTCCGTTCCTCCCCGCGCCGCTCGCTTCTCCCCATCTCGTTCTCTCTCTCCCGTCGGGCGCCTCTCTCTCGCCTGCTGACCCGAACGGCGGAGAGGAAGGGCCTCGTCCCGGCCGTCGGCGACGGCGGCGGATGCCACCGCGCCGCGCGAGCCTCTCTTGCCCTTCCATTCCTCCCTCTTCCCCCTTCCTTCCTGTGATAGAGAGAGAGAGAGTGATCAAGGCGAGGCCTCTTCTGTGGCGAAAACTGTCGGATCGACGGCGTCGTTGCCTTCCCCCTCGCCGGTTGCGCGTCCACCTCGCGGTGAGCGCGCCGCTGTCGAGCGGTTAGGCCGCGGTGCCCTCCCCCTCCTTTTTTTGTGTTCTTTTCTTTTCCGGCGAGCCTTCGGCTAGCTACGGTGGTTCTTCTTCCAGATGGCTCGGCTTGCCGATGCCCGTCCGGATCGGGAGGAACGGCGCGGCCTTGCGGCGGCGCAACTTTTTCCATTGAGGATTCGTTCTTTGCCCTTCTAGGGTTCTTTGGGGGAAGAAGGGGATTTCTTTTCTGTGATTCTTTGTATCGAAATCATCTAAGCCTAGATGGCTCTGATACCATTGATAGATCCCATGGATCGAGTAGGCTAGATAGATCCGGTAGTCCTACCTTCCTCATGCACGGAAGAACTCGATCCAGCACCGGCCATGGCGAAGTAGAGGCCGGAGGTGGAAGTGAGATGATGGCGGTGGTGGTGCTTCCCGTGAGCACCGCGCTAACCCTAGATCGGTAGGGTTTGTAGGTAGGGTTTGTGGCAGCGTTCAACCTCGTGAGCAGTGCCCCAGCCCCCTATCTTTGTTAATATAGTGCGGGTCACAGGGGCCCACCAACCATAATGGGTTGGGCGCCCCCGATCAAGGCGCGGATCTAAGGGTCCGGTGGGCCGTTGGGCCTCAAGTGGAGGAGATCAATCCTAACACCCTGGACAGCGGGACAAGAGTAGGTGACGACCGATCGTTCAAGGCCTCTCTCAATTGGTTCTCGCACAGCCAGCCGTCATCGTCCCTCGTTCGCTGGTGACAGCACCGCCAATGGTCGTAGAAAGGGAGAAGAGATAACAGGGCGTACGTCTAGAGAGAGCTCCCCCCCCCCGCAAAAAAATAGAGAGAACTGAAAAGAGGTGCTGACTGTTAGGATTGATCTCTCTCCGCGTGGGCCCAACGGCCCACCGGACCCTTAGATCCGCGCCCTGATCGGGGGCGCCCAACCCATTATGGTTGGTGGGCCCCTGTGACCCGCGCTATATTAACAGAGGTAGGGGTCGGGGCACTCTTCACGAGGTTGAACGCTGCCACAAACCCTACCTACAAATCCTACCGATCTAGGGTTAGCGCGGTGCTCACGGGAAGCACCACCACCGCCGTCATCTCACTTCCACCTCCGGCCTCTACTTCGCCATGGCCGGTGCTGGATCGAGCTCTTCCGTGCATTAGGAAGGTAGGACTACCGGATCCATCTAGCCTACTCGATCCAAGGGATCTATCAATGGTTTCAGAGCCATCTAGGCTTAGATGATTTCGGTACAAAGAATCACAGAAAAGAAATCCCCTTCTTCCCCCAAAGAACCCTAGAAGGGCAAAGAACGAATCCTCAACGGAAAAAGTTGCGCCGCCGCAAGGCCGCGCCTGTTCCTCTCGATCCCCACACGCATCGGCAAGCCGAGGTGCGGGGACGAAGAACCACCGGAGCCCCAACGCTCTTCGGAAAAGAAAAAGACAGACAAAAAAAAGAAGGGGGCACCGCGGCCTAGCCGCTCGACAGCGGCGCGCTCACCGCGAGGTGGACGCGCAGCCGGCGAGGGGGAAGGCAACGGCGCCGTCCATCCGAAAGTTTCCTCTACAGAGGAGGCCTCGCCTTGATTCTCTCTCTCTCTCTCTATTATTGGAAGGAAGGGGGAAGAGGGAGGAATGGAAGGGAAAGAGAGGCTCGCGCGGCGCGGTGGCATCCGCTGCCGTCGCCGGCGGCCGGGGCGAGGCCCTTCCTCTCAGCCGTTCGGGTCAGCAGGCGAGAGAGAGGCGCCCGACGGGAGAGAGAGAACGAGATGGGGAGAAGCGAGCGGTGCGGGGAGGAACGGACTGACCGAGGGTTCGGTCCAACCCTTCGCCCGATTCGGTTTTGATCCAGCTAGATCGACGCTGGTCCGTCCGATCGCAATGGACAGCCAGGATTGAAAACCTAGCGGCAGCTGGGCCGTTGGGCCGAAAGTGAGCTGCGGGCCGCCAGCCACGGGCCAGCCGCCGCGGCCGAGCCGGGCCGAGGCCAGCTGGGCCGAGGCCGCAGCCGCGAGCGTTGCAGCGCGAGCCAGGCCGTGGCTTCAGCAGCGGCGCGCGCTGGGCCGAGGCTCCAGCCGCCGCGGGCGCTGGGCTGGCTGAGCTGCTGCCTTTTTTTCCTTATTATTTATTCTCTGTTATTTAATTATACAGTCTTATTCAAAATCACAGAAAAGGAAAAAGGCAAAGATTTTTTCTAAAAAGTTCACGAATTTTTATTCGTGTTTTCCGCTGCGTAAAAGTGATAGTGCTCTTTTTTAACATAGAAAATAAAAGTACTATATTTTCTTTAAGAGCATGTTTGATGAGTATGATCATGTTATTAAATATAACCAACGTTGTAAATAGCATGACCATATTTCATTATTGAAAAATAAAGATGCATTTAATTCTCATATTTGCCCAACGGTAATATAGTTTTTTAAATGCTTAGACAATTATGTGTTTAATTTAACCAACGTTAGATTCATACATATAATTGTTATATTGACATCACTTCATTGTGATTTCAGGAGGGTACCTCCTCATGAGTTGCTTAAAAGATGTTCCGACACTCAGAGGTGACAACTACACTGAGTGGAGGAAGAAAGTTGACATGGCATTTATCTGTGCCGATGTAGACTGGGTAGTGGATCAACCACAACCGGTCAGACCTAAAGAACCAGTAAGAGAAACTACTGATGATGATGCTGCATGGGACAGAAAGAAGAGGGATTATGCCCCTCTGGAATTGTCATATTCCATAGACAATCAAAAGTGGGTCAATGCAAATAAAAAGTGCATGTCCTTTATAAAGAACACAATTGAGAACGCAATCGTGGGCTCAATTGCAGAGTGCACAGCTGTTGGAGAGCTGCTGACAAAGATAAAGAGCCAGTTCACTGGTTCTTCAAAGACATATGCCACCCAGCTGTTGAAGCAACTGGTTTCACAGCACTACACTGGGGGTGGTCATGGCATAAGGGAGCACATCCTTAGGATGAGCAATATGGCAGCAAAGCTCAAACCCATGGATGAGGATCTGGAGATAAAACCAACTCTCCTGGTCCACCTGGTCATGGCTTCTTTGCCAAAGGAGTTTGAGACATTTGTGGTGAACTACAACATGTCACCTGGAACATGGGATCTAGAAAAGACCATTGTCATGTGTGTCCAAGAGGAAGAACGGCTTAAAGCTTCACATGGTGGTTCTATCAACTATGTGAAGGATAAGAAAAAGAATTTCAATGACAACAGTAAGGGTTCTCCCTCAAAGCCTCATGGGAAAGCTACCTATCAGCGTCAGCATCAGCCAAAGCACTTTGAAGTGGACAAAGACACATGTCTCCACTGTCACCGGTCTGGTCACTACAAGAAGGACTGCCCTGAATGGCTGAAACATATTATGGCAAAGCAAGGTAACAATGTTGTTTCCTTAGTTAATGAATCCCTATATACACAGTTTTCGAAATCCACTTGGTGGATTGATTCAGGAGCAACTATTCACGTTGCAAATTCTTTACAGGGATTCCATTCGACACGGATTACGCAAAGAAGAGAAAGAGGAATTGAAGCAGCAAATGGAATAAAAGCGGAGGTTGAAGCTGTCGGCGACATCTCCTTGGAGTTAGCTGATGGGTTCAAGCTTCTTCTTAGAGATGTTTTATATGTTCCTTCATGTAATAGGAATTTGATTAGTGTTTCTTGCTCGGACAAAGATCATTATGAATGTTATTTTGGACATGGCAAATGTGCCATATGGTTTAATAATGCTTATGTGGGTGATGCTTTCCTCCACGATGAGCTTTATTTATTATCACTTCATGAAAAAGTTTATTCTGTATGCAATGTGAATGAGCGTATTTCCGCGTCGAATAAAGAACGAAAGAAAAGAAAGAGAACTCACGACTCATCGAAATTATGGCACTGTCGTTTGGGCCATATTTCCAAGGGGAGAATAGAGATACTCGTTAAAAGTGAAATTCTTCCTCCATTAGAGTTCTCAGACTTAGAACAATGCATAGATTGCATTAAAGGAAAGTATGTGAAACAAATCAAAAAGGGCGCAAACCGTAGCACAGCAACACTAGAAATCATCCACACTGACATTTGTGGACCTTTTCCGGTGAAAAGTGTGGATGGCTATGACTCGTTCATAACATTCACAGATGATTACTCTCGCTATGGTTATATTTATCCAATCAAAGAAAGATCAGAAGCGTTGGATAAATTTAAAATATTCAAAGCTGAAGTTGAAAATCAGCATGACAAAAGAATAAAGATAGTAAGGTCCGACCGGGGGGGGGGAGAGTACTACGGTCGGCACACTCCATATGGCCAAGTCCCTGGACCTTTTGCAAAGTTCTTGCAGGAGACTTGGCATAGTCGCCCAGTATTCAATGCCGAGCGAGCCTCAGCAAAATGGAGTAGCTGAAAGGCGTAACCGTACCCATATGGATATGGTGCGCAGCATGATGAGTTACTCCACCTTGCCATTGGGATTATGGATGGAGGCGCTTAAAACCGCCATTCACATTCTCAATAGAGTACCAAGCAAGTCGGTGCCCAAAACACCGACTCTAAAGGGAATATAGAAAAGTATAAAGCTCGACTCGTGGCAAAAGGATTTACACAAAGAGAAGGGATAGATTACAATGAGACATTTTCTCCGGTCTCATGTAAGGATTCCTTCAAAATCATAATGGCATTAGTTGCTCATTTTGATTTAGAGTTACATCAAATGGATGTAAAGACGGCATTTCTCAACGGAGATTTAAAAGAAAATGTCTACATGAAACAACCCAAGGGTTTTATCATGGAAGGCATGGGATGCCGCGTGAAGAAATCCATTTATGGATTAAAGCAAGCCTCTAGACAATGGTATCTAAAGTTTAATGAGACAATTAAAAGTTTTGGATTTAAAGAAAATGTTGAGGATAATTGCATTTATGCAAGGTTTAAAAATGGGAAATATATTTTCCTAATCTTGTATGTGGATGATATCTTGCTTGCTAGCAGTGATGTTAGTCTACTACAAGAAACAAAGAAGTTTTTATCCTCAAATTTTGACATAACAGATCTTGGTGAAGCATCGTATGTTTTGGGCATAGAAATTCACCGAGATAGGAACAATGGAGTCTTAGGACTATCGCAGAAAGCATATTTAGAAAAGGTTCTTAAAAGGTATAATATGCATGCGAGTAAAGCCACACCTGCTCCTATAGTCAAGGGCGATAGTTTTGGGAAATTTATATGTCCCAAGAATCAGTATGAGATCGATCAAATGAAAGGAGTACCATATGCTTCGGCCGTTGGAAGCTTACAGTATGCACAAGTGTGCACTCGCCCGGACTTAGCTTTTATCACCGGTGTACTCGGTAGATATCAATCCAATCCAGGCATAGAGCACTAGAAGATGGTAAAGAAAGCATTGCGTTATGCGCAAGGCACGAAGGAATGCATGCTAACATTCAGGAGATGTGAATCCCCAGAGATAAAGGGGTATTCAGACGCAGATTTTGCGGGGGACAGGGATGATAGAAAATCCACGTCCAGATACGTATTCACTCTCGCTGGGGGAGCTATTTCGTGGAAAAGCTCCAAACAGTCAATAGTTGCATCATCCACGATGTATGCAGAATTCATAGCATGCTTCGAAGCAACAGGGCAGGCGATATGGCTAAAGAAATTTATACCCGACTTGAAAGTGGTAGATTGTATTGACAAACCACTAAAGATGTACTGTGACAACGAGCCCGCAGTATTCTATGCTCACAACAACAAGTCGAGTAATGCTGCAAAAACGATAGAGATAAAGTATTATGTTGTGAAGGATAAAATCCAGGATCACACTATAAGTCTCGAGCATATAAGGACAAAAGATATGCTTGCGGATCCGCTAACGAAAGGCTTACCACCCAATGTGTTCAAGGAACACTTAGCCGGCATGGGTTTAAGGGAAAGCCTATGATTCCTGGATAGGCCCAAAAGGAACGGAATTTGCTTCTGAACAGAACGTATGTTGTAGCTGTATGATTCTATCGGCAATTAAGCCGTGACGATGAAACATGCTCTATGTACCAATATGTGATGAAACAAATAAACTAGAAAGTATAAGGTTAAAAGTAAAGATGAGATCAAGGAGGAGAATGTTAGGATTGATCTCTCTCCGCGTGGGCCCAATGGCCCACCGGACCCTTAGATCCGCGCCCTGATCGGGGGCGCCCAACCCATTATGGTTGGTGGGCCCCTGTGACCCGCGCTATATTAACAGAGGTAGGGGTCGGGGCACTCTTCATGAGGTTGAACGCTGCCACAAACCCTACCTACAAACCCTACCGATCTAGGGTTAGCGTGGTGCTCACGGGAAGCACCACCACCGCCGTCATCTCACTTCCACCTCCGGCCTCTACTTCGCCATGGCCGGTGTTGGATCGAGCTCTTCCGTGCATCAGGAAGGTAGGACTACCGGATCCATCTAGCCTACTCGATCCAAGGGATCTATCACTGACCTCCAAGAGCTCGCTGCCGCATCACGTCTTGCCGCCGCCGCCGCTGCCGCCCCGAGAGAGACGATGAGATGCGTTTTAGAAGGAAAATAGGGTTAGTGGAGAGAAAGCTGAGGGGTTGAGGGGAGGGGCCAAACCGGTTGAGTGGACACTTGGACGAAAAAAACCAGCGAAGGGTAAATGAAGTAAAATCGGTGGAGGAGGGACGTGCGGGAGGAGGGCAGACTAAGGAGAATGGCGTAAGAGGGGAAACGTAAAGCTCCGTTTCTTTTAGATAGTAGAGACAGAGATACATACACAGAAGTGGAATTGCCGCAGTGTCCAGCAGCGGAATTCTCCACAAACATGGTGCTCCTTTCTTGTTGACTGTCCAAGAAACTACGGCGGTGTAAAGGCATCTCCTCCACCGATGCCCCCTGGGGGTGCACCGGCGCTAAACCACGCACTGGGGGCACGATGCCCCCCAGTCGCGGCCCCCCACGGGTTTTTAAAAAGTTCAAATTCGGCGCAAACACGGCTCAAATTTAACGCAAACACGGGCGAGTTCGTTCAAATTTAAACATATTTTACAAAAAAAACTAGCGCGGGCTACCCCGCCGTCTCCCTCGCCGCCCGCCCACGCGGTTCTACATGCCGAGGAGGATGTAGAACCGCGTGTAGACACCGCCGTCGTCGTCGTCCCCGCCCCCGCCTCCGCCGTCCCTGCTGCATCCCTCCCCCGGTTGGCGCGGCGGGTTGGACGGTCCCGGGGCGTCGTCGTCGTCGCTATCAAGGACGATGACACCGTTCTCGTCCTCGCGCCCACGTTTGCGGGCGGCAATCTCCTCCAGGGCCCGGCACTGCCGGACCATCTCCTCGCGCAGGTAGTCGTCGCGCGACCACCGCATGGCGTCCTCGTCGGAGAAGCCGCGCGGGGCTATCTCCTCGTACTCTGGGGGGAGGCCGGGCTCCGCCTTGGGCTCGACGAGGACGCCGGAGCTGCGGGTACGCGCGCTGACAGGCGTGTCCTGGGGCTCCGGCTTGACGGGGCGGAGGTGGAGGCAGGGAGAGCCACCGGACGAGGAAGAGGACACCCCGGGCTCCATGCGCCTCGGCGTCCAGGAGCTCCGCGGCGGCGTGAGAAGGACGGGGGAGCGGAGTACTCGAGGCGTGGCGTGTTGCCGCCCTCGATGTACTCGAGGACGGACTCCAGCGTGCGCCAGGGCACGCCCCACCACCGGCGCCGACCGTCGGCGTTGAACCTGCCGGAGGGCACGACGCCGTTGGTGGCCTCGAGCTGCTCGTCGTGCCGGCGGCGGAAGTAGGGCTCCCAGATTGGGCTGTCGGGGACGTACTAGGGCCCCTCCCTCGCCGCACGCGGCAGGGACGAGCGGATACGTGCGATCTCCGCATGCCGCGCCGCACCGGTGGGTAGCGGGGGCACCGGCACGCCGCCGGCGCTGATCCTCCACGCCCCGGGCACCCGCATGTCCGGCGGGACCGGGTACTCGGCCTCGAAAAGGAGGCGAGCCTCTTCCTCGTGCAGATGACGGCGCCCGAATCCATTCGCCGCCGCGCCATCGCCGGGGAAACGCTCGGCCATGCTTCTCAACTGGGGATGGCGAGAGGAGGAAAGGGGCAGAAATGGGCGCGTCGGCGGTGGATGATCTGTGCGAGTCTCCGGCGCGATTGCGGTCGGCTTTTATAGGCGGAGGCGCCGCGTGGTAGGCTTGGCCGGCGCGTTACGAATGGCGTGATTGCGTGGCGGCCGAGGGACGCGTCGCCCAGCCTTCACTGCGCCGCCCGTGAGGCATCAACGGAGGCTGACCGGCGCGGCAGCGCGCGCAGCTTTGGCATTGATTCGCCGCGGGAAACGAGGCGATGAGGACGATGAAGCGGCAAGAAGAGAGTCGAGTCGCTGACGCGGCGGGCCCGCGGCTCTTCGCGCCAAAAACGATTCGCCCGGCGCCCCCGAGCGACCCCCAGCGCGCCGGGTTCGGGTTGGGTCCGCCGGCGCCAATTTCGGCCCGGGCCGACGAAAACTGGGCTCTTGAAGCGCGACTGGGCCGATTTTTTCACGCCGGCGGACGAAAAAATGCCTGCGGGGCCTTCTTGGGGGCGTGGCTGGAGATGCTCTAATAATCCAAAGGTGGAACCCATATCAAACTATCGGTGAAGCTCAATCAGTGCACGATGGATTCAGGGACATTTTTACCATTAGCCTCACCCTTGCAAACTACCAATGGTGGAAACCTTCGATAAGTGTGCAATTAGACTCATGTACTCCCTCCGTTCGGAATTACTTGTCGCAGAAATGGATGTATTGAGACGTACTTTAGTTCTAGATACATCAATTTCCAAGACAAGTAATTCCCAACGGAGGGAGTAATAGTATTCTGATCTCCAACAAATCACCGTCCACAATAAACATGGAAATCACTCCAGTAGTCTGGAAACCCCCATGCTGCAAATTCTATCAAACCAAAACATGTATATTATCAAAAAGTACGTGTACGTAATTTCTAAGCCCATGCGTGTATATGATATAATCCCTTCGTCCGGAAATACTTGTCATCAAAATGAATAAAAAAAGGTGTATCTAGAATGTACCTGAATTGCATATTTTGGATCCGAGAAGAGCACCTAGATATTATTCTGCAAAAGGATGAAAAGACAATTATTATTGGCATATAGGCTTACAAAATATATAGTACTTGCAGGACCCAAAAGCAAGAAAGGGATGAAACCGGATAATGCATCACAGGACGACCTTTTCTTCTTTGAATACAAAATCAAGGACAATGAACATGCCAAAACCAGAGGGGGTCTCGAGCAGAACCTTCCTTCCCTCCAAATGATCCGTATACTCATATTTAAACATTTTTCCTGCCTGAGCAAATCAAGACGAGACTCAAGATTAATGGATGATGCAACCCTGCCTGGGTAAGGAAGAGGGGTTGCCTTAGCAATCATTCAAATGTATCCTGCTCTCAAGTTTTCCTGAACTAATAGACAGACAGATCAGATCAAATCAAATGCAGAAGCAACTCCGAATACAATCCTCCAGCCAACAGCACCACCCACCACCATTGCTCTACAAAATACCAAAACAGAATCCAAACAGTTTTTTCGGGCCCTCTCGTTGTCCTTGACGCAACCAATCTGAACCAGATCGAAATCAGTGGCCCACTGGCCCTATTTGGAAGTTTGAATCGATCAGTCTGTAGATCTGAAGGTTTTGTGTTATGTTTAGCAGATACCAAAACAGAATCGAAACCAACTGAGGAAAAACCCTAACAAATCCGGCTTCTTTGACGGCGCATCCTTAACGATCTGGGAGATATAATTTGGGTTCTACGAACCAGGGGCAGGGGGCCGGTGTTACGTCACAAAACCCAAAATGAGAACAGATCCAATCATTACTTGAACGGATGCATGAGGCGGATAGATTGGACTTACCATTGTTCACCAGTCACCGAGTCAAGCTGGCAGCCGCGGCGGCGGCTGCGGCGGAATACCCTTGGCGTGGCGCAGGGTGGCGGGGAAGCAAACGTGCCCTTGAGAACGGAGGGAGCACCAAGTGCCAATGCACGTGTGACAAACTTATGCATGGCACGCGTACTTATGTGCAACTTAATTATTTGTCTTTTTAATTTGCTTAGAAAGAATCGCACGGGGATGGGTTAATTTTTTCTTTTTAGCTGCGATGGGTTAATTTCTAGTCTTGGCTCAAACGACGACCGTAAGTTTTGTTAGAATTAATTTAATTCAGTAATTAGGGATAATCCTCCCTTGTACAAACCGATCGTGCGGATTGCCTGGCAACCGACGCGGCGGTTCTCCCACGCCCCCACGACGGACGCGTCGTTTCACTCGCGTCTGTTCTGCTTGTATATAAACTGTGATCCTAATGGAATAGGGACAGTTCGATCAAATTGTTCTTAAACACGTTATCAGCACTTCGACTCTGCCGAGAGAGCAAATCGCGCCGGCGACAGTCGCCGGAAAAGAGAACGAGAAAAGGAAGAAAGGAGAAGAAAACTTCGAGAATCAATCCAATGGAGGAGGAAATTTGTTTAGTGGACAGTGGTGCCTCTAACACAATTCTACGGGAGGTTAAATACTTTCGAAGTCTCAAGAAGAGTAAGGGAAGTGTTATGACAATTGGTGGTCATGACACGGTAATTGTTGGTTCTGGTCAAGCCACATTTACACTCCCGAATGGTACAAGACTTGAAATCCAGGAGGCTTTATTGTATCCGGATTCAACTTGTACCCTGTTGAGTTTTAAGGATATCCGCATGAATGGCTACCACATTGAAACTCATGAAGACAATGCGGTTGAAAGCATGCTCATAACTCAGCAGAAGGGATCCAAAAAGAAAACCCTTGAGAGACTACCTGCTCTATCTTCTGGACTGTATTACACATACATCAAGCCAGAGCAACATTTGGCATACAAAATAATTTTTCAGAATCTTGACAAATTCAAGATATGGCATGATCGCCTGGGTCATCCTGGTGTGGGGATGATGAGAAAAATTATTGAAGGTTCAACTGGACACAACATAACATTTGCTAATTTCCCCAAATCCTCTGATTTCGTATGCACAACATGTGCAACTGGGAAATTAATCACAAGACCTTCATATCTGAAGATCAAGAATGAACCACTTAATTTCCTTGAACGCATTCAAGGAGATATATGTGGTCCAATTCAACCGTTATCGGGACCATTTAGATATTTTATGGTGCTCATTGATGCATCAACAAGATGGTCCAGTGTGTGTCTATTATCAACAAGGAACCATGCTTTTGCAAAGCTGATCGCTCAAATCATTAAACTGAGGGCAAATCATCCTGAACACATGATAAAATCCATCAGAATGGATAATGCTGCTGAATTTAGTTCACAAGCATTCAATGATTACTGCCTAGCTTTGGGCATAAATGTGGAGCATTCTGTACCATATGTACACACACAAAATGGTCTTGCGGAATCACTTATCAAGAGGATCAAGCTGATAGCAAGACCACTTCTACAGAACTGTAATCTTCCAACATCTTGTTGGGGACATGCGGTATTGCATGCCGCTGAGCTGATACAAATTCGACCAACTGCATATCATACGGCCTCCCCGTTGCAGTTAGTACGTGGAAATTGTTGGGGAACGTAGTATTTAAAATTTTTCCTACGATCACGCAAGATCTATCTACCAGATGCATAGCAACGAGAGGGAAGAGTGTGTCTACGTACCCTCGTAGACCGGAAGCGGAAGCGTCAAGTGAGGCGGTTGATGTAGTCGAACTTCTTCGCGATTCAACCGATCAAGCACCGAACGTACGGCACCTCCGCGCTCAGCACACGTTCAGCTTGATGACGTCCCACGAGCTCTTGATCCAGTTGAGCTTCACGGGAGAGTTTCGTCAGCACGACGGCGTGGTGACGGATATGATGTATCTACCGGCGCAGGGATTCGCCTAAGCACTGCGACGATATGACCGAGGTGTGTTTCTGTGGAGGGGGGCACCGCACACGGCTGGAACAATTCAACTTGTGTGTCTTTGGGTGCCCCCCTGCCCCCGTATATAAAGGAGCAAGGGAGGAGGCCAGCCGGCCCTCCTATGGTGCGGCTAGGGCTGCAATCCTACTAGGAATAGGATTGCAATCCTATTCCTAGTAGGAACTACCAAAGAAGGAAGAAGGGAAAAGGAAAGAGAGGGAGAGGGAGAGGGAAAGAGGGGCCGCGCCCCCTCCCCTTGTCCTATTCGGACTCCTCCTAGGGAGGGGGCGCGCCACCTCCTGGCTGCTGCCCTCTCTCTCCCCTATGGCCCACCAGGGCCCACCATTCCCCCGGGGGGTTCCGGTAACCCCCCCGGCACTCCGGTAAATTCCGAAACTTTCCAGAACACTTCCGGTGTCCGAATATAGTCGTCCAATATATCAATCTTTATGTCTCGGACATTCCGAGACTCCTCGTCATGTCCGTGATCTCATCCGGGACTCCGAACTACCTTCGGTACATCAAAACTCATAAACTCATAATACCGATCGTCATCAAACGTTAAGCGTGCGGACCCTACGGGTTCGAGAACTATGTAGACATGACCGAGACTCATCTCCGGTCAATAACCAATAGCGGAACCTGGATGCTCATATTGGCTCCTACATATTCTACGAAGATCTTTATCGGTCAAACCGCATAACAACATACGTTGTTCCTTTTGTCATCGGTATGTTACTTGCCCGAGATTCGATCGTCGGTATCTCTATACCTAGTTCAATCTCGTTACCGGCAAGTCTCTTTACTCGTTCCGTAACACATCATCTCGTGACTAACTCATTAGTCTTTTGCTTGCAAGGCTTATTATGATGTGTGTTACCGAGAGGGCCCAGAGATACCTCTCCGACACTCGGAGTGACAAATCCTAATCTTGATCTATGCCAACACCACAAATACTTTCGGAGACACCTGTAGACCATCTTTATGATCACCCAGTTACGTTGTGACGTTTGATAGCACACAAGGTGTTCCTACGGTATTCGGGAGTTGCATAATCTCATAGTCATAGGAACATGTATAAGTCATGAAGAAAGCAATAGCAGTAAAACTAAACGATCATAGTGCTATGCTAACGGATGGGTCTAGTCCATCACATCATTCTCCTAATGATGTGATCCCGTTGATCAAATGACAACTCATGTCTATGGCTAGGAAACATAGCCATCTTTGATCAATGAGCTAGTCTAGTAGAGGCATACTAGGGACATACTATTTTGTCTATGTATTCACACATGTATCAAGTTTCCGGTTAATACAATTCTAGCATGAATAAAAGACATTTATCATGATATAAGGAAATATAAATAACAACTTTATTATTGCCTCTAGGGCATATTTCCTTCAGTCTCCCACTTGCACTAGAGTCAATAATCTAGCTCACATCGCCATGTGATTTAATACCGATAGTTCACATCGTTATGTGAATAACACCCATAGTTCACATCGCCATGTGACCAACACCCAAATGGTTTACTAGAGTCAATAATCTAGTTCACATCGCTACGTGATTAATACCCAAGAGTAATAAGGTGTGATCATGTTTTGCTTGTGAGAGAAGTTTAGTCAACGGGTCTGTCACATTCAGATCCGTATGTATTTCGCAAATTTCTATGTCTACAATGCTCTGCATAGAGCTACTCTAGCTAATTGCTCCCACTTTAAATACGCATCCAGATTGATACTTAGAGTCATCTGGATTTAGTGTCAAAGCTTGCATCGGCGTAACCCTTTACGACGAACTCTTTATCACCTCCATAATCGAGAAACATTTCCTTAGTTATCCAGTTACTGAGGATAATTTTGACCGCTGTCCAGTGATCTACTCCTAGATCACTATTGTACCTCCTTGTCAAACTCATGGCAAGGTACACAACATGTTTGGTACACAGCATGGCATACTTTATAGAACCTATGGCTGAGGCATAGGGAATGACTTTCATTCTCTCTATATTTTTCTGCCGTGGTCTGGCTTTGAGTCTTACTCAACTTCACACCTTACAAGTCAGGCAAGAACTCATTCTTTGACTGATCCATTTTGAACTACTTCAAAATCTTATCAAGGTATGTACTCATCGAAAGTCTTATCAAGCGTCTTGATCTATCTCTATAGATCTTGATGCCCAATATGTAAGCAGCTTCACCAAGGTCTTTCTTTGAAAAACTCCTTTCAAACACTCCTTTATGCTTTCCAGAAAATTCTACATCATTTCTGATCGACAATATGTCATTCACATATACTTATCAGAAAGGTTGTAGTGCTCCCACTCACTTCTTGTAAATACAGGCTTCACCGCAAGTCTGTATAAATCTATATGCTTTGATCAACTTATCAAAGCGTATATTCCAACTCCGAGATGCTTGCACCAGTCCATAGATGGATCGCTGGAGCTTGCACATTTTGTTAGCACCTTTTGGATCGACAAAACCTTCTAGTTGCATCATATACAACTCTTCTTTGAGATATCCATTCAGGAATGCAGTTTTGACATCCATTTGTCAGATTTCATAATCATAAAATGCGGCAATTGCTAACATGATTCGGACAGACTTAAGCATCGCTACAGGTGAGAAGGTCTCATCGTAGTCAACTCCTTGAACTTGTCGAAACCCTTTCGAAATAAGTCGAGCTTTGTAAATAGTAACATTACCGTCAGCGTCAGTCTTCCTCTTGAAGATCCATTTATTTTCGATGGCTTGCCGATCATCGGGCAAGTCAACCAAAGTCCACACTTTGTTCTCATACATGGATCCCATCTCAGATTTCATGGCCTCAAGCCATTTTGCGGAATCTGGGCTCATCATCGCTTCCTCATAGTTCGTAGGTTCATCATGGTCCAGTAACATGACTTCCAGAACCGGGTTGCCGTACCACTTTGATGCGGAACGAACTCTGGTTGATCTACGAAGTTCAGCAGAAACTTGATCTGAAGTTTCATGATCATCATCATTAGCTTCCTCATTAATTGGTGTAGGAATCACTGGAACTAGTTTCTGTGATGTTCCACTTTCCAATTCGGGAGAAGGTACAATTACCTCATCAAGTTCTACTTTCCTCCCACTCACTTCTTTCGAGAGAAACTCCTTCTCTAGAAAGGATCCACTCTTAGCAAGAAAGACCTTGCCTTCGGATCTGTGATAGAAGGTGTACCCAACAGTTTCTTTTGGGTATCCTATAAAGATTTACTTCTCTGATTTGGGTTCGAGCTTATCATGTTGAAACCTTTTCACATAAGCATCGCAGTCCCAAACTTAAAGAAATGACAGCTTAGGTTTCTCGTCAAACCACAGTTCATACGGTGTCATCTCCACGGATTTAGATGGTGCCCTATTTAACGTGAATGTAGCTGTCTCTAATGCATAACCCCAAAAGCGATAGTGGTAGATCGGTAAGAGACATCATCGATCGCACCATATCTAATAAAGTACGGTTATGACGTTCGGACACACCATTACACTGTGGTGTTCCAGGTGGCGTGAGTAGTGAAACTATTTCACATTGTCTTTACTGAAGGCCAAACTCGCTAACTCAAATATTTTACCTCTACGATCATATCGTAGAAACTCTTATTTTCTTGTTACGATGATTCTCCACTTCACTCTGAAATTCTTTGAACTTTTCAAATGTTTCAGACTTGTTCTTCGTTAAGTAGATATACCCATATCTGCTCAAATCATCAGTGAAGGTCAGAAAATAACGATACCCGCCGCGAGCTTCAACACTCATTGGTCCACATACATCTGTATGTATGATCTCCAACAAATCTGTTGCTCGCTCCATTGTTCCGGAGAACGGAGTTTTAGTCATCTTGCCCATGAGGCATGGTTCGCAAGCACCAAGTGATTCATAATCAAGTGATTCCAAAAGTCCATCACTATGGAGTTTCTTCATGCGCTTTACACCATTATGACCTAAACGGCAGTGCCACAAATAAGTTGCACTATCATTATTAACCTTGCATCTTTTGGCTTCAATATTATGAATATGTGTATCACCACGATCGTGATCCAACAAACTATTTTCATTGGGTGTATGACCATCGAAGGTTTTATTCATGTAAACAGAATAACAATTATTCTAGGACTTTAAATGAATAACCGTATTACAACAAATATGATCAAATCATATTCATGCTCAACGCAAATGCCAAATAACATTTATTTAGGTTTTACACCAATCCCGAAAGTATAGGGAGTGTGCGATGATGATCATATCAATCTTGGAACCACTTCCAACACACATCGTCACTTCACCTTTAACTAGTCTCTGTTCATTCTGCAATTCTTGTTTCGAGTTACTAATTTTAGCAACTGAACCGGTATCAAATACCCAGGGGTTGCTATGAACACTAGTAAAGTACACATTAATAATCTGTATATCAAACTATACCTTTGTTCACTTTGCCATCCTTCTTATCCGCCAAGTATCTAGGACAGTTCCACTTCCAGTGACCATTTCCTTTGCAGTAGAAGCACTTAGTTTCAGGCTTGAGTTTTATCTTTGGGTTTCTTCACGGGAGTGACAACTTGCTTGTCATTCTTCTTGAAGTTCCCCTTATCCCTTTGCCCTTTACTTGAAACAAGTGGTCTTGTTAACCATCAACACTTGATGCTTTTTCATGATTTCTACCTTCGCCGACTTCAGCATCGCGAAGAGCTCGGGAATTCCTTTCGTCATCCCTTGCATATTATAGTTCATCACGAAGTTCTACTAACTTGGTGATAGTGACTAGAGAACTTTGTCAATTACTATCTTATTTGGAAGATTAACTCCCACTTGATTCAAGTAATTGTAGTACCCAGACAATCTGAGAACATGCTCACTGGTTGAGCTATTCTCCTCCATCTTGTAGGCAAAGTACTGTCAGAAGTCTTATACCTCTTGACACGGGCATGAGTATAAAATACTAATTTCAACTCTTGGAACATCTTATATGCTCCATGGCGTTCAAAACGTTTTTGAAGTCCCGGTTCTAAGCCGTAAAGCATGGTGCACTTAAACTATCAAGTAGTCATCATATCGAGCTTTTGTCAAAACGTTCATAACGTCTACATCTGCTCCTGCAATAGGTTTGTCACCTAGCGGTGCATCAAGGACATAATTCTCTGTGCAGCAATGAGGATAATCCTCAGATCACGGAACAATTCCGCATCATTGCTACTAACATCTTTCAACTTAGTTTTCTCTAGGAACATATAAAAAATAAACGGGGAGTAACATCGTGAGCTATAGATCTACAACATAGATACGTTAATACTACGAGGACTAAGTTCATGATAAATTAAAGTTCAATTTAATCATATTACTTAAGAACTCCCACTTAGATAGACATCCCTCTAGTCATCTAAATGATCACGTGATCCAAATCAACTAAACTATGTCCGATCATCACGTGAGATGGAGTAGTTTCAATGGTGAACATCTTATGTTGATCATATCTACTATATGATTCACGCTCAACCTTTCGGTCTCCAGTGTTCCGAGGCCATATCTGCATATGCTAGGCTCGTCAAGTTTAACCCGAGTATTCTGCGTGTGCAAAACTGGCTTACACCCGTTGTATTTGAACGTAGAGCTTATCACACCCGATCATCACGTGGTGTCTCGGCACGACGAACTTTCGCAACGGTGCATACTCAGGGAGAACACTTATACCTTGAAATTTAGTAAGGGGTCATCTTATAATGCTACCGTCGAACTAAGCAAAATAAGAAGCATAATAAGATAAACATCACATGCAATCAAAATATGTGACATGATATGGCCATCATCATCTTGTGCTTTTGATCTGCGTCTCCAAAGCACCGTCATGATCACCTTCGTCACCGGCGCGACACCTTGATCTCCATCGTAGCATCGTTGTCGTCTCGCCAACTATTGCTTCTACGACTATCGCTACCGCTTAGTGATAAAGTAAAGCAATTACATGGTGATTGCATTTCATACAATAAAGCGACAACCATATGGCTCCTGCCAGTTGCCGATAACATTACAAAACATGATCATCTCATACAAAACCGTATAACTCATCATGTCTTGACCATATCACATCACAACATGCCCTGCAAAAACAAGTTAGACGTCCTCTACTTTGTTGTTGCAAGTTTTACGTGGCTGCTACGGGCTTAGCAAGAACCGTTCTTACCTACGCATACAAAAACCACAACGATGTTTCGTCAAGTATGTGCTGTTTTAACCTTCACAAGGACCGGGCGTAGCCACACTTGATTCAGCTAAAGTGAGAGAGACAGACACCCGCCAGTCACCTTTAAGCAACGAGTGCTCGTAACGGTGAAACCAGTCTCGCGTAAGCGTACGCGTAATGTCGGTCCGGGCAGCTTCATCTCACAATACCGCCGAAGCAAAGTATGACATGCTGGTAAGCAGTATGACTAGTATCGCCCACAACTCATTGTGTTCTACTCGTGCATATCATCTACGCATAGACCTGGCTCTGATACCACTGTTGGGGAATGTAGTATTTAAATTTTTTCCTACGATCACGCAAGATATATCTACCAGATGCATCGCAACGAGAGGGAAGAGTGTGTCTACGTACCCTCATAGACCGGAAGCGGAAGCGTCAAGTGAGGCGGTTGATGTAGTCGAACTTCTTCGCGATTCAACCGATCAAGCACCGAACGTACGGCACCTCCGCGTTCAGCACACGTTCAGCTTGATGACGTCCCACGAGCTCTTGATCCAGTTGAGCTTCACGGGAGAGTTTCGTCAGCACGACGGCGTGGTGACGGATATGATGTATCTACCGGCGCAGGGATTCACCTAAGCACTGCGACGGTATGACCGAGGTGTGTTTCTGTGGAGGGGGGCACCGCACACGGCTGGAACAATTCAACTTGTGTGTCTTTGGGTGCCCCCTGCCCCCGTATATAAAGGAGCAAGGGAGGAGGCCGGCCGGCCCTCCTATGGTGCGGCTAGGGCTGCAATCCTACTAGGAATAGGATTGCAATCCTATTCCTAGTAGGAACTACCAAAGAAGGAAGAAGGGGAAAGGAAAGAGAGGGAGAGGGAGAGGGAAAGAGGGGCCGCGCCCCCTCCCCTTGTCCTATTCGGACTCCTCCTAGGGAGGGGGCGCGCCACCTCCTGGCTGCTGCCCTCTCTCTCCCCTATGGCCCACCAGGGCCCACCATTCCCCCGGGGGGTTCCGGTAACCCCCCCGGCACTCCGGTAAATTCCGAAACTTTCCAGAATACTTCCGGTGTCCGAATATAGTCGTCCAATATATCAATCTTTATGTCTCGGACATTCCGAGACTCCTCGTCATGTCCGTGATCTCATCCGGGACTCCGAACTACCTTCGGTACATCAAAACTCATAAACTCATAATATCGATCGTCATCAAACGTTAAGCGTGCGGACCCTACGGGTTCGAGAACTATGTAGACATGACCGAGACTCATCTCCGGTCAATAACTAATAGCGGAACCTGGATGCTCATATTGGCTCCTACATATTCTACGAAGATCTTTATCGGTCAAACCGCATAACAACATACGTTGTTCCTTTTGTCATCGGTATGTTACTTGCCCGAGATTCGATCGTCGGTATCTCTATACCTAGTTCAATCTCGTTACCGGCAAGTCTCTTTACTCGTTCCGTAACACATCATCTCGTGACTAACTCATTAGTGTTTTGCTTGCAAGGCTTATTATGATGTGTGTTACCGAGAGGGCCCAGAGATACCTCTCCGACACTCGGAGTGACAAATCCTAATCTTGATCTATGCCAACACCACGAATACTTTCGGAGACACCTGTAGACCATCTTTATGATCACCCAATTACGTTGTGACGTTTGATAGCACACAAGGTGTTCCTACGGTATTCGGGAGTTGCATAATCTCATAGTCATAGGAACATGTATAAGTCATGAAGAAAGCAATAGTAGTAAAACTAAACGATCATAGTGCTATGCTAACGGATGGGTCTAGTCCATCACATCATTCTCCTAATGATGTGATCCCGTTGATCAAATGACAACTCATGTCTATGGCTAGGAAACATAGCCATCTTTGATCAATGAGCTAGTCTAGTAGAGGCATACTAGGGACATACTATTTTGTCTATGTATTCACACATGTATCAAGTTTCCGGTTAATACAATTCTAGCATGAATAAAAGACATTTATCATGATATATGGAAATATAAATAACAACTTTATTATTGCCTCTAGGGCATATTTCCTTCAGAAATCAACCAAGTATTTCCCATCTTCGAAGATTCGGTTGCGCTGTGTACGTACCGATATCACCACCTCAGCGTACATCGATGGGTCCACATAGAAAAATGGGGATCTATGTGGGGTACAATTCTCCGTCAATTATAAAGTACCTGGAACCTCTAACGGGGGATCTATTTACAGCCCGGTACGCTGATTGTATCTTCGATGAGGACAATTTTCCGGCATTAGGGGGAGAAAAGAACCACAAAGAATGCCGGGAAATAGATTGGAATGTCAAAGGCATTCAGTCCTTAGATCCACGTACGAATGAATCTGAACTGGAAGTTCAGAAGATTATTAATTTGCAAAATATTGCAAATAATCTGCCAGATGCATTTACTGATTATAAAGGTGTCACTAAATCCCATGTTCCCGCTATGAATGTTCCAGAGAGAGTTGAGATATCTCATAAGACCACTCAACCGCCCAAGAGGGGGAGAAAACTGGACAAAAAGGACCATGCTTCTCAAAAGCGTCCGCGGGAAGTGAGGATCCCTCAAATAGTAAATGTAGGTCAACCGCGAGTTGATATTCAACCTAGTGTTGAAAGACACCTAAAGGATGTTATGCATCCTGAACCCAGCACAAGTGTGCACACAAATATTAGTGCTGGGGCATCGGTACACCTTGGCTCGATTGTTGTGGGAAATCATGATGAGTCGGAAGGTATTGATGAGATTTCCATCAACTATGTTGAATCAGGAGAATCATTCAACAGAAAGACTACAATTGTCGACATATTTTTTGCCTCAAAGATTGCAGATGACCTGGAATTGGACCGTGAACCTAAGTCCATGGCAGAGTGTATGAAACGCTCAGACTGGTCCAATTGGAAGGTTGCAATAGAGGATGAATTGCGCTCGCTTGCCAAGAGAGGGGTATTTACTGCAGTAATACCTACTCCTCCTAATGTTTTCCCCGTGGGGGCAAAATGGGTTTTTGTTCCTAAAAGGAACGAAAACAATGAGGTGGTGAGATATAAAGCGAGGCTTGTAGCACAAGGGTTTACACAGAGACCCGACATCGATTACGATGAAACATATTCTCCTGTGATGAGTGGAATCACGTACCGATACTTGATATCACTGGCAATACAAATGAATTTGTATATCCAATTGATGGATGTGGTGACAGCATATTTATATGGGTCACTTAAGACGGATATCTATATGAAAGTTCCCGAGGGACTAAAGATTCCGGATCCGAAAGCTAATCGCAACATGTATTGCGTAAAGCTACTGAAGTCGTTATATGGCTTGAGACAATCGGGTAGAATGTGGTATAACCGATTAAGTGAGTTCCTCCTAAATAAGGGTTACTCAAACAACAATGATTGCCCATGTGTGTTTATCAAGAAATCCCCTGATGGATTTTGTATAATTTCCATGTATGTAGATGACTTGAACATCATTGGGACTACACAAGAAATACATGAGGCATGTAATCATTTGAAGACGGAATTTGAGATGAAAGATTTGGGTAAAACCAAATTTTGTCTTGGTTTGCAACTTGAACATTTTTCTTCAGGAATACTTGTTCATCAGTCGGCTTATATCCAAAAGATATTGGAAAAGTTCAATATGGATAAAGCATACCCGTCAAAAACACCTATGGTCGTCAGATCTCTTGAAAGAGATAAAGACCCATTTAGGCCTAAGGGTGATGATGAAGAGGTATTAGGACCTGAGTTTCCTTACCTCAGTGCTATTGGAGCACTAATGTATCTAGCAAACTGTACCAGGCCTGACATAGCATTTGTAGTTAATTTACTGGCTAGATACAGTGCATCACCAACGAAAAGGCATTGGGTTGGTGTGAACAATATTTTCAGATATCTTCAGGGCACCAAAGATCTTGGTTTATTCTATCAGAAAAATCAAGAGAGAACCATGGTGGGGTATAGCGATGCTGGATACTTGTCAGATCCCCATGATGCCAGATCGCAGACTGGTTTTGTTTTCTTACATGGAGGTACGGCCTTCTCTTGGAAGTCAACAAAGCAAACCTTAGTGGCAACATCCACCAATCATTCTGAGATAATTGCTTTGTTCGAAGCAACACGAGAATGTGTATGGCTTCACAGAATGATGAACTTTGTCCAAAGTTCAAGTGGGATTGGTTCGTTGAAATCACCCACCATTATCTATGAAGATAATGCTGCTTGTATTGCACAAATGCAAACGGGTTATATTAAGAGCAATATTACAAAGCATATTTCTCCTAAATTATTTTATCCCCATGTTTAGCAAGAAAAGGGGGAGATAAGTATTTTGCAAACGAAGTCATGCGACAATCTCGCTGATCTGTTTACTAAATCCTTGCCAAGTTCTCTGTTTCATAAATATGTAACTGGAATTGGTATGAGACGACTTCGAGACTTGCAAAATTCAGGGGGAGAAATCTCCAAAGATATAACCTGTTAAGATCATAAGATCATTAATATTGCACTCTTTTCCTTCGTGAGTTTTTCCAAATGATTTCTCATGTAAGGTTTTTAATGAGGCAATATCAATGCAAGCATGGACGATATATGTTGTTTTCTCCTTATTTTCCCACTGCGTTTTAGAAGGAGTTTTTCATGGCATATTGTGTATTTTCTTCTCATTTTCCCACAGGGTTTTGGAGAAGAATATTTCAAGGATGATCAGAGAATGTTCCAAGGATGATCAGTTTCAAAGACAAGCGAGGATTAGGGGGAGTGTTAGAATTAATTTAATTCAGTAATTAGGGATAATCCTCCCTTGTACAAACCGATCGTGCGGATTGCCTGGCAACCGACGCGGCGGTTCTCCCACGCCCCCACGACGGACGCGTCGTTTCACTCGCATCTGTTCTGCTTGTATATAAACTGTGATCCTAATGGAATAGGGACAGTTCGATCAAATCGTTCTTAAACAAGTTTCAATCTTATCGTGCATGTTCCACTGTGTCATTTTTTTGCGAGAAAACTTTTAATCTATTCATCTTCTATCATAGCAGTACAACAAACACTAGAAATAATAAAAATTACATTCAGATCCGTAGACCACCTAAAACAATCAGATAAATAAATGATTTTTTAGTGCCTGTTCGGTTTCACTCCACTCCCTTGACTCCGCTCCCGGAGTGGAGCAGGCTGTAGCTCATTGCTCATTTTCCCAGAGCGGCTCAAGCCCAGCTCCACAGCTCCGCGGAGTGGAGCGGGATGGAGTGATTCCAAACAGGGCCTTAGTACTCAAATAAAATAAGTGATCACGAGCTAAAACAGCGCTCTAGCCGGGTTGAAACCGTGACAGACAAGATTCAACACTCCAGCACAATCATCTAATGAAAATGGAAAAGACTTCCATTCACCCGACTGATTATATGGTTGGTGCCCACTGTGCGCTACGGCGACCAACAAGCCCAGCGTAAGGGTATCTTCAATGCAAATTCTCAAACCGCCCGCAAAATGCATGATGGATTCAGGCAAAAATTTGCCATTAGCCTCACCCTTGCGACTACTAGTACTGCAGACCTTCGATACATGTGCAGTTAGACTCATGTAATAGTATTCTGATCTCTCCCTCATGTCTGGTGCTAACTCACGCTTCTAGTGCCAATACATCGACTTGGGACAAGGAAAGAGAAAAATTCCCCCTTTCCCTCCCCCGCGTCGTCTCCCCGAGCGAGGCGACCGCGCGGGCTCCCCTCCTTCCTTTCAATGCCCCCTCCCGCCATCGCCAGCGTGCGCCCCCGGGTCTTGCCCGCATGGTGTCGGCGGAGGTGGCCCCGACTTTCCCTCCCACGCGGCACTCCCGCTCGGGTGAAGGCGGCTGGCGGCGATGCCCCTGAGCCGTTGATGGATCCGGTCGCGGCGTGTCGTCTCGGGTGGCGCAACGCCGGGTGGTGAGGTGGCGGTGGCATGGCTGCTTGGGAGGCATGCCTGGCGCGCCCAGGTGGGTTGTGCCTACCTCGGGTACCTTCCGGACTCCGTTTTTCTACAGCTTGCTTGTTTCCCAAGATAAAAAATCTTTATATACTCCCCGAACGTGTTGACCACCGTATCGCAGAGAAATCTTATGTTTTCTTTTCTTGATGTTTTCAGTCATATCTACCAAATTAGGCATCATGTTTTCCTCCTCCTCCAACCCGATGGAAGAAGATGCTTGGCTGATGAAGATCGAGCTGAAGAAGGAAGAACCCGTAGAAGCTGCAAAAGAGGACCAAGTCAAGAAGGTTGTCGGTGATCAAGCACCGGCAGTCGAGCAAGCACCGCCGGCAAAGGAGGAGGAAGAAGATATCCTTAAGCCCTACTATGCTCTTCTTACCCCTACTGAAATTTCAGCCTTTTGGATCATCAAAACGGTTCGTGTGCAGAATAAATACATCACCGGTGAAAATATTCTGCATCAAGAGCACATCACCTTCCTTCGGAGTGTCATACGCAGATTAGAGAATCTCTTGATCTTGAAGGACATAATCGCATCTACTTCACCACCACCATCTTCGGAGTATCGGGTAGGGCACTCGCCTTGGCTTTCGCCAAGCTTGGGGGAGGTGCCCCGGTATCGTATCATCCCTACTATCATTTGCATTTACTTATCTTAGTTCGATCTTTTACTTTAGAATAAATGAAAGTTAGTTCGATCCTTTCCCTTTGAGTTTGCTTAGTGATCTATCTATGTAATCATGTGCGAGATATATAATAAAGTTTAGTTTTGAGTTTTTACTTTCACTACAAGAAATATGTCAATTTATGACCTTCTGTCAGTGACCCTCGAAGAATTGGTCATAAATTTATTACCATTTTAGACCAATTGGTCAAAAGCTGTCTGGGGGGCTCTAAACCCTAAACCATAACGACCATTTTGATCAGAAAGGTCATAATTTCATTAGAGGAAATGGTCGTAAAGCTAGTAGCACTGTCCACTGCCTCATGCCTAGCTGATAACGAACAATATAAAATGGTCACTACACTTGAGATTGAATGAATTAGGATGATTAGGCAGCCACCTCAGCAACCTCGCTTATGTGTCACTGTCTAGGTGTCATTTTTTCTTGAGTTTTAATATTCAACAGACAGACGGGGCACACACTGACAGGCGGGAACCATTTGACAGGTGGGGCCGAGCGCTTAATTCGCCCAAAAAAGATGCACGAGGCGGGACTCGAACCCACGACCTCGTGCTTGGTTTGCTCGCATGCTACCGCTGGGCTAGAGAGGGACAGTTGCTCACATCTGGGAGTTTATCTATACATTATATAGAACTACGGCTCTCTCGTATCATTGACAAGTGGGACCTTCCGACCAGGTGGCATCGAACAGAGCAACGATTAGCAACACTGACAGGCGGGACCCATTTGACAGGTGGGTGAGCGAGCGTTTAATTCCCTAAAAATATGCGCTAGCGGGGACTCGAACCCACGACCTCGCGCTGGGTTCGCTCGTTCGTTACCGCTGGGCTAGAGAGAGATTGTTGCTAATGTGTGGGTAGTTTTCCATATAGTATATAAAACCACGGCTCTCACATATCAGTGACAAGTGGGACCTTCCGACCAGGTGGCGGCGGGTGACATCGAACAGAGCAACACTTAGCGTTTTTCTAGGTCTTCCGACCAGGTGGCGGCGGGCGGCGGCGGAAGCAACCAGGTGACCTCGCCCACGGGCTCGCCGCAGGTGACCTCGCCCACGGCCTCGCGGCGGAAGCAGCCAGCAGGGGGTGGAGGCGAGGGCAGGGCCGGCATCGGAGGTAAGCAGCAGGGGGCGGAGGCGAGGCAGGGCGTGGAGGCGGGGGCCAGCAGGGGCGTGGGCGACCAACGGTGGTGGGGGCTCGCCGAGCATGGGGGACTCGCCGCCGCCGCAAGCACACCTCCCGGTATGCACCCCTCACCTCTTCCCCCCTCTCCTCTCTCGTCACCCGAGCAGTGGGAGATGGATTTCAGTCAGATGTTCTTCAGCATAGATGAATTTTGTTGATGCACTGTTAGTAGTTAGGAGATAGCTTGCTTGTTTGGTAGATATTGCATAGATGAATTTTCTTGATGTACTGTTAGGAATTGTTCAGCTTGTTTGTTAAGAATTCTTCAGGCCTTGTGGTTAGGCAATTAGCATATAAAATTTTCTGGAATTTTAGCTTCCATTACTTCCATCCATTTTCATTAATTAATGTTGATGCACTTAGATTGATTTGCTAAGTTGCAACAATTTTTTGTCTTTGGCAGATGGACAAAAGCTGGATTAGAAAAGGAGTTAGAAAGTTTTCGACAGAACATATGAAAGGAGTTGATGATTTCATGGCATTTGTTTGGGCAAATTTTTCCAACGATGCTCACATTCTTTGCCCATGTTGTGAATGCCTCAACCGTGCAAGAATGGCTCAAGGAAGAGTGGAAGATCATCTGCTTCTTAATGGGATGTCCAGCACATATGATAGATGGATATATCATGGAGAACCTTTAGACAGACAACCTCAACATTTTGAAGCTGATACAGAGGCCCCTCATATGATGGGTGGTGGTGATGCTGGCATTGATTTCATGGAAAAGGTTCTGCGAGATAATGCTGTTTTGGAGGAAGAGGATGGGCATGAAGATGATAGGATTCCTGACCTATTGAAGGATTTGTACGATGCTGAAGATCGTGCTGATGGACAAAAATCGTTGTTTGCTGAGGTGTTAGAGGAGGCGAAGCGCGCAACTCATGAAGGGGGTAAATTTTCAAGATTTACCTTCACCGTGAAGTTACTCCACATCAAGTCTTTCTAACGGATTAGCAATGCCGCATTCAATGCAATACTCCATCTTTTGAGCTTGCAATTCCCTGATAGTTGTGTTCCCAGATCTTATGATGAAGCATTGAGCATAATCCGCAGGCTGGGGTTAGGTTATGTGTCAATACATGTGTGCCCAAATAATTGTGTCTTGTTTCGGAAGGATTTAGCAAAGCATGACAACTGTCCAAAATGCAATGCATCTAGGTGGAAATATGCTGATGGGAAGAAGTCAATACTGGAGAAGGTACTGAGGCACTTTCCCTTGATACCGAGGCTGCAGCGGATGTTCATCTCGAAGAAATCTTCACGTGAGGTACAGTGGCACAAGCTGAAGCGGCAACCTGTGGACAATGAGCTGAGCCATCCAGCGGATGGAGAGGCATGGAAAGAATTTGACCGTATACATTTAGATTTTGCTGCAGATCCAAGGAACATAAAACTTGGCATTGCCACAGATGGGTTTAATCCGTTTGGGAACATGAGCACGTCTTATAGCATGTGGCCAGTTTTTGTGGTGCCGTACAACCTGCCACCATGGGCATGCATGGATCAGTCCAACTTCATGATGTCATTGCTTATCCCGGGTCCAGATTCTCCAGGAAAGGATTTTGATGTCTTTATGGAGCCCCTCGTAGAAGAACTGTTCCAGCTCTAGACTGGTGTACCTACATACGATGCCTTGAGTCCGGAAGAAAAGTTCAATCTACGTTCTGCGATCATATGGTCCATCCATGATTTCCCGGCTCTGCACACTCTGTCTGGGAGGATCGCAGTGGGTTATCAGGCTTGTGTCCATTGTGACAAAGACCCTTGCTCAAAGAGAATAAGGAGCAAGATATGCTATATTGGGCACCGCCGCTTTCTTCACCGAAACCATCGCTGGCGAAGAAGCAAAGATTTTAATGGTGAGAATGAAACCCGTGACAAGCCAGCTGAATTCACTAAAGAAGAGCTGGGGCAGCAACTTGAAAAGGTGAAAGATGTGAGACCAGGAAAGCCGGCGAAGAAAAGAAAGCGTGAGGAAGGTCAATGTTGGGACCGGAGGTCTTGTTTGTGGGACCTACCATACTGGGCTGATATGAAATTAAGGCATAATCTCGATGTAATGCACATTGAGAAAAACATATGCGAGAATCTGCTAGGGACATTTCTGAACATTGAAGGGAAGACAAAGGACACGGTTAGTTCTAGGCTTGATTTGGAGGACATGGGCATAAGAGAAGATTTGCATCTACAGCACAATGAAGATGAAGATTCATTTGAAATTCCACGAGCACGGTATACAATGAATAAAGAACAAAAGCTTGCATTCTGTGAATTCCTAAGATCGGTGAAATTTCCAGATGGTTATGCTGCTAACCTAGCAAAGTGTGTTACTTCTGATGGATTCAAGCTTTCAGTACTGAAAACCCATGATTGTCACATCCTCCTCCAAAGGATTTTACCGGCGGCCCTCCGAGGAATCATGCACAAGGATATATATGAAGCGGTTGCTGAGATGGGAAATTTCTTTAGAGAACTGTGCTGCAAAACACTCAAGTTAACTGTCCTGGAAAGACTTGAAAAAGAAATCCCAATTATTCTTTGCAAGCTCGAGAAGATTTTCCCTCCAGCTTTCTTCACCGTGATGGTCCATTTGGCAGTGCACTTACCAAAAGAGGCAATGCTTAGAGGCCCTGTGCAATACGGTTGGATGTACCCAATCGAAAGAAGGCTGCTTACTAGTAAGCGTTATGTGCGAAACACGGCAAGACCTGAAGGTTCTATTGCTGAAGCATATGTCGTTGACGAGTGCTTGACTTTTTGCTCTAGATACTTTGGTGATGTGGAAACAAGATGGAACCGGCCGGGCAGAAATAGAGAGTGGTCTGATTCGCAAAGTGGTGATGTCTCTGTTTTCAACCATGGTGTGAACTTTCTTGGAGCCTCACAATACCTGGAGGCTGGTGATGAGTATGACAAGATGGTTTTGTTTGTGCTCAGCAATTGCGCCGAGGTTCTACCATATATCGAGTATGTTATATCGATCTTGTGCACTCATTATATATATTTTTTGCTTGGGTTGGCACCAGCCTAATGTTTTAATTCACATGTTTTGTTGGCATTGCAGGAAATGCAAGGAAGAGTTAAATCAGGAAGAAAACAATATCAATGTTGATAAAAGGGTTGTCAAGGGGTTTGCTAAGTGGTTTAAGAATCATGTGAGATCTTTAGCCACATGTTTTATGTTTTCTGTGTTATTCACCCATTATTAAATACCATTGTTTGCTAAATGGTTTATTTGTGCAGATTGGAAAGTTGCATGAGGAGAAGAAGGTCAGTGATGATCTATTTGCTTTGGCATGCTTACCGGATAAGCGAGTGAGAGTGTATTCAACATGCATTGCTGATGGTGTCTGGTACCACACCGTTGACCGCAAGGAAAAAAGGAAGACACAGAATAGTGGAATCGTCACTGAGGGGTCACATGATGGTGAGATCATTGACTTCTATGGTCAGTTGAGAAGCATCGTAGAGTTGCAGTACAACTCTAGTGGAGGCATCCATCGCTCGGTTGTCTTATTTCGCTGTGACTGGTTTGAGCTTGGTAGCAAGAAGAGGAGAGACTCTTTTGTCAAATATGATGGCCACTTCAAAAGCATCAACACTGCAAGGTGCTGGTATAAGAGTGATCCCTTTATTCTAACAACACAAGCAACAATGGTGTTTTATCTGCCAGACACTCTTTTGCACGGAAAATGGCGAGTTGTGCAAAACTTTCAGCACAGACACTTGTGGAGTGTGACTGAAACTGAAGTGGAAAAGGGCCCCGGTGATGGTGGACTAACATACCAAGATGATGACTCTACGGAAGTTCCGTTGCAAGCTGATGATGACTCTATGGAAGTTCCGGTGCAAAGCAGAGTGCGAAGGGACCGGGACGTGTGATCATTGGTGCTGCAACAGTTGAAGGCATCAAGAAAAGAAGAAGGGTGGTAGAGGATGGACATGAAAGCGAGGATGAGGAAAACCGGACTGATCATACTATGCTGCAATATTGTAGTGATGATGAGGAAAACAGGAGTGTGCATAGAGTTCCTTGTTTTCGTATCGACGACGATGAGTAGCGAATGGACATGAAGGTAAATTTGGTCTCCTTGGTGATCCTTTTAACTCTCTGTAGTTTTCCTTCTTGTGCATATGCATGGTGATCCTGATGTACTACAATTATCTCCAGGTAGCAAAATGCTTGAAGATCCTGATGGCTGTAGTGGTGTGATCCTGATGGCTGTAGTGGTGTGGTCTTATAGCATGGAGCTGATGGCAAAATGAAGTTGTGCTCAGAATGTTGTCAAAATGTTGTCTTGTAATGCAAAAGATTGCAAAATGATCATTTAGATATTGGTGATCATTTAGTTTAAGTTTTGGTGATCATACAGAATGTTGTCTAGTAGTTTTTGTGATCATGTAGTAGTTTTTTTGAACTGAAGTGGATGATGTCTGGTTTTGCTTCAACTGAATTTTAACTGAATTTTGCTTCAACTGAATTTTGTGCTATTTTAACTGAATTTTGCTTCAACTGAACCCATTTCATTGTGAGCAAAAAGATATGCGCCTGCGAGGACTCGAACCCACGACTGTACGCTTGTTTCACTATGTTTCTACCACAGGGCTAGGAAGAGGCTGTTGGTTTTGTACTCTATGCCAACCCTTTTGACTATATCAAATTAGTCAAGTATCAAGCACACACCTCACTGACAAGTGGGCCACTCGACGCACTCGCTGACAAGTGGGCCATTTTGCTATTGTACCCAAGCTACCAAAAATATGCGCGTGGCCAAAAAATATGCGCGCGCGGGGGCTTGAACCCACGAACGTGCGCTTAGTTAACTTGGTTTCTACCACCGGGCTAGGAAGAGGTTGTTGGTTTTGTACTCTATGCCCACCCTTTTGAATATATCAAACAACTCGCTGACAATTGGGCCCGCTCCTCCTCCTATCCATTCTTTTCCCCACTCCCCCTCTCCACTCCTCCTATCCACTGGACCCGCTCCTCCTCTCCGCCGCCACCGGCTTCTTCCTCTCCCACCGCCGCCGCCAGCTTCTTTCTCTCCGACGCCGACTCTCCGTCGCCGTGGGTATGAATCCGCTTCCTCTTCCTCTTCCTATCTACTTTTATGATAGATTAGGGTTCTTGCCGCCGGATTAGGGTTTGATTAGGATGTTTTTTAGGGTGACGGCGACGCCTCCCCAGCGCCTCTGCTGGTCCGACGCCTCCCGCGCGGCTTGCCCTAGGCCGTCGGCGACCACTTCTTCTCGGACTCCGCCGCGGTAAGCCATCCGCTTCATATCCTCTCTCCTTTCTCTTCTGCTCTAGGGTTTGAGAATCTAGGATTTGTTATGCATACTAGGCATCTATTGGTGGATTTAGGCATATTGTTCTTGGTGGATTTAGTATGCTCTGTTGGTGGATTTAGGCATATTGTGGTTGAATTGCTCTTTGATTACTATGTTGTTGCTGTTGGTAGTCACCTGACAGCAATTAACTGTTGTTGTGGGTGTAATTAACTAAATTTGTGGTAGGTAGTGTGGTAGACATGCTGTTCTGTTGCTGTTGAATTCTGTGGTTAATTAACTGAATTAACTGAATTCTGTTGCTGTTGAATTCTATGGTGAACATGTTGTTACTGTTGCCAGAACATGCTGTTGAATTCTGTGGTTGAACATGCTGTTGTGGTTATTCTTGTTGACAAGTCTTGTGCTGCAGTGGGATTCATGCATATGCAGGTGTAGTGACCTGCATGAATATGGGCAGAGTAGTAGCAGCAATAGATGCCAACATTTGATATGCATGCATGCATTCTTGCTTGTTTATATTCTTTTAAACTGAACATGCTCAAGTATGGAAACATTACATTTTTTGCCTACTCATTGCCCCTTTGCCAAGATAGAGTAGGAGAAAATTGAGGCCATTGCCATTTATAGTAGTATTCCAAATTGAGGCCCTGGCAAACACATGTAGTAATTATTCTACTTTTTTGATTTACAATGCTGCTTGTTTCCTATTTCTGTCCAGTCCTGTTGTTTAATTTACTATTGCTTGTTTCCTATTGCTTGTTTAGAGTAGAAGTGAGATGGCTGGCTTGGAAGGTTTCGAGTTCTTCGAGATCGTAATTGAGAAATCTTGTAGTAGGCAGGTATATTTATCGTCACTCATTTCTTTATCATCACTCTGCTGTCTAGTGCTTGATTGCCACAATTAACCACTGCTTGACCCTCACTGCAGAGGCTGCCTGACAAGTTTGCGAAGATGCTCGCCGGCCGTGAGCCCCACAAAGTGAAGCTGCGGGAGGCCGGCAGCGGGCTTCACAGGCTGTGGGAAGTGTTGGTGGTGTTTGATGGTGAAGGCCACATGTACCTAGGGCCCGGCTGGGAGCATTTCGCCCGCGCCCATGAGCTACAGCTCGGGTACTTCCTTGTCTTCCGCTACGACGGCGACACCATGTTCACCATGAAGATGTTCGACAACACCATGTGCCGCATGTACTACCAGCACGACGACGATGCCAGTAAGCTCTCTGCCTCTCTTCTTCCTGTCCTTTTGGCTTCCTCTACCTGCACGACGACAACACCATATTCACACTTTGTTGCATTTGGCCAGGCAATGGGAGCAGCAGCGGGGATGACGAGGAGCAGAGCGGGGATGACGAGCATAGCGGGGATGACGAGGAGCAGAGCGGGGATGACGAGGAGCAGAGTGGGGATGACGAGGAGCAGCCTATTCTGGCTGACGACGAACATGCTATGGTGGTGGCTGACGACGACCCTGCTATGGTGGTGGCGGATGACGACCTTGCTATGGTGGTGGCGGACAACGACCTTGCTATGGTGGTGGCGGACGACGACCTCGCGATGGTGGTGGCGGACGACGACCTTTCTATGGTGGTGGCGGACGATGACCTCGCGATGGTGGTGGCGCCTGCAATCCCACAGCTTGGCGACAGGACCATGCCAATTATGGTAGAGGAGTACATCCACGTTGGGATTCGCCACTCTGAGCGCATCAGGTTGATGAAGGAGAAGAAGGAGGAGTGAAGATGTTAATAAGGTGTTCAGCATGTTAGGTTTAAGCTTGTTAGTGTAATATGAACATGTCAATGTTAAGTATGTCAGGTTTAATTTTGTGCATGCTCATGGATGTTGTATGACAGTGTCATCTAAACAAGTCATGTTTTTAACAATGAATATTCAGTTTGGTAATTGATGGGAATTGAAATTTTTTATGCATGCTCATGGATGAAAGATAAAATTATGGGTTTTTGTGCATGCTCATGTATGAAACAATATAAGTTTCATTTTTTGAATGCTAAAAACATGACTCAAACCCTAGCCACGGACCACCGCCGTGATGAAATCCGCCGGTTTTTGAAAACACCGTAAAAATTCAAACCGTTTTTCATTTTTTGAATGCAAAAGACATGTGTTTTTCGTGAAGCGGCTAGAAGGAGGGGCACCCCAAACGGCGCCATTCCATGTCTATCTCAAAGTAGACCCTATTTTACGGACGGTCGCCAAGAAGCATGCATTTCCGACCCTCGTAGCTACTCCCGGCAATTCGGACCACCTTCGGCCGATTCAGCTGGAACCGGCTGGAATTTGAACTGCGGGTCCTGCATAGCTTGCCCGTTATTTTCACTAAAAATGCTTTTAAGCTTCACAGGTAGGCATTTCATCACAGAATCGACAACAGATTTGCACGGCTCAAACCCTAGCCACGGACGGCCGCCGCGACGAAATCGGCCGATTTTTTAAAACACCGTAAAAAATTCAAAAAAATCAAAAATGGGAGACCTCCGTGTCACATCATCAAATGTGGCCTACCAACTAGCAAAAATACTATACTTGCAATACCGGCGTTTTCTTGAAAAAGTGTTCTAAAAAACGACCTACCATGAACGAAGATTCATGGCTTTCAAGCCAAACTAGCAATGATATGGCCGCATCCGTTGAATAGTTCTGATAATATGCCCAAATTTGGCGCATGCCTCCGTCTTGTGATGGCAAACAATGTTGCCAAAGCGAGGTTCCAACTTGTTTAACAAAAAAAACCGTTTTTCATTTTTTGAATGCAAAAGACATGCGTTTTTCGTGAAGCGGCTACAAGGAGGGGCACCCCAAATGGCGCCATTCCATGTCCATCTCAAAGTAGACCCTATTTTACGGATGCTCGCCAAAAAATGCATTTCCGACCCTCGTAGCTACTCCCGGCAATTCGGACCACCTTTGGCCGATTCAGCTGGAACCGGCTGGAATTTGAACTGCGGGTCCTCCATAGCTTGCCCGTTATTTTCACTAAAAATGCTTTTTAGCTTCACAGGTAGGCAATTCATCACAGAATCGACAACAGATTTGCACGGCTCAAACCCCAGCCACGGACGGCCGCCGCGACAAAATCAGCCTGTTTTTGAAAACACCGTAAAAAATTCAAAACAATGGGAGACCTCCGCGTCACATCATCAAATGTGGCCTACCAACTAGCCAAAATACTAAACTTGCAATACCGACGTTTTCTTGAAAAAGTGTTCTCAAAAACTACCTACCATGAACGAAGATTCATGGCTTTCAAGCCAAACTAGCAATGATATGGCCGCATCCGTTGAATAGTTTCTGATAATATGCCCAAGTTTGGCGCATGCCTCCGTCTTGTGATGGCAAACAATGTTGCCAAAGCGAGGTTCCAACTTGTTTAACAAAAAAAAAACGTTTTTCATTTTTTGAATGCAAAAGACATGCGTTTTTCGTGAAGCGGCTACAAGGAGGGGCACCCCAAACGGCGCCATTCCATGTCTATCTCAAAGTAGACCCTATTTTACGGACGGTCGCAAAAATGCATGCATTTTTGACCCTCGTAGCTACTCCCAGCAATTCGGACCACCTTCGGCCGATTCAGCTGGAACCGAATGGAATTTGAACTACGGGTCCTCCATAGCTTGCCCGTTATTTTCACTAAAAATGCTTTTTAGCTTCACAGGTAGGCATTTCATCACAGAATCGACAACAGATTTGCACGGCTCAAACCCTAGCCACGGGCGGCCGCCGCGACGAAATCGGCCGGTTTTTCAAAACACCGTAAAAAATTCAAAAAACAATCAAAAAAATGGGAGACCTCCGCGTCACATCATCAAATGTGGCCTACCAACTAGCAAAAATACTAAACTTGCAATACCGGCGTTTTCTTGAAAAAGTGTTCTAAAAAACGACCTACCATGAACGAAGATTCATGGCTTTCAAGCCAAACTAGCAATGATATGGCCGCATCCGTTGAATAGTTTCAGATAATATGCCTAAATTTGGCGCATGCCTCCGTCTTGTGATGGCAAACAATGTTGCCAAAGCGATGTTCCAACTTGTTTAACAAAAAAAACCGTTTTTCATTTTTTGAATGCAAAAGACATGCGTTTTTCGTGAAGCGGCTACAAGGAGGGGCACCCCAAATGGCGCCATTCCATGTCTATCTCAAAGTAGACCCTATTTTACGGATGGTCGCCAAAAAATGCATTTCCGACCCTCGTAGCTACTCCCGGCAATTCGGACCACCTTCGGCCGATTCAGCTGGAACCGGCTAGAATTTGAACTGTGGGTCCTCCATAGCTTGCCCGTTATTTTCACTAAAAATGCTTTTTAGCTTCACAGGTAGGCATTTCATCACAGAATCGACAACAGATTTGCACGGCTCAAACCCTAGCCACGGACGTCCGCCGCGACGAAATCGGCCGGTTTTTCAAAACACCGTAAAAAATTCAAAAAAAATCAAAAAAAATGGGAGACCTCCGCGTCACATCATCAAATGTGGCCTACCAACTAGCAAAAATACTAAACTTGCAATACCGGCGTTTTCTTCAGCTACTCGGTATGATTTTAACCATGATTTCTACAAAATTTACAAAAAAACCCTATTTTTTTCTACCCTCAAACCCAAAAGGATTTCCCTCCCACACCAAAATTTTCCCTCCACCAAAATTTCCCTACTCTCCCTCTCCCACTACCAGGCGGGACCCACCACTCCCTCTCCACTAACACGCGGGATCCCCTCCCTCCCCTCCCAAAATTTCCCCATTCCCCTC